>JAEBUO010000091.1:0-114284 GCA_023014395.1 Amanita rimosa
ACATTTCGCCCAATTCGTCAAAAGGAATACCACACTCACCGTCGTCGCGGACGCCCTTGCCACCGCCACATGTTCCATCACCAATCTCTCCTCCGCCACCGACAATCTCGCCGCCCTCACCCTCACCATTGACCCGCATGAGATGACCTATGAGGAGTGCAATTCCTTCCTCCGGAACGCACAAAATTTGCACAGAGCTGCTGAAGCTCTCAAGTGGAAGGTGGAAACGTCGACGAAGGAACTAGATAACGCTGTCAAATGGGCTGAGTCTAGGACGGATCACGGTTGGACAACTTCTGGCTGGTAGAAGTCGGTGACTTCTCGCATACAAAGGGGGTAATGTTACAGTTCTCTTTTCCCTTGTTAACGGACTACATTTACTTGTTACAAACCCATAGTTACGCTTGGACGTTATCTCCTTTTATAGCTACTTTCATCTTTCCTTTCTTAGATAGCTATGCTCTTTCCCCTTATATTCTTATTGTTCTCTTAAACGTATATAAACCCTTCTCATGTACCATAGTTCTTTAGTTCCAACTTAGTCAAATCTTATCCATAACTTGAACGCTCTTTTGCTCGTCGCCTCAACCGCTCTCCTCGCTCTCTCTCTAGCCTTTGTCATCGTCAGACTTAGTGCCTAGAACCCTTGTCCAGTGATTGGGAACGGACCGAGACTCTGTTTGTCGCTGTAGATTTGGACACTGAACGACGTTGTGGACATCGACCGTAACACTCTGTTGGTCATGGGGTCAGATGTCAGGAGAGCCATTGGCATACAATGACCACTGTCACTCACTCTCTGTTGATCATGGAATCAGATGTCAGGCATAACATGACTACTATCACTGACTCTCTGTTGGTCATGGAATCAGATGTCAGGAGAGTCCTTGGCATACAATAACCACTGTCACTCACATCCTGTTGGTCATGGGATCAGATGTCAGGAGAATCTTTGGCATGCAATAACCACTGTCACTCACCATCTGTTGGTCATGAGATCAGATGTCAGGAGAGTCCCTGGCATACAATGACCACTGTAACTCACTTCCTGTTATGCATGGGATCAGATGTTCTGGCATACAATGACCACTGTCACTCACTTCCTGTTGGTCATAGGATCAGATGTCAGGAGAGTCCCTGGAATAAAATCACCACTGTCACCCACTTCCTGTTTGTTAAATCTCAACAAACTCCCTGGCATACAATGACCACTGTCACTCACTTTCTGTTGGTCATAGGATCAGATATCAAGAGAGTCCCCAGCATACAATGACCACTGTTTCTCACTATCTGTTGGTCATGGGATCAAATGTCAGGAGAATCTCTGGTATATACTGGCAACTGTCACTCACATACTGTTATTCATGGGATCAGATGTTCTGGCATCCAATTACCACTATCACTCACTTGCTGTTGGTCAGAGGATCAGATATTAGGAGAGTGCCTGGGGTACAGTGACCACTGTCACTCACCACCTGTTGGTCATGGGATCAAATTTCAGGAGAATCCTTAGTATACAATGACCACAGTCACTCACATACTGTTTGTCATAGCATCAGATGTCAGGAGAGTCCATGGCATACAAAGACCACTGTCACTCACTTCCTGTAGGTCATGGGATCAGATGTTAGAAGGGTCCCTGGCATAAAATGATCATTGCCATTCACTCTCTGTTGGTCATGAGATAAGATACAGATGTCAGGAGAGTCTCTGGCATACAACAACCACTGTGACTTACATACTGTTGGTCATGGGATCAGATGTCAAGAGAATCCCTGGAATAAAATAAGCACTGTTACTCACCAACTATTGACCATGAAATCAGACATCAGTAGAGTCACTGCCATAAAATAATCACTGTTACTCACTTCCTGTTAGCCATGAAATCAGATGTCAGAAAAATTGCTGGCATCCACTGTCACTCACCAACTTTTGGTTATAGGATCAGATGTCAAGTGAGTCCCTGGCATACAATGATCACTGTTGCTCACAAACTGTTGGCCATGGGATCAGATGTCAGGCATAAAATAACCATTGTCACTTACTCTCTGTTGGTCATGGGATCAGATGACAGGAGGGTCTCTGGCATTTAATGATCACTGTCACTCACTTGCTGTTGGTCATGGAATCAGACACCAGGAGAGTCCCTGGCATACAATAACCACTGTCACTCACATCCTGTTGGTCATGGGATCAGATGTCAGCAGAGTCCCTTGCATACAGTGACCACTGTCACTCACTTTCTGTTGGTCCTGGGATCAGATGTCAGCAGAGTCCTTGGCATATAATGACCACTGTCACTCACTTGCTGTTGGTCATGGAATCAAATGTCAGGAGAGTTCCTTGCATACAATGATCACTGTCATGCACCATCTGTTGGTCATGAGATCAGATGTCAGGAGTGTCCCTTGCATACAATAACCATTGTCACTCACATACTGGTGATCACAGGATTAGATTTCAGAAAAGTCCCTGGCATACAAGGACCACTGTCACTCACTTTCTGCTGATCATGTCAGGAGAGTCCCTGGAATAACATGGCCACTATCACTCACTTCCTGTTGGTGAAATGTCAACAAACTCCCTGGCATGCAATGACCACTGTCACTCACTTCCTGTTGGTTATTGGAGGATGTCAGAAGAGTCCCTGGCATACAATGACCACTCTCACTCACATGCTATTGGTCATATCAGGAGAGCCCCTGACATAAAATAAGCACTGTTGCTCACTAACTGTAGGCCATGAAATTAGATGTCAAAAGAATTCCTGGGATACAATGATCACTGTCACTCACTTTCTGTTGGTCATGAGATCAGATGTCAGGAGAGTCCCTGGCATAAAATAAGCACCATCACTTACTTTCTGTTGGGCATAAAATCAAATGTCAGGAGAGTCCCTGGAATAAAATAAGCACTGTCACTTACCAACTGTTGGCCATGTAATCAGATGTCACAATAATCCCTGGCATACAATGATCACTGTCACTTACTTCCTGTTGATCATGGGATTAGATATCAGGAGAGTCCCTGGCATACAATGACCATTGTTACTCACTTCCTGTTGGTCATGAAACCAGATATCAGAAGTCCTTGGAATAAATAACTGTTGTCACTCACTTTCTGTTGGTCATGGGACCAGATGTCAGAAGAGTCCCTTGACTACAATGACCACTGTCACTCACTTTCTGTTGATGAATCAGATATCAGGAGAGTCCCTGGTATAAAATAAGCACTGTTACCTACTTTCTGTTGGTTATGGAATCAGATGTCAGGAGAGTCCCTGGAATACAATGACCACTATCACTCACTTCCTGTTGGTTATTGGAAGGTGTCAGGAGAGTCTCTGGCATACAATGCACAGTGTCACTAACATACTGTTGGTCATGGGATTAGATGTCAAGAGAGTCCCTGACATAAATGACCACTGTCACTAACATACTGTTAGTCATGGGATCAGATGTCAGGAGAGTCTTTTGTATAACATGACCACTGTCACTCACTTCCTGTTGGTAAATGTCAACAAACTCCTTGGCATACAATGACCATTGTCACTTACTTCCTGTTGGTCATGAAATCAGATATCAGGAGAGTCCCTGGCATACAATGACCACTGTCACTCACTTCCTGTTGGTTCATGAATCAGATGTCAGGAGTGTCTTTGGCATACACTGACCACTGTCACTTACATACTGTTAGTCATAGGATCAGATGTATGGAGAGTCCTTGGTATATCATGACCACTATCACTCACTCTCTGTTGGTCATGGGATCAGATGTCAGGAGAATCTCTATACAATGCCTGCTGTTGCTCACTTCCTGTTGGTCATGAGATCAAATGTCCCTAACATAAGATGACTGCTGTCACTCACTCTCTGTTGGTCATGGGATCAGATGTCAGGAGAGTCTCTGGCATACAACAACCACTGTCACTCACCATCTGTTGGTCATGGGATCAGATGTTAGGAGAGTCCTTGGCATAAATTGACTAACTTCCTGTTGGTCATGGGATCAGATGTTGGGAGAGGTCCTGGCATACAATGATCACTGTCACTCACTTCCTGTTGGTCAGATGTCAGGAGAGTCCCTGGTATATGATGCCCACTGTCACTCACCTCCTTTTAGTCATGGGATCAGATGTCAGGAGAGTCCCTGGCATACAATGACCACTGTCACTCACTTCCTGTTGTCATGAACCAGATGTTAGGAGAGTCTTTGGCATAAGATGACCACTGTCACTCACTTCCTGTTGGTCATGGCATCAGATGTCTGGAGAGTCCCTGACATAAAATGATTACTGTCACTCACTTCCTGTTGGTCATGGGATCAGATGTCAGGAGAGATCCTGGCACACAGTAAGCACTTCACTCACCATCTGTTGGTCATTGGATCAGATGTCAGGAGATACAATAACTGCTGGCACTCACCAACTGTTGGTCATTGGATCAAAGGAGAGTCCCTGACATACTGTCACTCACATCCTGTTAGACATGGGATCAGATATCAGGAGAGTCCCTGACATAAAATGCCCAACTGTCACTCACTTTCTGTTTGTCATGGATCAGATGTCAGGAGAGTTCCTGTCATACAATGACCACTATCACTCACTTCCTGTTGGTCATGGGATCCAATGTCAGGAGAGTCCCTTGCATACAATAACCACTATCACTCACTTCCTGTTGGTCATAAAATCAGATGTCAAGAGTTTCTGGAATAAAATGATCACTGTTACTCACACTCTTTTGATCATGGGATCAAATGTCACAAGAGTTCCTACAGTGACCACTGTCACTCACTTTCTGTTGGTCATAGGATCAGATATGTTAGGAGCTCTTTGCATTTTCACTCACTCTCTGTGGCAGTCACCATTTAATGAGACAGACTATTTAGTATTGCCAATGGCACTCACAGACTGTAGGTTAGTCAGGTTGAGTGCTGCTCTATCATGGAAAATGTGCTCTATAACCTACTTCCTGCATATTATGAGATCATCCAATAGAATGCTGTATGTACTGCTACTCACTTTCTATTGCATCCATCAAACTGCTTGTCAAAATAGATTTAGGCATCATTTACCCACTATTAACATATCATCAAGCCCCAAGGGCAGCATTACTATACCAACACTCACATGTTTAAAATTCTATTTAATGGATGTATGTCTTGTAAAATTCATAATTTTGATATAAAGATACTCACATCCTGTGCAATGCTTCAGATATACATCACAGAAGATGTCCAGATGTGGTTACCTTGTTTTTTATCTTTCAAAGGTGTTAGGATTGTTAATTTAATGTGAGAAATGGCATACTTCATCCTGATTATACTGTAAGCTTCCTGGCATAAGGTAGACCTTGGCTTACCCAAAAATATGGAAAATGTGCCAACACACATGTAAGAACTGCTTTCCATACAAGTTTCCTTCTTAAGACATATCTGTAATGCATCACATTATGTCCTGGTAATAACTGTAGAAGACCTCACTGAAGAGCTCTTTTAACACAGAGATCCAAGTTGTTTGCCTGAGTTGAGACAAAAAGATAATGCAAAGTAGCATTGTTAATTATTTCAGCTGTTTTCTCTGTCAGTTCAGGACAATCTTTTTCTGCCTTGTGCAGTTCTGGAAACACAGACTCATAAATGATAGGATGAATGGATGTTATTACTCACCTTCTAATTTCACAAATACTGTGGGAGGGTGATTTGTGTTCATCACTCTAGGTAGGTAAGCTTCCTGAAAAACTTTTTCAGCATTTTCTCTTGCTTTTTCCCATTTAACCATTTCATCTTCCATGTCAGTGAGTTTACCCCATTCTTGTATGATTTGGCCATCAAACTTGGTAAATATTAGCACCAGGGGAACTGTCCCTTTATCAATAGACTGTTGTTGAAATAATGGCTGACTTACCTCCTATCCCTTTGTTGAAGAACTGATGCTCTGCATATGGCAGGGGCCGAGGACTATCCATAGGTATGCAGTACCTGTGGCAGCATACTTCAGATGAAAAAAACATTACACAAAGGCAAACATACCAAATTGCATGCAATTGATCTTTGAGTTCAGTTTCCTGAGACTTCTTCTCAATAAACTTCCAAACATTCTCCATCTCTTCCTTAGAACCAGCCTCAAAGCCCTGTGAATCATGGAAGATGAAGTTGCTGCCAGGATATGTGATCTGGTGCTCAATATCATGCATACCACGCTGCAAAAAAGTCAATGGTAGTGTAAGTGCACAGCCCAACCCACCTGTATGGATGGTTTCAAATGAATACTGGACTCCTTTCCTTGAAACAATTGCTTCAAAATTCCCACCCTCTTGGGCTTAAGTAGAACTCCATCCTGATCATATATAACAGGCTTGGTACCCTGTGCCACATGACAAACTTTCTCAAGAATAGTGGTCTTGCCTGCATTAGCCCTTCCAATGACAAGGATGCGGAAATGAGGGCATGCATATCTATCCTTGAGTATATCCATCATTTTAGGGTCTTCAACTATGTCAGAATTGCATAATCACTAATTGAAACATTCAAACTCACCCTCAGCATGTGTATCCTGAGAATGTGCAGTGTCGGACATGACAGAGTTGAATTTTGATATTGGAGTGATATACAAAAGAGTATCTAGAGCAAGTTGAGAAGGAGATATGCAATTAGATGCCACAGACATTACTTGCAATCACAGAAAGTCAAACAGTCAAACAGAGCTCCTGGTGTCAGAGAGCGAAGAAAGCAAGCGTTTGAGACTAGAACAAGGGTGCAAACAACTGTTGCGGGGAAAGACTTCGATGCTTGTGCGTTAGATTGCGCAGCTGGGACACTGGACGCCGTGGACGGTGAGAGGCAGTGCTGTGCGAGTCACTGTGTCACACTTGTGATCACTGATGGCCACGCCCGTTTTGGGACTTCATAGCGCGGATGTCCAATCTTGAAGATATTCGGTCTCAAGACATTGAAATTTCGATCAATGACAACCTTGGTCCAGGAAATAGATAACGCAGCAACTTTAATATAAACTGCCGTTCCTGTTTCTTGACCGACATATCAATTCATGAGCGTTACTGATTCACATATCACAGCTGATATCGCCAGGATCAGGAAATATTAATTTCTCGAAGAGCTCAAGGATGGTGAAAATGTCATAGGAAAGATAATCTATCTTGAGTCTATCACTTTCTCGTTTGACGATGCCGTGTTCTCTGATGGATGAGGGACAAGGTGGTCGCCGAATTTATTGCGCCAACTACACATATATTCATATCACATATGTAATTGTCTTTCCTTCCACGTATTCATGGCAATATCTCCCTCGTATTGCAAGAGCTTGAATGCCTTCTCTACGTGTTTCTCCTGTGTGCGGTAGGCACTGACGGTAAACCTGATGCAAACGATCCCATTCAACATTGTTTGTGTCAGCAGAATATCACGCCTCGCGGAGATTCGGTCAAAGAATATCCGATTCAACTTGTTAAGTTCGGCTAGGGAAAATTTTGCACCTAGATTATTCGTAGGATTAAGTCTGAAAACAGACAAAGCCAAAGAGGGTTCTGTGACGAGTTCCAATATATCGGAGCGCCGCACAAGCTCCGCGAAACGTTCGTTCAAACCGACTGACTAAAAATCTCATGCATGAGATAAAATAATCCCCTATCGCATGAGTACATTGATAGACTTTACCTGACGAATGTGTGTTCTGAAACCTTCAGCACCAAAACTACGCAAGACAAACCACAGTTTCAAAGACCGAAAACGCCGTCCGAGGCCCAAGTGCCAATTCCTGAAATCAACGACAGCCCCTATATTGCACATGTGAATGACGTCAATTTGTGTAATAAGTAGACATACCGGGACCGACGGAACTGTATTTAGTTCGTAAGTACGGAGGAGTAACGTCCAGTGCATCTGTAAGTAGTTTGCGGTCCCTGACCCATAGCGCAGATATATCAAAGTTCGTTAGGCCCCACTGATTATTGTTTAAGTGCTGAGCATTATCAAAGTTGATCCAAACAGACCTTGTGAAAATTAACGCAAAGTGAGGTTGCGACCTCATTGACGTCGTTCAAGTAGCACATCTCCCGATACTCTGGACAAGAGAGGGCACAGCCAGCCCAAGCGGCGTCAATGTGAAGCCATAATGATGGATAGTCTTTTACTAATACAACAATCGTGGGTTATCACATCATCAATGGAAAAAAGTCACTTACAGACTTCTCTTATCTCCGCAAAGTTATCAACCGCACCCGAAGACGTGGTACCAATATTTGCGACTAAGCAAAGTTAGGCAATGAAATACCTAGGATATAAAGAAACGTACTTAAAATGAGGGGCTTGCGACCTAACTTTTTATCTGTCACCAGCGCAGTTCGCAGAATTTCACCCCTTAATGAAAACTTGTCCTCTAAACGCACTTCCAGAGCCCGTACTTTGAGCCCAAGAATAACCCCTGCTTTCAATCCGATCGAGTGTGTCTGCGTTGTCGTATATATGACCAGATCTTCCACCTTGCAGTTAGGATGCTCGGCCTGATAACGAGAGCGTGCGGCGGTCACTGCGACTAGACAGGAATCTGATGCCGAAGTCTGTCTTTCACTTAGTGCCCATTAACAATTAACGATGTGATCTCTACCTGTATAGCGCCGCCTCCTATTCCAGACGAATGTAAAAAGGCGGGCGAAAGTCCAAAGAGCCGGGCTGCCCAATCCATGACGACGACTTCTAGTTCGGTACAAGCGGGGCTTGCAGACCACTGTATTTAGGTGCTTTTAGTAATTGAAAAAAGCCAAGATAGTATGACGGACGTTGAAACTGGGATTACAAACGCTCGAAGAGTATAAATCGGCAAGAATCCCTTCGAATGTGCATCCGGCGGGGAAATAAGCAAAAAATGAAGGATGCTGCCAATGTACCAAACCTATACGAACGTGAGCAGGTTAATATATGCGTACAAACATTACCTACCGGGAATTATAAGCTTTTGATAATCATCTGCAATCGTCTGGAAATCTTCGCCTTCTTCAGGCGCACACGCTTTATGGCGCGTTCCTCAGTGTCTTGTACTTGAGATAATAATAATAAAATTCTTACAAGGCAAGGAACGTATGAGGTATCCAGGAGGTACCTGAAAAACGACAGATCGCTCTTCCAATGAATAGTAATAATCGCATATTCTGTCTATAGCTTGGTAACCAGCTTTCCGGAACCTACCAGTAACTTCAGAGAAGACCAGCGTAGAGGGGAAAAGCTCACTGCTCGATGTTCATCTTTTGTGCAACTGAGGGGGGTTAGGGCTGTAGACCACCTCACGGTACATACGTACAGCCTCATAATATGGTCTATCCGTGCCGTATTGAGAAATTGTGTGGACGGGTGTTGGGAGTGGCGGATCGTCGGCAGAGTGACCCGCGTGATGGGTGCGAACAAGACACGAGACGATGGGAAAGGGGAAGGATCACAGGCCGGATGATAATGCCAGTGCGCCTGACATTGATATTAGGCACCATCCTAATACTAAAGGGATTCGTTTTAAATCAGATCGTCAACATTTCAATTTCTACATCTGTAATTCGGCACGTTCCGCATCTTCTGGCAGCTAGACCATAGGGATATGAGGGTCAACTTGTTCCTCCAGGCTCCTGGTTTCGGAATATGATTCTCGTACGTGCGCGTCCGCATTCGTCATTTCAATGATTTCGAATTCACCAATGTAGCCTAAATAGAGGTGGGTGGGTGAGCAAAGAGTGAAAGTCATAGCATGGTATGAGGTTATATGGAACGAATTTTCAAGCCTTGAAGTCTAAAAGTTATTTGGTCACTTATGAGGGACGGAAATGGTTCAATGTCTCGCCAATCGATGCTATTCAGGCAGTCGTTCTGCACAGTGGTGGTGAATCCATCTGGCATCTACCCCGAGATCGATTTTCAGTGTCTTGGTGGTACTGCTAAGCTGTAAAGTGGCTGCCCTGCATTTGCAGTGGGTGTTTGTGGACGCTGGGGTCCAAGGTTCACGATCACCAGTGCTGCTCATCATGGAAATGCCTCTCGCCTGTTGCCAATCTGCCTGCCCACTCTCCCGCATTCCCTCGGTTGCTCCGGGCACGTGAAGCCACACCCTGAAGATTGATTGGTAAAAGACTTTGCGAAATAGTTGGTGAATCGGCTGACCAAGTACTGACCAAACAAGATCGTGAAAAACAAGGACTGGGAGGCCTTGCCCCTAATATGAATACAGAGTACACATGTTCCAGTTCGACAATAACATGATACGAAGCTCGGCCTGCAACTCAGTACACATATCCAAGTACTTTTCCTCCCACATTCTTCCGACGAGCCTCCTCGTGGTCCAGAATGCCTGATGACGTTGTCTATCGAGCCCCTAGTCAGCTCATCCCTCACAGCCAGTGCGAACGAGTACGTACGAGAATCAGATACCCGAAACCACGAGCGGGGAGCAGCAAGTTGACCCATTTTTCGATTTGCGTGACTTGGATGTTGAACCGCGGGGAAATGACACCCGTCTTGTTGAGTCTCCCGTTGAGCTGAATGACAATCTTACCCGACCGGTGGTCGTCAATGATTTCGAATTCACCAATATAACCTAAACAGATATGTGTGAGCAAAGCTGTTGAAATCATAAAGAAGATGATGTCGACTCTGCAGTGAACCCGGATCCGTCTACAGCGGGATCCACGTTGTTTGGTTATGAGGGACGGAAGGGGTTCAATGTCTCGGGATATTAAAACGAGAACCGCGTGGAAGGATAAGTCGCGCCAATCGTAGTTATATCATCCCGAACAAAAAAAAACAGGAGACGCTCATAATAACAATAACTCACCATGACGTTGCATGACACTGAGGAATTTGACGACGACCTTGGATGAAGGCCGGATCAACACCTGACGTTTTCCACGGCGCTCTGCGTTAACGATGTTGTTCAAGCAGTCATTCTGCATAGCGGCAACCAATCCAGTCTCTAGGAGTTCATCTGAAAGCGAAGCACGTACCAAGACAGATACGCGGACCATTTTTTGAGTGCGTGTGTTTTAGTGGCAAACTGTAAAATGGATGTCAGTTGCCCAGTCTGAGTGTCGCGCTGTGGAAAGCACGAGTCAGACAGGCCCATCGTGCATTTACCTTGCAGAAGTGTGTGTGCGTAAAGCGTGTGCGGTTTGTTGGAGGCAGCGTCCAAGTTGTGGCGGTGGCTGTGCAACTAACTGTATAGTACCACTCAGCCACAACATCTCGTGTCCCAGACAGCCATCGACGACCAATACAAGAATGGTGAGCTCCCTCCATACCCACACCGTTCGGCGCAATTCAGGCTCACAGTCCTCTTTCACCATTCCAGGGCCGTGTTCGCACCAAGACTACAAAAAGAGCTTCCCGGGTTTTGATCGAAAAGTACTACCCGCGCCTCACCCTCGACTTTCACACAAACAAGAGAATTATCGATGAAGTGGTGCGCCTCCCCGCTCTAGTGTTTCCAGAGCCGGTATAACGTGCGCCAAATCACAGGCCGTCGTCCCCTCTAAACGTCTGCGCAACAAAATTGCAGGATTCACGACTCACTTGATGAAGCGTATCCAGCGCGGGCCCGTTCGTGGCATCTCATTCAAGCTGCAAGAAGAGGAGCGGGAGCGCAAAGATAACTACGTCCCCGAAGTGTCCGCCCTCGACACCAGCGCGACAGGGCTTGCTGTTGACCAGGAGACCAAGGTACGTCGAGATTTCGACATCTGGTCGCCTTCTGACACTTTCGGGCATACGTATAGGATCTATTGACTGCTCTCAACTTTGATTCCATTACAGTAGAAGTGGTGGCGCTGCCATCGACGCAGCCAGAACGTCCCCAACGCCGGGAGCGGAGAACAGTGCCAGGCGCAGGTCGGCAATGAGCACTCGACGCGTGGATGAGTAGTATTATCACTAGTTATCCTCATACGCATGTACCACAATCCCTTCTTTTGGCACGCCACATTAAAAATTGCATGAACCCTTGCGATACTCAGCGGACATGTGTTCATTGCCCAATTGCTGTCCTCAGGGCCTAGCATTTATGCCCATCCAGCTTGATGACAAAAATGGTGATTTGAGGGGAATATGGCAGATAGAGTCACTTTATTAAACAAGTTATCGCTCTCAAGCCATTCATTCATATTGAACAGAAAAACTAGTGCTACTTACAAAGTTGAGAATGATGAACTGGCCATCAGCTTACACTGTATATTTCCATCCTCTTGCTTTTCCACTCTCTTTCATTCAGTTCACATGTGCAAGCAAGACTCTACCCTCATTCCCATTTCTATGCCAATGTATCCATCCATACCTGGTTTCTCACATACAAAAAAATTTTCCATCACACCTGAATGTCCAATATGCTTGATTCATTCATGACTGAAGATTTATCACCCCATACCTATTGCCCAAGCTTGGTGTTAATGTTGATCATTTCATTTCCTTTTTAGGTAGTTGCATCTCCTTAATAGGTAGTTACATTTCACTTCCTCTCTCTATTTTTATTGTAGATAGTGTAACCACATATAGAGCATGTATATAACACAGGTGATGTCTCAATAAACTCCAGTTGCTCTTTCTTGCCTACCAGTATGTGAGTGAGCACTCCTCCTTAAGGGAGTCCCTAGTCATTGCCTGCAGCTTAGAGCATGGCATGGCTTCTTCCACTTGCTTTACCCCAGCTGCACACTGCTAGACATTGAGCTCATTAGTGCATCCATGTAGCTCAAGGCACATAGGGTGCTGCTCAACAGTTAATCCAAGGTCATTTAGATATGTAAATTGTGTCAGTCTCTCCATTAAATGGACTATCAAGTTGTTTTCTGTATTTTTGGATAATTAGCTTAATTCCCATGGATCTCTATGTCAATCATTGGGCAACTGATACATTGTGCCATGAACAGTTGGATGGATTAACCCCTAACTTAGTAATTGGTGAAAGGGATAGACCTTATCACAAGTGGACTTTTAATATGCAGGCTTGTGAATAATTGAATAAGCTAAAATACATACTTTAGCTGCTCTTTTGAATATTTCTTACTGTCATGACCGACTGAAAAGCTTCGGCTTTTTCACTAAGTCATTTCACTTTTATTATTTATTTTCTTCATATTATATAAACCTATGCTGACTAAGCAGGCGCCTATCACTTGGCGCTTAGATAAAACCGTAGATAAGATACCGGAGCTCGGCGCTGATGACTCATTACTATTACTACATGCGCAGTCGTCTTACTCATACCATACTATATTTAGAGTAGGGCTTAGGGTAGTGCACAGACCACCTGTCATAGTATATAAAGAGTGCAATCCAGCACCCAGAGTCCTCAGTCGAGTTCTCTCGGGTTTATTCCCTCCTCTCCTCTCCTCTCCTCAGTTCTCTGTTGGGGCTCCTAGGCGTCACGCCGGGGGGTTCCTGATAGTAGAACTCGACTACCTCTCTAGCAGCCCCAACGCTTGTTATACCCGGACCACAGGGTTAAGTGGACGAGAACCGGGGGATTGATACAGTCGTACGCCGACTATAAAATTGCGGTACCGGTTGCCAGACACCGTTCAAAACTGCGCACCTGTGGCCCTGCCTCGTGGCCCTCGACTAACTTGGCATTACGTTCCCGGTCTACGCAAACCGAAGTACCTAACCCGGTAGATAGGGTCACCTGTGCACAGGAAACCAGTGCCGGATTTGTCACACGATACGTGACACGTATCTAGGGACCAGCCTCACCAGCCCCCTAGCGCGTTAAATTGCCCTGGTCTAGGCCTCTGAAGGCTATATCATTAGTTTACGTATTTACCTTTTTTCCGTACCCCTTGGAGGTAGCCGCCGCTTGGTCACGCGCCTCTGAGAAAGACCCGCACCCGTACGGTGTAGTGGTAACTGGACAACCGTTTGGACCCAGTTTAGATAGACCCTTTCAATTAAAATAAAACCAGTAGTCAGTATCATAAATTGTAGCACTGCAGGGGTGGTTGTAGACCCTGAGTGCACGTTTCGTACATACGTTCCCAAGCAAGTGACAGGCCAAGACCTCCCTCACTTACGTACAAGTACAAAATAGGAGACACAAATAACGATACTTTTTGGGATGCTGTCACAGGCGATCTTGATCCAAACGACGCGGGTTTTAGTTCCTCTGAAGGAGAATCTACTTCATCATCATCATCACATTCCACAAACTCTATCACAGAAGAACCACATCAGTGGGAAGCAGCACCGTTTCCCATACTAGTACCTAATCCAGCAACACTCAATCCTAACCTATTATTCAACTCCGACGCCGATTTCATCGGAGAACCTGCACCACCGTTTTCATCACCACCACCCCCGCTTACACCATCACCTACATCGCCACCGCCAAACTATCACAGTATGGCGGCGCCCCAAGAAATGACATCAGCAGAACTGCTGAACCTCCTTAACGCGCAAGCCACGACCATCCAAGCCCTCCAAAATCAGCTGACACAGCTGCAAGCAAACGCTGCACAGGCCGCCGCGGCCGCAGCAGAACACCCTCCTCCCCCCGCCAACATTGTTAACATACCGCCAGGGACGGTATTCAATATTCCCGGGACCGGTAACGGCGGAACATCCAGAATAGATGTAGCCAAACCTCCGGTCTTCTCCGGAAAGATGTCCGAAGTGACAAATTTCATAAATGCATGCAGGTTGTACATTCAATTAAAGATGCCGGAATCCGATGAGGAAGAACGGATCTTATTGATCATATCGTACATGACGGAAGGCTTTGCCGCAGACTGGAAGGACAATCTGTTGGAGCAAATGGCCAACGATGAAGAAGGAATTCCGCAAACGGCGGAACAATTGTTCAGGCAGATCAGAAGAGATTTTGGAGACACTGATGAGCAGTCATCAAAGATCTCGGAGATGCGGACCATGACGCAAGGGTCCAGTACGTGTGAGGAACACGTACAGAAGTTTAAGAAGGTATCACGAGGCACTGGATACCTAGGAAGGGCTCTTATCGAAGAGTTCAAACGAAGTTTGAATACCGGACTCCGAAAAAGGATAATGGAGGCCGATGAAGTACCTGAGACCATTGAAGGATGGTACCAGAAAGCAGTCAGATTAGATCGCCAATGGAGACAGGCGAAAGCCGAGGAGAAGTACTACTCCTCGCGGACCAGTAACTCCGCCAATAGGAGTGAAGGAGCATCCAAAGGCCCGGATACGGCGAAGCCGGTAGCCCCTGCCCAGCCTAAACCCCGATGGAAATTCGGATCAGGATCAGCGAGTCAGGGACGATTGGGAGCTGGAGCCTCCGCGAGTTCAAGTAGTACGGCAAATCGGCCGGACCCTAACGCAATGGACGTCGATCAAAACCAAAGACCACCACTCCGCTGTTACAAATGCGGCAAGATCGGACACATTTCCAGAAACTGTAGATCAGGACTGGATATTCGCACGATGACGTTTGACGAAATGAAGGAGTACTTCAAAAAAGGAGAAGAGAATTTAAAAGAGGAAGAGAGTCAGTAGGTCCTGTACTAGACTCTCGAAATAGATACGCTGTACTAGATAGATTAGATAGCGCACAGTCCCTTGATATAGCGCCTAGCGCTGACCGGACTGATGCAAGGACCATCTCGGAAGTCTCAAGGACTTCTGGGACGTCCCCGCAAGAGGCGAACTCCCAGGTGAAACACCTTGATATAGCGCACGGCGCTGAAAGTGTCACTCCCAAGGAGCGCGGCAGGGCGGCTAAACCTGTGCTTAATTCCTCATTACGAAATACAGTAGTACAAGTATCTACGAAGGGACGAAAAGACTTAAAAGGAAAGCAGCGTGATATAGCGCCCAGCGCTGAAACTGCCTGTCCAAAAAGGAGGATGAAAAAAGGAGAAAAAGAATTTTTGGTTAGGTCAATAGGACGAAAGGACGAAATCCTAATGGAGATTGGGTTGAAAAGGTTGGACACCCATGAACAAACTCAACAAACCGCATTGCTCGATTCAGGAGCAACAGGAATGTTCATGCATGCAGCATATGCAAAAGAGATGGGCTTCAAATTAATACCCTTGGAACGCCCCATTCAAGTTCGGAATGTGGATGGAACCAATAATGAAGGAGGAATGATCACCCACGAGGTTGATCTTCTTTTATCTTATCAAGGGCATAAAGAACGAGCCACCTTTGAAATATGCGAGCTGGGAAAAACCAACGTAATCATTGGATCTACATGGTTACGAAAGCACAATCCAGAAATCAATTGGGAAAATGGCCAGGTCAAATTGACACGTTGTCCACGAAGCTGTGGACATAGGCAAAGGGAGTGGACCAAGAAGCGGGAGCGGAAGGTCCGATCAGCGGAACACTGGCGTGTTCTGGAATATCTGTGGGAACAAGAGAAGGAGCTAGACTTCGCGCACTGGCTCGAAGAGAAAGAGGAAAGTGAGAAGCATCTCACGTACATGGAACAAATGAAACACCCGGGCCAATACAAGTATGGGGATAAATACCCATTCTTACCGGTGTTTCCATCATCCGCTGGATCAAAGGCTGGATCAATGAGACATGTGCGAGAGTTGGCAAAACTCACGGCTAAAGAGATGGTACCTCAACAATACCATCAATACCTCAAAATCTTCGAGAAAGGAGCATCAGAGCGCATGCCAGCTAGAAAGTCTTGGGATCATGCAATTGAAACCAAACCAGGCTATCAGCCCCGGAAAGGAAAAGTCTATCCCCTATCCCCGGATGAGCTTCAAGAAGTACGGAACTTTGTGGACGATCAGTTGGCCAAAGGGTATATCCGACCCTCCAAATCACCACAGACGTCACCTGTCTTCTTTGTAAGCAAAAAAGACGGAAAGAAGCGGATGGTTCAGGACTACAGATACCTGAACGAATGGACAGTCAAAAATAACTATCCATTACCCTTGATATCTGAACTCGTAGATCGAGCAGGCAGTGCCAAATACTTCACTAAGCTAGACCTTAGGTGGGGTTACAATAATGTATGGATCAAGGAAGGCGACAAATGGAAAGCAGCATTCACTACTCCCGAGGGCTCTTTTGAACCAGTAGTAATGTTTTTTGGGCTAACCAATTCGCCGGCCACCTTCCAAGCAATGATGAATGACATTTTCCGCGACATGATCAATGCAGGAAAAGTCATTGTGTATATTGATGACATACTCATCTTTACTAAAACAAAAGAGGAGCATGACGCAATCGTACAACAAGTCTTGCAACGATTGGAAGAAAACGATCTGTATGTAAAACCAGAAAAATGTGTGTGGTGTGTGGAAGAAGTTGAATTCCTGGGCGTCGTTTTAGGACCCAAAGGAATCCAAATGGATACAAAGAAGGTCGAAGCTATTATTAGCTGGCCCACCCCTTCTTGTGTCAAAGACGTACAAAGGTTCCTAGGCCTAGCCAATTACTATAGGCGCTTTGTACAGGACTTCGCCAAAATTGCACGGCCACTACATAACCTGGTCAGAAAAGAAAAAACATGGGAATGGACAGAGGTCCAGGAAAAGGCTTTCCAAAGCCTAAAAAAGATATTCACGGAGCAACCCTTACTAGTTGCCCCGGATTCCGATAGGAAGTTCAGAGTGGAGTCAGATGCATCGGACTACGCTACGGGTGGTGTCTTGTCTATGCTCTGCAAAGACGACAAATGGAGGCCTGTGGCCTACCTATCAAAGTCGCTCAATGATACCGAGCGCAATTATGACGTCCATGATAAGGAAATGCTAGGCATCATGCGTTGTCTAGAAACTTGGCGTCATTATTTAGAAGGAGCACGTGAACAGTTCGAGATATGGACTGATCACAAGAATCTTGAGTACTTTATGAGTGCAAAGAAGTTGAATCGCAGGCAAGCCAGATGGGCTTTGTACCTCAGCAGGTTTAATTTCGTGTTGCATCATAAGGCTGGTGTAACTATGGGAAAGGCCGATTCTCTGTCCAGGAGGCCAGACCATAAAAAGGGGGTAGATGATGACAACAAGGATGTCACGCTCCTCAAACCGGACTTTTTCAAAATTGCCGCACTACGTCATGGTCACATATTCATTCATAGCTCGGAAAAAGAATTATTAAACAAAATTCGACACTCTGAAGCACGAGATGAAGCAGTAGTGAAGGCAGTAGAGGCAATGAAAAAAGCTGGCGTTAAAACACTAAATGCTCGAGAATGGGAGATGGAGCAAGGACTTATCCTCTGGCAAGGAAAAGTCTATGTACCAAAGGATGAAAAACTGCGGATGGAGATAGTCCGCCTACACCATGACACGCCCATTGCTGGACATGGAGGACAGTGGAAGACGATTGAACTCGTCACAAGAAACTACTGGTGGCCGGGAATCACCAGGTTTATTAAAAAATACGTTAGTGGATGTGACAAATGCCAGCGGAATAAGAATTTCCCAGAGCCGCCCGCTGGAAAGTTAATGCCAAACTCGGCACCAGCAAACCCCTGGACACATATCTCCGCTGACTTCATCACAAAACTACCAGAATCACATGGCCACAATGCGATTTTAGTAGTTTGTGACAGAATGTCAAAAATGGCGCATTTCATCCCCACATCAGAAGAAACATCGGCGCAGGGATTGGCCACATTATTCCGGGACCATGTTTGGAAACTTCATGGACTTCCGGAATCTATAATCTCAGATCGCGGTCCACAGTTCGCCGCACAAATGATGAAAGAACTGAACCAAATGTTGGGCATTAGCACAGATCTGTCCACAGCATTCCATCCACAGACAGATGGACAAACAGAACGAATGAATCAGGACTTAGAACAGTACCTGAGAATTTTCGTAGATCATAGACAAGAAACGTGGTCTGGATGGTTAGCCATCGCTGAATTTAGTTACAATAACAAAATTCAGGCATCAACCAAGCAGACACCGTTCTTTGTCAATTATGGCAAACACCCCAGAATGGGAATTGAACCCAGAAGAGAAGGAAGTCACCCGGCAGCATCGGATTTTGCCCAGAAAATGAAGGAAATCCACGAGGAAACTCAGGCAGCCTTGCTAAAATCACAGGGTGATATGAAACTATATGCCGATAGACACCGATCTGAGGCACCAGAGTATAAAGTTGGCGATAAAGTATGGCTGTCAACAAAAGATCTAAGGTTGACAGGCCGACCAACTAGGAAATTGGTGGAAAGATGGATTGGGCCATACCCAATCAAGAAAATAGTGTCATCAAATGCAGTAGAATTGGATCTACCCTTCTCCCAGCAGATTCATCCCGTGGTAAATGTCTCACGAATCCGCCCTTGGAAACGACCAATGAAAGGGCAAAAAGCACAACCTCCACCGCCAATTGAAATAGACGGTGAAAAGGAGTATGAAGTAGAAGAAATAATAGATGTACGATTAAAAAGAAACAAAATGGAGTACTTAGTCAGGTGGAAAGGATACACCGCTGAGCACAACTCCTGGGAACCATTGGACAATCTACAAAACGCAAAAAGAAAAATAAAAAACTTTTACGATAGAAACCCCGGAGCTATCAGAAGGCTTGACAAAGCAACCTTTAGCGGGTTGACTTTCAGACCCTATGAAAACTTCACTCAAACCTCGGACAAAATAGTGTCCAAAATCGATGTTAATGCAGTAGCACCAGCTGCAAAATGGGAACGAAACTGGCAAAAATGGAAAGGCAGAAAGGGTCTAGATACCCTTACAGAGCCAGGAGATGTGGAAGGGCCATGTCAATGCAACATGTGCCTACGGCAATCGCATGATATAGCGCTTCGCGCTGAAATGATTAAAGACCTCACCCCACTATCCCGCCCACTCTCCCCCATTATCGAGGAAATAGAGGAGTCATCCATGATAGAGCGCGATGCGCTGAAAGATGATGATGAAGTTTAAATTTGTCTGGAAGTCAAATCCTAAAAAGGGGGGTACTGTCATGACCGACTGAAAAGCTTCGGCTTTTTCACTAAGTCATTTCACTTTTATTATTTATTTTCTTCATATTATATAAACCTATGCTGACTAAGCAGGCGCCTATCACTTGGCGCTTAGATAAAACCGTAGATAAGATACCGGAGCTCGGCGCTGATGACTCATTACTATTACTACATGCGCAGTCGTCTTACTCATACCATACTATATTTAGAGTAGGGCTTAGGGTAGTGCACAGACCACCTGTCATAGTATATAAAGAGTGCAATCCAGCACCCAGAGTCCTCAGTCGAGTTCTCTCGGGTTTATTCCCTCCTCTCCTCTCCTCTCCTCAGTTCTCTGTTGGGGCTCCTAGGCGTCACGCCGGGGGGTTCCTGATACTTACTTTGAATTGGGTGATACTGTTGCAAGACTGAAAAGGATGAGTAATATTACCAATTATAAAACTGAAAAAGGAGGCTTCCTAGCTTTGGTTAGAATACTACACATTATACAGTAACTTAATGTAGTTATTTCATTGAGAGTATGAAGTAAAAAAAAGAGGATACACAGAGAACAAGGATGGGACTTCCAAAATAAACACAATACCTCTATACATATTTCATCTTCCTCTTTACCAGTTTTCAATGGAATAGAGGGAGTGTACCTGTTCAATGAAAAAAATTACAGAGAGAGGAACTGAGTAGTACATGTTTTTACAAATCCTTGATCTTCTCATACATGAATGTGATTTTATCCACCCTTTGATGAGGCAAAGTATCAGAAGTGACTTGAGCCTTGAGTTTTTCCACATAACCCTGGGCTTTAAACTGTTCAAAAGTAATCTTCAGAGACTCTTTGAAGGGTTTCCCTGTCCAAAATGATTTTCTGGCAATAATAATCATTGCTTAGACATTTTAAGACTTTACACTGTTAAATAGGGTTATAAACATTACCTGCAAGAACTTGACAATCTACAGGCTTAGTGATGTCATGTCAGCTGTTCTGATGGCAAAAAACATAATTACTTACATCACTAGCAAATTTACTATTTTCATCAACTCTCCAAAGACCCAGAATATCTTCCTAATGATTTAATAGACATTTGGATGTGAATATAAAATGAAATTAGGCATACAAACTAGTAGATTAATTAGCATAATGTAGTGTGCATAAAACATGATGACTTACCTAAGATAGTGAAGACCATAAAAGGCAAGAAATGGTAAACCACTTACCATCTGCACATATATGTATATAAAAAGTGCATCCCAATACTATTCTCACTTACAAACTATCAGCCATAGCCATGGCATTATATTTTCATGAATAGAGAAAACCACAGTTCACAGTCTCACTTACAAACTATTGGTCATAGCATCAGATCCCATGAGAGAAGAAAACTGCAGTCTCACCTCCTGTTTGTCATGGTATCAGATCCCATGAAAATTGGAGCCCCACTCACAAACTGCTGGTCATGGTATTACATCCCAAGAATTACTATATTATCACTCACTTCCTGTAGGTCACAGCATCAGATATTATGAATGAAGGAAACTGCAATATCACTCACTTCCTATTGGTCATAACATTAGATCCCATGGATGAAGAGAGAGAGACTACAGCCTCACTCACAAACTTATTGGTAATGGCATCAGGTTACATAAATGAAGAAAACTGCAATTCTTCTCACATCCTGTTGCTAAGATCAGATCTCATACATAAATAAAACTGGAATTTTACAAACTGTTGGTCATGGCATCAGATCCCTTGAATGAAGAAGACTGCAATCTTACTCACAAACTGTTTGTCATCAGGATCTAAATCCCATGAAAGAAGAGCACTGCAGTCTTACAAACTGTTGGTCACAGCTTCAGATCCAATGAAAGAGTTTCAAGAAACTGCAGTTTCACTCACTTCCTGGTCACAGGATCAGAAGCATAATGAAGAAAGATGCCATCTCACTTACTGCCTGTCAGTCATAATATTTAAAAAGTAGGGAAGAATAAAACTGTAGTCTCACTTACTGCCTGTTAATTATTAGATCCCATAAGAAGGAAGCCATGGTCTCACTCACTTCCTGTCAATGATTATGCTATCACAGTATACTGCAAAGTTAAAAAAACAATCACATACTAATCATGGTCTATTTGTCAAGTTCCATCTTTCAGTAAATGAACTACTCACTTTCTGCCAAATCCACATATCAAATCATTGTCCAGTTCATGACAGTAAAGCATACATGATTTTTTTTCTGTGTTGACCTTGTAATTTCTTTTGTATCAAATGCATGATGTGGACATACCCACAAATGGGGAAATTCCTGACATACATATAGGAACACAGTGATCCATCTGGACACATTTGTATGTATGGTCCTTCTGCAAGGGTTAAAAGAATAATAGTTTCTTTTTAGCTGACCATACTCAAGGGCTGACTTGACACAAAGATCCACATTGTTCATCTGTGTTGAGCTGAACAGCTGTCTGAGGCTAGCAATTTCAATTGCATCAGCTGTCTTTTGTGTTAACTCAGGGCAATTTCTCCTTGGTCTATCCATATCTAATGGAATACATATGTACTTTTCCTGCCATCTACAAACATCAACTCACCTTCCAGTTTCACAAATGCCTTTGGAGGATGCTTAGCCATCATCACTCTAGGTAAATACACTTCCTGAAAAGTCTCTTCAGCTTTAGTTCTAGCTTTGTCCCACTTAAACTCTTCAGACACTGTATCAGTCAATTTGGCATATTCCTGGACCACTTGAGCATCAAATTTGGTGAAGATGACCACCAATGGAACTGGAATATAGTCAGCAAGTATTTTATGTAGCTATGCTAACATAAAGTCTAAAAAGCTGACCTTTTCCAGTCCCCCTCTCAAAGAATTGCGATTCTCGAGGAGAAAGAGGGCGACAACCATCCATTGGAATACAGTACCTAATGTTGATCGTGTCATTCAATGAAGAGAATGAGCAGTGATAGTATACCAGATAGCATGCAATTGATCTCTGAGTTCAACCACATTAGCTCGTTGCTCAATGAACTCCCAAACATTATCCATCTCCTCCGCTGTTCCACATTCAAACCCCTGCGAATCATGGAAGATGAAATTGCTACCATGGTACATTATCTGGTGCTCGATGTTGTGTATGCCACGCTGTACACATGCATCAGTTCAGTGGACAAACTTAGCAAACGCGTGAGACATAGTAATAGGTAGTATGAGCCACCTCAATAGACGGATTCAGATGTGTGAAGGACGGCGACGAGGACGAGGACGACTTGGGACGGAAAATGTGCTTGACGCGTGAAACGACGGTAGGCTTTGGCTTCGGAGCATGGAGATCGACACCATCCTTGTCGAGTATAATGGGCTTGGTTCCTTGTGCAATACCACAGACCTTCTCTAGAATCGTCGTCTTGCCTGCGTTAGCCTGGCCAATGACGAGGATACGGAAATGGGGGCATTTGTAGCGCTCCTTGAGAATAGTGACAAGCTCTGGGTCTGCATCTGGATAAACATGTAGTTTAAAGGCTGTCAGTGACAACGGACAATGTGTCTCACTTGGCAGGCGAGAAAAACCTTGAACGTTTGTCTTGGGCATAAGAATTGGCTGCATCGATGTCATGTCGACTCAATGAATAGTGACAGCCAGTGTCACACATGTCACACATACATGAAGAGATGTGTATTGTGTAGCGAACCGTAAATAGACAAAAACTATCGACAAGGAGCGACGCGCAGTGAGTCGCGTGTAGTAAGCATTAGACTAAGGGCGTAATAGGCAGGGCGACGGTGAGGGCGGCACTGCTAATCCGGGAAAAGGGCCACATGGAGGCGTGCTCCATGAAACGAAAGAGGTGTCCCGATGGGCTCAAGGAATAAATGGGTATGGGTTATGACCGTCGTCTATGGATACCACCCCCTCCTCAACGCCTTCCTCCTGACCATCGGCCCCGTCACCACAATCGCCATCCCAAGCCCAAGCACCGTCAACACCAACTGCAGCTTATTAAAGCTCTCGCTCAGCACATCAAATGTGCCCGACGGCGCCACCGCGCGCGTCAAAAACAAATCCAGCCCATACGCAAACACCAGCGACGTTGACTCGAGCTGCGCCCGTGCCGTGACAACCTCCCTGATCCGTGCCACACCGTACCGGTGCGAGACGACGCGGTGCGGGTCGGACCCCACCACTGGCTCATACTCGACCAGCATCTCCTCCTGCTCCTCCGCCGCCGTCGGCTTCCTCTTCGGCCGGCGCGGATCAAGCTCGCGTCGGGAGAGCACCCGCACCTTGCCGTCCTCCGTCGCGACGACCACCTCCTTACTCGTCATCCCATACCTCGTCTCCGTCATCCTCATCGCCGTCACCGCCCCCGGGAAAACGTACGCCTGCTCAAACACGGTCACAGAGTCCCTCACAGCAGGGTCGTACGAGCTCGCGTCGGCACTCCCAGTCTTGTGGTCCGCCAAGCCTTCGTACAGTTCCACACTCACTATCCTCCATCCCTTGGATTCCGGATCGTAGTAGTGGTACACGAGCCAGTTTTCAGTCATGCACATCTTCACATCGCACTGGATGGATCCCGCACCACCAGGCGTACCAGGCAACGCGGCACGGTAGACAATCGACCCTTTGACGCCATCGACAATATAGACCCCACACATCGCAGACGCACCCAAGTCAGCAGCAGCAGAAACGACCGGCTCCGGTTCAGTGAGGACACCCAACAAACGCGGGTTGAGGTACTTGTACAATGTCGTCCTGTTCCCCAACACCTTTCCGAGCGACGCGACGGGCCCTTTTGCAATAGGTACGAGCCTCGTCATACGCTCGTCCGTAGGGAAAGAGAGCGTCCATGTCGGATAGGCAATGTACCTAAAAAACCGCTTGTCAATCAATCCAGGATCCACCGGCGTGGCCAGGACTAAAAAAAAAAACATACCGATCGCTCAAGTGCTCGTTCAACTCGACGCCGTGCCCAACCACCCTCTTCTTTGCCTTGCCGCCCTGCTTATCGTTCACACTCTCGCTCAGGGGGAAAGACAGCAACGGTGCGAGGCGCGCAAACATGGCCTGGGTTTCGTCGTTTTCTGGGTAGAGATAGACCTAAAAACATTCATATCATAAACGGCCATACTATATTGATGGTCATAGATAGACACTCACCTGCAAAAACTCGTCAAACATGACCACCGCCCGTGTCTCGTTTTGCAACAAAAACGCATCGAGAAACGGGCCCTGGATCACATCTAGACCCTGCAACTTATCCCGCCCGTCTTTAGCAGGCTTGACCACCCGCGGCCGCACATCCTTGCCCGTCATAGCATCCACATGGAAAACGACGGTATCGACCAACGTCTATCCATCCCGCATTTTTATTAATAATACAATCCAAATCATACACGCGCGAGAGAGAGAGAACTCACGTTATCCGCCGTCCTTTGGGCAACAAGAGTCACCTCTGGATTAGCCACCTGGATAACAAACACTTTAACAACGTCCACACGCCCACCTACCACTTTCCCATTCTTTCCTGGCTCTCCGGCCCATCCAAGTCCCAGGATCCGGCTCCAGACCACAGCCCCGGTGGTGGTGTCGATAGCATATACTTTTCCAAATTCAGTGGCTACAATGATGAGCTGTCTGAAGCCAAAAGGGTCACGAGTAAGACCAGCAGCAGCAGCCGTGGCGTTGACCGAAGCAGATGGAGTGGTGGTGGTGGTGATAGAGGAAGAACCTGTCGCGGAGCGGACGAGAAAGTGAAAGAGATGACGAGGGAGGTTCTGGGCCTCGAGAAGCTGGCGCAAAAGGCGCCTGGCGAACCCTTCGTCTTGTAGCCCAGCGGAGACGAGGGAAAGTTGCTCTGGGAGTTCCACAAACTCGGAGGCAGTAATAGTAGACAGGCCTTCTTCTCTGTTCCACACGAGCTCTCCGTCGTCGACGGAGATGGACCATAACTGTACGGCGCCGGTGCTAGTGGAAATGAGGAGTTGGAGGTTGGGAGAATGTGTGAGTGTGACGTGAGTGATGGAGCCGTGTGTAGGGGCATCAAAATCAAAGGTGTAGCGTTGTGTTTGAGTCGTGGTTGTTGAAAAGAGATCTACCACGGCTTTCTAGAAGAGGTCACGATCAGAGTGATAGGAAAAAAAAAAAAAAAAAAAACAGAAAAAAAGAAAAGCGTACTCGCGACACTTTGGACCAAAAGACACGGGTTAGGTACGGTTTTTCGTGCTCGTCTACTCCTCCTCCAAACACCATCTCGGAGGCTTCGCTCTGCAATAACTTTTCAAAGTTAGCCACGGGGCTCACGCGTGTCCCATCATCCTCCATCTTCATGACGCGCGGTGGCTCTCCCTTTCCCAGAGCTACAAAGTAGCCACGGTCGCTTAAGCCGACATCCATGATTCTATCAAACACGTAATTGTCCACGGTACTGACGGGGTTTTCGAGGTCTGGTGTGAGTGCTTTGGATTTGATCTGGCCATCCTCTATCCACGCGATTCGGGGCGTGTATTGGTGCGGAACGTGCAGGGAAAGCAGGACGGCGTGCCAATGGACACATGTCGGGCATGCGACGGAGAAGGTGGCTGCGATGTTAGAAGGAACGTGTACGTCATTGAGGAGACGCCCTGTGGATGGGTCGAGGGCGGTGATATGGAGAGTGTGAGAAGCAAATGACTTGGCTAGGCCGATAGCGTAGACTGCGGATGGAGATGAGAAGAGTTTGGTGTATACCACGAGGGAGCTGGGAGTCCATGATCCATGAGGAAGATGGGAGGCGGGTAATATTTTAGGGCATACCTCTGGTCAGGGGCCGTCCAAATCCATTTTACCTTGCCGGACGAGCCATCAATTTGGGATACGCGGTGGCCATCCGAGAGAAGGATGAAATCTGCGGGGGCATGTGCGGCAGAAATCAGTGCATGGCCGGGATGAATTCTATGCTCGAAGAGAAGGTGACCGGTGAGTGTGTCAAAAGTACGCAACGTGTGGTGCTGGCCTGCGCCGGAGAGGGTGGCAATGCCTCGCATCTGTGAGTATGAATCAATGGCGATGATTTTGTCCTGTGGGTCGAAGAGGAAGCGCCAGGCGATAGTGCCATTGGCTGGATGGAGCGCAGCGAGCACGTTGGCGGTTGTGGTGACTAGCACAAGGCCTGTGTGGAAATGGGGTGCGGTCGCTGGGGCACCGATGAGGGGAGTGTGCCAGTCGATAATGCCGACGTCCGACTCGTGCAGAGCCCAGATTTGTGCAGCTGCAAAGAGTGCGAGCAGAAGAGGCCACATCATAGGAGGGAGACGAAATGAAGTTTAGCGAGCTCAGCGCTCAGGCCCGGGCTAGCCTGACTCGGAGTGACGAATCAATCATGAACTTGAACTTGAACTTGAACTTGCACTTGAACTTGAACTTGAACTTGAACTTGAAGCTTGAAGCTTGAAGCTTGACTAACTACCACAACTCGTGCTCAACCTCAACCTCACCCTCACCCTCATCAGCCAAAGCTTAAAAGACTCCAAAACTCAATGCCCAGATGCTCCCCAACATTCAATGGACGACTCTTCTCTCCCAACCGCTCTTCTCCCCAATTCCCCCACTTCCAATTTTCTCTCTCGAATGAACCACTTACAGCCCTTCCCCATCGTGGTTCCCCCAACTCCGGAATACTCTCCCACTGGAACTCATCCCACCTACCAACCTCTCGCCTTTGATGCTCCACAGCCCGAGCTTCAACCTCAGGCTGAAGCCACTCCCACAAAACCACGAACCATAGTCCTCTGTTTCGACGGTACAGGAAATAAATTTGGACAGGTACCCATCTAGTAGCTCTATTCTCCCCCACATCTCTCACTATCCCTTACCTCAGGAAGTGCGTGCGCTCGTGTGCTAGTAGTTTGCTTCGCACGTTCTAACTAGCCCAGAACTCCAACGTCGTTCGCTTCTTCCGTGCGCTCATCAAGACCAGACGTGATGAGCAAGTTGTATACTACCAGCCAGGCATAGGCACATACAACAAGCGCGCCTTCATCACCCACACCGTTAGCACGTTGGCCTCTGCCATCGACTCTGCCATTGCTCTCCATCTTGATGACCATGTCAAGGAGGGGTAAGAGTGTCCAGCTCTACCAGCTCTAATCGATCCAGTAACCCCACTAACATCTGTCACTAGATACAAATTCATTATTCAATCATACCGGTTCGTACTTGAAGACTTGCTTCCCTTTTTTTTCCCCCCCTTCTCAAACCCTCCTCTAGCCCAGGGGATAAAATCTCCTTGTTTGGTTTCTCACGCGGAGCCCACACCGCCCGCGTCGTCGCAGGCATGTTATACAAGGTCCGTTCCGCCTATCCCCTCCCCTCTTAACCCATCCACACACACACCCACACACACATGCTTCCAACCCCAGATCGGCATCATCCCCAAAGAAAACATCCAACAAGTTGACTTTGCATTCAACATCTACAGCGCGACCGGCTACACCGGCTATAAACTCAGCCGCGAATTCAAACAGACTTTCGCCTCCCCCGTCTCTGTCGACTTTGTCGGCGTCTGGGACACCGTCTCCTCCGTCGGCCTCATCCCCCAAATGCACCCTTACACCTCCATCAACTACGCCGCCAAAACCTTCCGCCACGCTCTCGCCCTCGACGAGCGCCGCGCCCGCTTCCGCCCCAACGTCTGGAACGAAATGACCCCCGACCGTGAACAAGAGCTCGACGTGGATCTCCCCGAACCCTCTTACACCTCCGACCCCTCCATCTCCTTGAACTCCTCCAACTCCTTGAACTCCTCCAACTCCTTGAACTCCTTGAACTCCTTGAACTCCTTGAACTCCTTAAACTCCTTAAACTCCTTAAACTCCTTAAACTCCTTAAACTCCTTAAACTCCTTAAACTCCGACAACCGCGACACCTTCGTCTATAACCCCCCGGACCGCGACTACGTCGACACCAACGAAGTCTGGTTCGCAGGCTGCCACGCGGACATTGGCGGCGGCTCTCACTCCACGCGGCGCCCTTCCAGTCTGTCCTCCATCCCCCTCCGGTGGATGATCAAAGAGGCCATTTTGTCCCGTACGACGATCCTCTTTGATTGGGAGTACCTCGCTGAGACGCTCGAGTTGGATTTTGAGGCGCTGTGGGAGGAGATGGGGGAGAAGGGTTTGGCGAGGGAGGATGTGGGTGGGGATGGGTATGTGGTGATTGAGAGGTATGCGAGGGAGGTGAAGAAGGCGAGGGAGGAAAGGGAGGCAAAGGAGGCAAGGGAGGCAAAGAAGGTAGGACTCGGAGAAGCTACAGACAGTCCAGCTCTGGACACGAGGGAGGCCCTTGCGCAAGCGGTGGACAAAAAGGAGTATTACCACCACCACCACCACCACCTTGGACGTTATATCCATGACATTTGCGACGTCATCTTTGACCAGCTTCTCCTTGCCTGGGCATGGTGGATCCTCGAGGTCATCCCCACCCTTTGCACGTTCCAAGACGACCGCGGTGACTGGTTCCGCAAAAGAATGTCCGTCCCCCTTCTCTTTCTCTCTTTTTCCTTTTTCTTCTTCTTTATAATGACACGTTATCACTAAAGGCGCAACTTTGGACGCGGGAGGTACATCCCCCATCACCAAAACGAGGTCCACGTCCACGAATCCGTCCAGCTGCGTATTCAAGAGACTAAAGAGTCGAAAACGCCATACATTCCCAAAGCTCATAATTGGAATCAGGTCGCTGCGTCTTCCAAGCTCAAATACGTCAAATGATCGCTACAACGAAGTTAGTATGGACCCCCTTTTTACATCACATCACATGTGCCGTGTTCAGTGACCCCCCCCCCCGATTTTCTAACGAGATCTTATACAATTGTCATGTTCTTAGTTCGACTATATACACCGAATATTATATTAAAAACAACTTTACTCATTAATGAAAAATGGGCGTGTCAAAAGTACCATCAGGATCTAAAAAAAACACATCCATCAGCGAACGAGTCAAACGTTAACCAGATTTTGCCAAGCTCACCTTTTCCATGCTCGTAGATATACTTCTTGTCCAATTGAGCCCAATGCTGCAGACGGCTCACCAAGGAATGAGCCTCAGCAGCCACACGTGCATTGGTTCGTACACCACCAATAACGGCCGCAATAGCAACATCGTAACGCGACGTGTGGTTACACAGCATCATCTACCCGGGCCCGAGGGCTCATATGTTGAACACATTCAAGCCAACATGATTATGAATGAACACTCACATCAAACGGCGAAGTCGTCGTCCCTTCCTCACTATACCCGGCAATGCTAACACGTCCTTGCACAGGTCGACCATACAGCAAGCCTTGCAGCTCGATCGGGTAACCATGAAAGTTGAAATGAATCGCCTTGTCTTCCGTAAACAAAGACTTGAACGCCCCTTGCGTCAGCGAATGCGGGTGTGTGCCATCAGCGCTTAGAATCATTAGATCAGTCACATTCACCACTCTGACGCGCAGAGCAGGCGCATGGACCCTGAGCAACGCGGCTGCCGCTATGACTTCAAAGTTCACTTCAACGCCTATCCCAACAAGGACGCTGTTTTCCAGACCATTGTTATATCCCTTGTCAAAATAACACAAGTCACCAAAACTCACACATCAGGATTTATACCATCGTCAACGCTAGCGAATTTCCATACGGACGCTCCGGCAATACAATGCTGCCAAATTCATCAATAAATACAGTTTATTCAGAAGGCAAATCTGAACTCACAACATCCGCCTCCTCAGGACTGAGCCAAACAGGAGTAGGATGTTTGCTGCCAACCATGAGATTGATATAGTTCTTGGACCGTAAACAGTGTGCAACCGTAGACAGGAAGCAGTTCGCATCAGGTGGAAGATAAACCCTCGCCATCTTCGGCTTTAGGTTCAACACCGCCCCAATAAACGATGGATTCTGGTGAGAAAATCCATTATGTTCTTGACGCGTCCACGTCGACGTTTCAATGTAATTAATGGACCCACAAGGCCCACGCCAGCTGGTCTCAAACCCTACTTTCATGAATTTGCTGTACTGGACCATCATCGTCTGCACAATGCCCAAGAATGCCTCGTAGCTTGGGAACAAACCCGTACGTCCTGTGAGAGTATAACCCTGCAGCATACCCTGACAAGTGTGCTCGGATAAAATCTCAATTACACGGCCGCCTTGACCCCGGCAATCCGGATCCCATTGAAAGTTACGTTCGGTCACCTCAAATACAGCGTCGAGCTTATTTGAGACAAGTTCGTCAGGTGAGAAAATACGGAACGTCTTCCTGTTCCTAGAAACCGGATGAGTCACTCCAACTGAAAACGTAAAACGATCGACATACTTGATGATAACATCCCGTAACAACTGCCCCACTAGCTTCATGCAGCTTTCTTGCGCTCCTCTTTCCACCGCCATTTGTCGCCATTCTGGTACGATAAGCGGGACATATGAGTTGTACGATTCTCGTCGTTGGCCCAGCTTCTTGTCATTTCTCTCCGGTATGACTTTGAGGAGTTCGTCGTTCACGGTGCCGTCGCTGTTAAAAAGCTCTGTCGGCCCATAAGAGGCAAGCCAGTTGTACAGCATTTCAAGCTCCTCTTTCGACGTCTTGGCATTTGGAAGTGGAACTTGGTGCGAACGGAAGGATCCTTCTATGATATGACCGTGGACTGACTTTGGTCCAGATAGACCCTTTGGAGTGCGCATTATGATCACCGGCCAGCGAGGCTTTAATATAGGCTTTCCACTTCGCGCGGCCGATTGAATGTTCTTGATCTCTGCGAGTGCCCAGTCCAAGCTCGCAGCCAGGTCGTGGTCGATATTAGGGAGATCTGAGACGATTCGTACTTGATATCCATACCCACTAGAAACGAACTTAGACGAGAAACAAAATACATGAAAAATCACTAACGAAAATAGGGCAGTTATTTCTTTATCGTCCATAGCACCGTATATAGTGCGCTCCGAGATCTTGAAACCATTCACGTGGACGATAGGAAGCACCGCACCAGACTCCGCAGGGTCGATGTACTTATAACCATGCCATGCAGTCGCTGTTGCACCTGTCTCTGCCTCGCCATCGCCTACGACACAAGCGACGACCAGATCAGGATTATCCATAACCGCACCAAACGCGACGCTGAGGGCATAACCTAGTTCTCCACCCTCATGAATAGCACCAGGGGTTTCAGCATTGATATGACTACCTTATTTTCAGCCACAAAAACATAGGTTAACAGTGAAAGTCACCTGGGGAATCCACCTGGAACACTAAAGCCGGAAATGAGCTTCTGGAGACCATTATGATCGCGAGAGTATTGCGGAAAGAAGGCATGTAGAGAATCTTCAAGCCACAGGCAGGATAAAATCGCTGGCGCTCCGTGACCTAGTTCATAAGTTGCGCATATACATAAGCCTGAAACATCTTCCAGCGACGGAACAGCTGTCTTACCTGGTCCGACGACGTATAGCGCGTCAAGTCCAGTATTGCGAATAATTCTGTTCAGATGCGCATACACCAAGACAAGTCCCGGACAAGTACCCCAATGCCCGAGCAAACGCGGTTTGATGTCGTCAAAATTCAATTGTCGCTGAAGCAAAACGTTGTCCTTGAGGAAGATCATCGCTGAGGTGCAACTAATCAGAAACAACGATCCTCTTGAAGACATAGGTGACACTATACCTGCGGCGATATAGTTGGCAGCTCTCCTGAATAGCTGGAGGGACCGAAGGTCATCTGCAGAAAGGTAATTCTTGGTGTCGAGGCTAACTGCAAGCCCAAGCAAGTCACCAGGAAGAGAAGATGGATCAGGAGGTGGGTTTGCTAGGTTTCCAGGCATGTTGGTTGTGTTCTGAGAGGTGCACTTAGCAATGTATTTGTACTTGAGCGAAGACTATTCATAGCCGAGACGCAGATTTCACACGATACCCCCGTTTCAAAGTTCACCGCACGAGAGGCCTAGACCTGCATACCCCATCTACCACAACTTGACATCCAGAACACATTCTCGAGCCATCTCGAACTGCCAGGTACTTTGAGTATTAAGCGGAGCAATAGAATTAGATTGTCCAGACCTGTTCGTCCGTTCGGCACACAAGCACTCGGCCTTTATCTGCCCTGCCAGCACCAATCTCTATCACATTGGCCATATTGGAACCGACGTTGTTGTTCTTCACGCGATCTATCGGTTGATATTGAAGGCACTCGACAGCCTTGCCGATAACTTGACGGAGTTCCTGACTACGTTCGCCAACGCCCCCAGCAAAAACTAGGGCATCGACGTCTGCACCCAGTTTCAAGTGATATGCACCAACAAAGTCCAGAACACGATCCACAAACAGGTGAAACGCCAGGTTACTGGCGTTGTTGTTGTCTTGTTCGTCAGGGGGATGCGTAAGATTTGCGTTCTGGACAATATCCCTAAAGTTGGCAGATCCCGTGATCGACTTCCAGCCTGCTTGCCGGTTTAATATATCCTCTGCCTAGAATGCGATTAAGCGACTGTTATCAAGTCCAGGCCATACGGTCCGACCTGCGTAACGCCCACGTTGACGGCTAAGTTGGGATCGTGCGAAATCTTTCCGGCTTTGTTAGTGTAATGAAAGATTAGGCTAGGATCGACCGTTCCAGACCGCGTCGCGCCCGGAAGGCCATTCAGGGGGGTAAGTCCCATAGAGGTGTCCAGTGAAACGCCTCGATGGACAGCACATACGGAAGCACCGGCTCCCAGATGCATCAGAATGAGATTGAGCATTTCCGGAGCCTGTTTCTCCCGAAATCAAATCACAAAAAAATCAGAGACGGCAACAGACCCTTACCTTGTTGAGATGCTTCGATGTTTCGCGGAGAATATACGCATCTAGTTACTCATCATTAATTCATTATGGCCATTTTGACGGCATTATAAATTATAAATTACACACAGCTTAGTCCATGAAAGCCATATTTCCTGAGGCCGCGCTTGGTGGCAATCTCTTGATTTAGTGCATAGGTGTATATGTGCGGCGGAATCGTACGATGAAAGCTGGTATCAAAATACGCGACAGAGGTAGCATGCGGCATCTGCTCAGTACACGCTCGGATCACTGATAAAGCAGCTCCATTATGCCTGGAAAGAGTCAACAAACATCTATGAGCTCAAGAATGACGACGTACAAAGGTGCCAAGTTTGAGAAATGCTCTATGTGAGAGTACGATTGTTTGTCGATTATGACGGGTTCAACGAAATCTCCACCATGGACAACTCGGTGACAGATGAATTTTACCCGATCTAAGTTTATGCCAACGAGCCTATCGACGGCATCAAGAAAATATGCAAAGGCTGAAGAGTGATCCGAGATGGAGTTGACATCCTCATTTACAGTTGACGAATCACGAATGGACAGCTTGAACGTGGGATTCAATTGAATGGAAGAAACGGACGCAGCCAGGACTTCCTCAGCAATTCTCTCGTCAGATAGACGAGTGAACAGAGTGATTTTAAGCGAGGAAGACCCCGCGTTGACGGCGAGAATGAGGGCCATAAACAAGGGCGTCACGCGTGACGTAACATTTTTTCCAAAAGCCCTACCCTACGACGACGATTACATGTAATCTTTCCGAGTCCTAGCCAATACTCAAGAAAGCCTTTCAATCTTTGGCACAGGCGCAAACACCGTCTCTTGCGGATCGCCTTTTTTAAAGTTGACAACCACTTCTGGCCCACCGTCATCGTCTATCAACCAATCCAGGAAGCTGTTGGCAAGTTCCTCTTCAACAGCATTGGCACCCAGCAGCGCCCTACCCGGATTCAGAAGCCAGTTGCCGGGGTCTTTATTGTAATCATCACCACGTCGATAAATTCGCAGAGCATTTGTAACTCCCGGTGGCGACGAAAGCCATATGCCTTTGTCAGTCAAAGTATATTCATTCAATGCTGCGGCCGCTTCAAGCGCTTCCAGTGGGAATCTTGGGTATTGATGATACCATTTCGAGTATGCCAAGGCCCACGGAACCTGTTGCAGTTTTAGTTATCATGTTAAGGTAACGCGAAGCATTGTATTCCCCACCTGGCCTATCGTGATGAACAGCTGGCTTTCCTTGATATTAGTTGCGCTTTTGTCGAACCTGGAGAGAAAACGAGTTGGCGGTCGACTCGGAGGCGGAGTCTGCAAGTCCACACAGTTCAAGCCATGACACAAAAAGGCTTAAAAAAAAACAACCGAACCGTGACATCGCGATTCCCACATGTAACGATCTTATTAAACGCGTCAAGAACATCAACGGCATCGCTTAACTGCGCAGGGTCCGCAGGTGGTCCAACAAGGAAGAAATGATCCTACGTATACATCGTTTCAGCAGCCGTCGTCGCCATGACAAGGAACTCACTCACCTTGAATGCATACACCCTTCTTTTCGCATACCCCATCCGCAACGACTCCTTTTCTGCGGCATCATTATAGGTGATCGCCACATCGACAAGACCGTCTTGTAAAAAGCCGAGGGAATCAGTCGTATCTCCCAGATACCAGTCAACCTGTGTCGAATATATCCAGTTTCACAAGCAGACGTATGTGATAACGCCCATTGAACTCACATAGAACGGCTCTACCCCCTGAGAGTTGCATTTCTGAATAAACTTTTCTGCCCATGCCTTGAGGAGGCCAGACTGCCCACAACCGCCCGTAGCAACGCGTAACGAGCGGTTGGCGCTTCCACTCCCATATCGTTCTTTATATCGCAGTCCCCTTGGAACTGCCGTGAGAGATGTTTGATCGGTAGCTCTGGTTAACTCTCAATTGATAAGGTTAAGGATATGGACTGTAATCGCGCGCCTTTGTTCAACACTACTCATCTGCATCGATGACAGTACTAGTACTAGGAAGAAGTGATATCGATGTTGATATCATCAAACTTAGAATGGATCATGTGGAGACTAGTACTGAATTGGGAACATCCAGCCTGTCGCCAGATAAGGAGGGTACGAATGTTAACGTAGATTGTCAGCCATATTCATGACATCTAGACCCACTGTTCACTTATTTTGTCTTATATACCCTCCGTTCACACTGCACAGTGTTGTTGTATGGAATGCTCTGTGTAAGAAAAGTATTAACGAAACAACTAAAACGCAGCCATGGGTACCAACCCGTGTATGCAGGGAGTCTGCCATTTATATGCTCCTTGTGGTATCTTGATTGATAACGAACCTAGGCTAAAGTCACTATGGAGTCGCCATACTCCACGCGCCAAAACTAAAAACAAACTACAACTCCCAGGCGTACGGCGATCAGCGACAGCGTTACTTGAGATTGAGATATGACTAGTGCTACGTTTTTCGGCGTCTGCCAGGCCCCTGTTGAGATTGTACATGATAACATCCTTTGTGCTATTAAAACCTGGGAATCTCCTCGCGCGTCATGCAGGAGTGGCAGCGGGCCGCATTTCATGTCTGGATTTCGCTCGGCTTTCTTGTCTTGTTTTGTTCCATGAAAACCTATCTGATCGTGGAAGCACCGACGAAGTCTTCTTTCATTAGTTCATTAGTTCATTAGTTCATTAGTGTTTTCTTTTTTTTTTGAAGGAGACCCCGTTAGGAGAACTGTTTTTGAGAAATTTAGCCAGACGCTTAAAATAATACGTTTCTAATGGAGGAAGAAACCGATTTTGTAACGTATGTTCTAATTTGACTTCGCGAGAACGTGGAGCTATATGCAAAAACCCGCTATCGTTTCCAAGGGAGCCCGTCATATTTGAAGGCGAGTAACGTCGGCCTGCCATAGACGGGTCAGGACTATCAATTCAGGCACGTACGAAGGGTGTACATGCCACGTGGATGTCAAAGTTAGTAGACAGGTAATACTAGTTAGCAAGGATTCATTGAAGCAACCATATTTGGCTATCCCGCCGCCATCGTGGGTGGCAGCCAGTCATATGAACGAAATTCAACGTCGCCGCGTCCTGGCATTTCTTCTCCACCAATCAGCGGCTGGGAGACCACGATAACGCCTCTGTTTTTCATAGTGTCGAAATAACCCTGACAGGGGCCTCATTGTCATAACAGGACAGTTATAACGTGAGCTGCGGCCGGGCCATGTTGTGCAAGTGCTCCAATACCTTATAAAGGACACTAGCACCACCCTCAAACATGCCTCGCCTTTATCAGTCAAAAAATATCCCGCACGTCGATAGCGTTTCATTGGAGGTACCCGGCTACTGCCGTAGTATTAGACTTGAGCTGAGCCTTAACGGAATGGGTACGGCAACCAAACTATGGGACGGTATATACCGTGCCAAGGGCCCGAACTCCTGGAGTTACACAGAACATGAACATCGAGCAGTGGGTCGTCTCCCTTTTTGCATGTCGCTCTTTCCTTCTGAAGTGACTGGTAGGTTCCGAAAGGCTGGCTACCAAGCCATAGACAGAATATGCGATTATTACTATTCATTGGAAGAGCGATCCGTCGTTTTTCAAGTACAGCCTGGATACCTCGTGCGCTCATTGCCTTGTAGGACCTGTTTTGATCTATGAGATCAAGAGGCTGACGAATGCGTCATAAAGCATGTGCGCCAGAAGAAGGCGAAGATTTCCAGATCATTGCGGATGATTATCAAAAGCTTATAATTCCTGGTAGGTGATGTCTGTTCACATATATTAACCTGCTCACATTCGTATAGGCTTGGTACATTGGCAACATCCTTCATTTTTTGCTTATTTCCCCGCCGGATGCACATTTGAAGGAATCCTTGCCGATTTATATTCTTCAAGTGTTTGTAATCCTGGTTTCAATGTCTGTCATATTATCTTGATATTTTCTATTACTTAAATTCCTGATGACAGTGGTCGGCAAGCCCTGCTTGTACCGAACTAGAAGTCGTCGTTATGGATTGGGCCGCTCAGTTGTTTGGACTTTCATCTGCCTTTCTACATTCGTCTGAAATTGGAGGTGGCTCTATACAGGTAGAGATAACATCGTCAAATTTTAATGAAAACTAAATAAAAGACAGACTTCGGCATCAGATTCTTGTTTAGTCGCAGTAACCGCCGCACGTTCTCGTTACCAAACTGAACATCCTGGTTGTAAAATGGAAGATCTGGTCATATATACGACAACACAGACACACTCGCTCGGATCAAAGGCAGGACTTGTCCTTGGGCTCAACGTGCGAGCCCTAGAAGTGCGGTCAGAGGACAGGTTTTCATTAAGAGAACCAACATTACGGAGTGCGTTGGTGACAGATGAAAAGTTGGGTCGCAAGCCCTTCATTCTAAGTACGTTACTCCAAGTCATGCATCTTATTACCTATATTACTTCTGCAGTTGCAAATATTGGTACCACGTCTTCGGGTGCGGTTGATAACTTTGCGGAAATAAAAGAAGTCTGTGAGTGACAGTTTTTAATTCAAAAATGATGTGACATTCAATTGACGATTGTTGTGTTAGTGAAAGACCATCCATTTGTATGGCTTCACATTGATGCCGCGTGGGCTGGTTGCGCCCTTTCTTGTCCCGAGTATCGGAAAATGTACTACTTGAACGAAGTCAATGAGGTCGCGACCTCACTTTGCGTAAATTTGCACAAGGTCTGTTGGTTAACTTTGATTGTACTCAGCGTTCAAACAACCTTCAGATAGGCCTAACGAACTTTGATATATCAGCGTTATGGGTCAGGGACCGCAAGCTCCTTACGGAGGCCTTGGATGTCACCCCACCATTTTTACGATCCAAATATAGTTCCGTCGGTCCCGGTACGTCTGCCAATGCCAAATTGACGTCACTTGAACATGATGCATAGGTGCTGTTGTTGATTTCAGGAACTGGCACTTGGGCCTTGGAAGGCGTTTTCGTTCTTTGAAACTTTGGTTTGTCCTGCGTAGTTTTGGTGCTGAAGGTTTCAGAAAGCATATCCGTCAGGTAGGTTGAATTCACCATAAGATAATAAAACTGTTATCTCATGCACTTTAGTCGGTCTGTTTGAACGAACGTTTCGCGGAGCTTGTGCGGGACTCCGACATATTGGAACTCGTCACAGAACCCTCTCTGGCATTGTCAGTTTTCAGGCTCAATCCCACCAGTCAACTGGGGGCGCCATTCTCCTTGACCGAGCTTAACAAAATTAATCGCATATTCTATGACCGAATATCCGCGAGGCGTGATATTCTGCTGACACGAACAGTGTTAAATGGGATTGCTTGTATCAGGTTTACTGTCAGTGCCTACCGAACGCAGGAGAGACACGTAGAAAATGCATTCAAGCTCTTAGAGGACGAAGGACATGTCGCCATCACTGAGTGGAAGCAAAGACAATTACACATGTGATTGAAGGAGAAAACGGACTCCGAACTCGGAGTCTTAATTCATACTAACTCCGCTACTACCCTGTATTATTATTTATTTACTATATTAGTTCCTTTTTGATCGGTTGTACTGCAATGAACAAGATAGTAGGTCGTACCAGCTCTGTCGCCTTTTATCACCATGACAGTTCCAGTACCCGTCATTGAAAGACGGACTGTTTATGTGGACCGTGACTCAGCTTTTTTGCAGTAGGTCACAATACTTATGCCTTCCCTGCGGATGAAATCACGGTGGGGTTCTGGTCGGAAAAGCCCCTTGTGACCAACTACAGAGTACTTCTCAATCATCCTCATGCAGAACCCATCGCTAGTCTCTTACATCTCACTCAGTAGACGCTCAGAAGGTTTGTTTCTGCTTCTGACGGATCGCATCGCTCTGTGCGATGGAGAATAGCCACCCATTCTTTCTGCATACAGGAAATTCAATGAGGAAGAGCGGAAGAGAACGGGAAGCCTGTGGGCCTGGTAACTGTCATGTAGCATCGGACAGGTGGATGATGCGTTCTCATAATTTGATCTCGGTTCCGACTAATGACGCGATGCCGGTGATCATTATGGTGCCACGACGCATTGTGCATTGTCTCTGCTTTCAGTTTGGCAGCTTTAGACACGCGAGGTGCCCGACCTATGCGTATCAGCCCAGGATTCTGAAAAGTTGCGCAATGTAAGGGATTACAGGTTTTGAAGGTGGGTTGGAAGAAGTAGTCGTGCGAACACTCAAGCTCGCTGTTATTTCGTTGAATCTACGTAGAGTGCGCTTTCTCATGTTCCATAGCTCGCCGTAATTTAAGGTAAGTGTTCCCAGTGCTTTGTTTGAGGTAAAGGGATACCAAGCATTTAGGTTTATGTCCAGCACTCTGGAAAGCAGAACAGATTGTCAAGGTGGGCTTTTAGGAGTTGTCGTCCTGTACATCTTCTTTGAAATTTCAGGACGTTTGGACTGGGCCGTCATTTTTAACGTTGGTGCGATCTTGACGCGTGCAAAATTCATTTTCTCTACTTCGGCCTGGAGATATTGCCGGTGTCTATCAGCGCATATCCGTTACTCACGGCAACTGTTCTGTTCCAAACCGTAGCCTCATGCGCCGGCTTCTCATCACATGCTCTGATGACGTCTTTATGCGCCTTCCGCTAAAGTTGTCACTGTTGCGTGCACTTTATATGCTTTGGCAGCAAGGCTCTGGATGCCAAGTGTTGCGTAGTTGCCTCTTCAAACTTCCACGTGAGATATGGATCCGTCGGTCTTCCAACCACCCTTAGATTTATTGCAATGAACTGGCCAACTCTCGTCATTGCGTCCAAAATTGACATGGCCGCGGCCTCGTTGTTGACTGGGACTACTACGTACCGTTCTCCGCTGGACGTTTGAAGAAGATGGCCCTCAGCTCCGCTTCAAAGGATCATCACGCCGGGATGCGCCACGCATTTTCCACTTTTTTTTTTCTCCAAATCCCTTGTCTCCGGCGACCGAAATTATCAAAAGCGATTCGCTGATCAACCTGATGCGTTGACCTAGGACGTACACGGTGCGCAGTAGGGGTTGGAGAAAGTTGTGTTTCATGTTATTAGCTAAAGCGATAACGAGATACAACACTAACTTCATAGTATTTCCTTTCGCTGATACTATTGATTTTTTAGGAAACTCCAAGTATGGCCACTCTATGTTCAGTTAGTCATTGCACATCGTTTGACATGTTTCACTCAATTGTTTAATTAGATTTCTATGCCGAATGATGATAATAACAATAATCTTCCCGGCACCAATACTTGAAGCATCGCCAAGGCGGATCTTCTCGTTCCTTGCCTTTCGGGATAACAGGTTGTGGCAGTATTTTTTGGGGGCCACGTGCGTCGTCGAAACGGACTCGAAATTTAATAATTTGAAAGATCATGTCACCGTACTCAGGCGAAAAAAAAATGAGTGATCCTTTGTCGACGGTGAATCTGACAACCGCTTAGAAAGGAAAATTCATAATTATATTCCCCGACAAATGTTTTATCTGTTGATGAACTATGACCGGGGACGATGGAAATTACAGCAGCGAACGGCAAACACTGAATGTTTTCTCGTATAAATATGAGTTGCAACCAGGTAGCAATCATCACCAACGTCTCAAACCCCTCGTATCACACAGAAAATGAACGTCGAGCAGTGCGCCTTGTCCCTCTTAGCTGTTCTTTCTTCATTCTGAAGTTACTGGCAGGTTCCGAAAAGCTGGTTACCAAGCCATAGACAGAATATGCGATTATTACTATTCATTGGAAGAGCGATCCGTCGTTTTTCAGGTACAGCCTGGATACCTTATGCGCTCCTTACCTTGTAAGACTTGTTGTGATCTATAAGAACGAGATGCTGAAGAACGCATTCTAAAGCGTGTGCGCCAGAAGAAGGCGAAGATTTCCAAATGATCGCGGATGATTATCAAAAGCTTATAATTCCTGGTAGGTCAAGTTTGTTCACATATATTGACCTGCTCACATTCGTATAGGCTTGGTACATTGGCAACATCCTTCATTTTTTGCTTATTTCCCCGCCGGATGCACATTTGAAGGAATCCTTGCCGATTTATATTCTTCAAGTGTTTGTAATCCTGGTTTCAATGTCTGTCATATTATCTTGATATTTTCTATTACTTAAATTCCTGATGACAGTGGTCGGCAAGCCCTGCTTGTACCGAACTAGAAGTCGTCGTTATGGATTGGGCCGCTCAGCTGTTTGGACTTTCATCTGCCTTTTTGCATTCCTCTGGAATTGGAGGCGGCTCTATACAGACTTCGGCGTCAGATTCTTGTTTAGTCGCAGTGACTGCCGCACGTTCTCGTTACCAAACCGAACATCCTGACTGTAAAATGGAAGATTTGGTTATATATACGACAACACAGACACACTCGCTCGGATTAAAAGCAGGACTTGTCCTTGGGCTCAACGTGCGAGCCCTAGAAGTGCGGTCAGAGGACAGGTTTTCATTAAGAGGACCAACATTACGGACTGCGCTGGTGACAGATGAAAAGTTGGGTCGTAAGCCCTTCATCCTAAGTACGTTTCTCCAAGTCATTGGCATCTTATTACCTATTTATTATTTGTGCAGTTGCAAATATTGGTACCACGTCTTCGGGTGCGGTTGATAACTTTGCGGAGATAAAAGAAGTCTGTGAGTGACAGTTTTTCCATTCATTGACGATGTGGCATCCAATTAACGATTGTTGTACTAGTGAAAGACTATCCATTATTATGGCTTCACATTGATGCCGCGTGGGCTGGTTGCGCCCTTTCTTGTCCCGAGTATCGGGAAATGTGCTACTTAAATGACGTCAATAAGGCCGCAACTTCACTTTGCACCAACTTCCACAAGGTCTGTTTGGTTAACTTTGATTGGCTTCAGCGTTCAAACAATCTTCAGTGGGGCTTGACGAACTTTGATATATCAGCATTATGGGTCAGGGACCGCAAACTCCTTACAGAGGCGTTGGACGTCACCCCACCTTTTTTACGATCCAAATATAGCGCCACCGGTCCCGGTACGTCTTGCCTCCACACAACTTGACGTTACTCAACCATATCAAATGCAGATGCTGTTGTTGATTTCAGGAACTGGCACTTGGGCCTTGGACGGCGTTTTCGTTCTTTGAAACTTTGGTTTGTCCTTCGTAGTTTTGGTGCTGAAGGTTTCAGAAAGCATATCCGTCAGGTAGGTTGAATTCACCATACGATAATGAAATTGTTATCTCATTCATTTTTAGTCGGTCGGTCTGAACGAACGTTTCGCGGAACTTGTGCGGGACTCCGACATATTGGAACTCGTCACAGAACCCTCTCTGGCATTGTCAGTATTCAGGCTCAATCCCACCAGTCACCTGCGCACGTCCTTCTCCTTGACTGAACTTAACAAAATTAATCGCATATTCTATGACCAAATCTCCGCGAGGCATGACATTCTGCTGACACAAACAATTCTGAATGGAATTGCCTGTATCAGGTTTACTGTCAGTGCCTACCGAACGCAGGAAAGACATATAGAGAAAGCATTCAAGCTCCTAGAGGACGAGGGGCATATTGCTATCAGCGGGTGGAAGGAAAGAAAATTAGCTATATCTCCCAATTGAAAATTTTTGACTAGTAGCTAGTAGCTTCTTCATACTTATATAGAACCACACATACTTCATAGAACTTATTAATAGTTTTCAATCCTTTGTGCGCTATCTTGCCGCGAATATTGGACTATCATTACATCAGGGGATTAGTGATGCACAAATTTGATACGCCGTCATTCCTAAGTTTAATTGTTGCATCCGAGATGCACGGACACTAGATACAATCAAGATAGTCATATAGTCATATCTTGGTTTTTGTCGTCACAGGTTGGGTATAGCCATCAAACGTAACGACTGTACCTGCCGTCCAGCTACTTCCTATGAAACGATCCTCATTTGTAGTAAAGTGCTCCCTTCCGTAACTATGTATATGAAGCTACTAGGTTCGTCCGGAGTCATACCTTATAGTACCATCCTCCGTCATGATATCTAGTTAGTTGACAACTAAGATCGTCTGCGGTATCTTCCGTCTCCTTCTATTGACCTCTCAACGTCCTGTTGCTTCTTGTGATGTATTTCCTCTGCTTTCTTGTTGATCTTCGCAGCCTCTTGGGTATCCGGAAACCCAATATCCCAGTATCCAGGTGGCGTAATTCCACGAGCCCAATGATGTCGATGCCGAGATATAAGTTTTTTACGGTCTTCCAGTTGACGGCTCCATCCGTCGCTTATTCCGAATTGGGATTCACCTTCCTCGCCGCTGTCACTGCCTTTCTTCACAATAGAGCTGGATTTTGATGAGCCACCGAGGGCTCTTCCAATGGAATTCGAGACGTGCCGCTTGTGTTCTTTGCAGTTGATTACCTTTTTCTTGACTTCTGGAACAGGAGAGCTCCATAACGGTGGTTGCAACCGCGGAGGCAAAGGACCAATGGCCTCGTAATACTGATGATTTAGAAATGACATTAGTGTTGGAACCTGACTGAAAGCGCTGTGGTACATACGTCACGACATGATTCGCAATCGCCAGCCTCCATCTTCTTGCGATCGTCTTTCCGTCTCACAACTTCGTCATATTGATATTCTAAGCCGCCGTTTCGTGACGAATCAATCTCGTATTTGCTATTGATGGTCTTCGTCCTGAGCGTGGATGATCAGCAGCAACACTCCAATGAACCAAACCAAACATACATGTTTGAGTTTGCATATCTACCGCGACCCTTGAATGCTGAATAGTCCTGAAGCTGAGTCTTTTCCTGCGATTTGTTATTTACGGGGGTTGAGAAGAAATGGTTCTCCTTGTTAACATCCTTGCGTTTGCGCTTCTTCGTAGAAGTAATGCTATCACTTGGAGTCCGTTGCTGACCAGATGGATTATTAAACATGACGCTAGGCCCAATAGAAATATCAAGTATTGCACCATGGGAATTCTCACGCGTTGAGGATACCGTATTAACTTCGACGCGCCGAAGTTTACGAGGTGGGTCAATAGTGTCATCGGCCGCGGACACGTTTCCACTCTTAGTGGTTGAGGGGCGAGGTAGGGATTTTGGAGTTGGGGGAGCGAAATCATAGAGCTGACTAAATGCTACGAGTTCTACATTAGCATAACGCTAACCAAAGCACGGAAGGTATACATTGGGTTTCTTCCTCGGTGTCCGACGAGGGAAGATTTGTAGGCGACAGAATATCAGGTAACTTGAAGCCTGGCGCCAAAACACCTGCTATGTTAGTAGTCATTGCAATCGGGAAACCACAAACCGTGATTGTCTTCTTCGGTATCAGATATAATGTTGTCAGGCAAGTTGTCACTTTCGTTTACCCTACTGAGATGTAAGGATTAATGTCATAATTTAACCGAATAACTAACAGGGATTTAATCATGTCCCGTCCAGCGGTTTTGTTGCTCGGCGTGCTCAAAAATACAGTAGGTGAACACGACGGTATGTCCACTCTGTCAAGCTGTAAGCTTGGGGTGTTCATGTTATGGCTATCATTGGCTGCGTTGGGCTTGAAAGTAGCGGGCGATAATGGGGATGAGACTCCACTACTAGTAGAAGCTTTAGGGATAGTGTTATTTAAGCCCGACAAGCCCTTTAATTCCTGAAATGGGTTTGTCGCACCGCCAAGGGGAGGAGGGGAGCCTACTAACTCCATCAGATAGAATTATAGTATCATTCATCCGAGAGAAGATACCATTTTCCCTAGGATCTCCTGTGTCGGCACTAGATGAAAATCCATCTCTGACCATCCGTCTTTTGCGCTCAATGCTTGCGTGGAGCCGTTTCTTGCTATGGGTATCATCAGAAAATAGCCAAGCATTGAAGTTCCTCCATGTGTCGTAATCCAACTTGTACTTGGCCGTAGCCCGTTCATAATTATCGAATAATTCATCATAACGTTTCTGAACTTCGTGTAGCTGTAGCTGTAGCATATCCGAATTTCTATCAAGAGTCTCTGGTCAGCATTTCGTAACGCACGCAGTCGGAGTGCAACTACCGCTTATCAAATTCTTCCTTCCGGGAAACATCGAGCATCCTCTTCAGCTCTCCATTTTCATTAGTCAGTAGCTTGATGTATTCTTGTTGATTGTTCTCTTGCGTACTCGCAGTCGCAAGCTGGGCTTTGAGACTACTGGCCGCGTTAAAGGATTCTTTGTACGACAACTCGTTGTCGGCGGTATCAATGAATACTTGTGCTTCCGCTAGATCCTTAAAGCCAAGAGAGTTGGCCAGTCGAAGCGCCCGTGCTTGCATGTCGAATAACTGCTTCAGAGTGTCGTTGTTTGTCCACCGGAGCTTTTCAACTTTGCGCTGCAAAACTTGCAGCTCTTTCTGGTGCTTTTCTTCAATGATCTTGTCGCGTTCGCGCATATGCGCGCTCGAGAAAGATGCTGTAGCCATTCTTCAGCTTCAAGCCTCACATAAGGATTTGGCTGGATGACCGGACATTGATTACGTGAGAAACACGGTCACGTGTTCATGTGCTTCAAAAATCGCGAGACCATGCTAGCCGCCTCAATTCTATCCGCCATCATCCTATCGCCAACATGCCTAAATCACTCAAGAACAGAAAGTATAAGACTCCTAGGCCACCTCATGAAGCCTCAACCAAACTATCCAAGCCGTTCACTCCCCTGCGACGATTCTTCTTCAAGTTGGAAATGCTGGCTCCATCTCCCAATGTTTCTGCTCTGCTAGGCAAACGGCGACGTGAGGAATTATCGGAGGATGAAGCTGGTTTTGAGCATCTCCATGCATATGATCATACGACAGGAGTTGAAAAGGTGCTGGGCAGCCGCCCAAGCGGGGACGCCGATGGTGGTTCAGCACCGATAAAGGTATACGCTCCTGATGGATCCAGATCACGGATAAAGAAGCCTGCAGGACCTCGCTCGCTGAGATCCTTACGGCGACACGTACCAAGTGGTCTATCAATGCCCAGGAAAGGTCGCATATCGTCAGCCACAATGCCGCCTTGCACTACTCCGCGACCTCTCCGCTGTACTCCTACTCCAGGATCTGCCCGTCTCGCGCTACAAAATGTTGACTCCACTTTGGATAATGATGCAATCATCATCACAGCCCTGGACCGTATGCCGTTCCACAACCATGAAGATCTGCTAGCGATGTCCCGGGAAGAACTTGTGAACGTAGCGAAAATCTTCAACGCAAAACTGCCTCTAGCCCTCTCAATCGATACAAGCGACGACAGGCCTGTGAGCTTCATCAGAAATGCTATTGAAATTTTAGTTGGCATACGTTCGGACGTGCCAGCAGCGCCGTTGCGGAACGGCAAGATGAAGATGTCGCAAGATGAAGACGCATGCTTTTTTGAAGAATTCAGCTTCGAAAAGCGACTTGAGGAGATGGAGAGCCTCAGCCCGGTTGCTAGTCCTCTATCGTCGCGCCGTGTTAAATCCGGTGATTGGTCAGCCCAGCTTCATGAAATGTTGTACATACCACGGAAACTGGAGCCACTGGAAGAATTGACAGAGGACAATTTCACTAATGATGAAGATTCTCGCAGAAAGAGAAAAAGATTAGCATCTTGGGAGAAATCAAACCAAGAATCTGACTCTGACATTATGATACAACCGGCTACGTCCATCATGATCAATCTCAGTCTTCCTATCCCGACGGAGTGCGAAGTGCAAGATCCACCCCAAGCCTCAGCGATACCATGCACACGCATATTACGTTCTCGCAGTCAGAAATTTCAAGGGGACGCTACCAATAGTGCATCAGTGCTTGCTCCTCTTACAAAGCCCAGGCGTACTAGAGCCAACCCTAAACGCAAGGCAAAAGTCGAGAAACACAGGAAAAGCGCAGCGTCCGAATCTTCGGCGAGTCTTCAGCGAAATACAGTTATTTTCCCCAAAACCAGATTCACAACCCCAGACGCAGTTAGCGAATATTCTACTTCCCATTGGTCTGGATCTAGTCATATCGCGAGTACTGCAGATAGCATTGATCGGCTCATTTTATCCAGCATGAGCGGTTCTACCGGCCAATCAGAATGCTCTGCCGATTCCGGGTTTCTGAGCATCAAATCGAAGTTCAGTTCGGCGTCAAAAATGAGCATCTGTACAGAGTCCACAAAGGAGAGTAGAGAAACTAACAAGGTGGACGCAATGTCAACAGGAGAGAGCGAACAGTCTCATGGTATGGATGTATCTTAGTGATTTTCTTTTACCATGTACTGTTAGCAAGAAAGGAAGTACGTCAACATGACATTATTTTCGACATTTAAGTGATTCAAAGCGTTGCGGCAATGCAATTAAGAAACTGATTATACACCATGCACAATATCTCGTGTAAAAATCACCATCTATATACGATGTTTCCGGTGTTTGCTAGGTTATGTATGAAGAACTATGTCCTTTTAACAACCTACAAATTAAGTTGTCATTTCACTTATGTTGTTGAGCAAATCGTTCAAGATTTCTGGGCGTGGTGGCTACTGGCGCGAATACGCTTCCCGTAGGTCCAGAAGATCCAGGGCCTGTGACACGTATTAATACTCAACTATATAAACCACAACAATGAAGACATACGCTGGCCAGCCTAGTACGATGGCGATACATGCAAGAATGGTATTTGCTTTTCCATATCCAAGTTTATTGTACATTGCTGGGGCGAACAAAGGGAATCCAAATCCGGCAAAGCTGCGTAAACACGACACAGCAGCAAGAGCTAAGGTATCGGAAAAAAGTAAGATTCATCTGGCGTATTGTTCATTAGAAAAGACGACTCACCTGACGCGGCATGCAGGGTAAATGCATCGATAATGTAAGTTTGCATCGATTGGAACAGTAGAATGATGCCTGCGCCAAACAATGCAATCCCCTGAAAAAAAAAAAAAAACTTGGATGAACACTTTGAACAAACGGATTTCCCTCAAGACTTACTATGTCGGTGACTAACCAAAAAACGTGGGCCTGAGCTGCCCATCCAGACAATACAAGGCCGATTGGAAGCAAAAGGGCGGCGACGAACACTGAGGCTATTTGAAAGGATTGTTATAGATGACCACTGGTATATATTTGTACAAGACATACGTAATCTGAATTCTGGTTCACCCACATTTCCATTTCTGGTTTTGAGGTAAACGTATACACGATCTATCACTCGTGCATTTGCCTGTGCCGCAATGTAGAGGCCGATCCCCAATGCGAAATAATGCAGTCCACTGATCGCGACTGACTCGTGATATATGATGGTGAAAATAGATGGCATGCTGGTCAAGAATACTGATGGTGATGGTAGAACATGAGGAAAACATGGTAGTACGCAGACGACTTACGATACAATAGGCCATAAGTGAACGCCATGTACAGCGCAATGAGCTGAATGATGGGTTCCATGGCCAATAAGGCAAACGGCCGAATCATGGCACGCGCAAATATCTGCTTCCATCTAGGAAAGAAAAAACCGCATCAGCTTTTGACCTCCCAACTTTTACCACAAAAAACTACAGACGTTCTGGAGCCATTCTTCTCATATATGGTGTATATCTTCCGAGTCTTGACGTTTTCGACATCCATGTTCTGACGCAAACGCTGCGCTTTTTGTTCCAGAAGGTAAGGCGCAAAAGCTGTCCATCATGATGAAAAGCTGAAAGTAAGTAATTACTGTTATAGACGTACTTTCTTTGAGGAGAAATAGTCCAGCAATCTGAATTCCTGCATCGACCATGCTTGTTGACCAATACTATTCTGGTGTGAGTGACTAGTATGGACGAATAATTGGCTCCACTTACCACCCAGCGCCACGTGGAACGATCTGCTATCCTGTTGTGGAAATTGTGATTAACTGTTCCTTGATCTGTGCATAGATTACAAACCAGGCACCGCAAACAGGTCCTAGAACAGGGCCCAAAACTGGAGCCAATGAGTAGATAGCTATCGCCTTTCCTCTTTCTTCTGGCCGCCAGATATCACCGAGAGTCCCACCACCTACCTGTAGAAATCTCAGTAAAAAAAACACGTCTAGAGTTGGTACTTCTGTCAAACGTACAGAAAGGGGCGCACTACCTCCAAAACCAGCCAAGAGACGGAAAGCAATTAGCTGACCCGTGTTTTGTGCAAAACTACAACCGATGTTCCAAGCTTCGTTAACGACGTCAGAAATGTATACGTGATAGCAGAAGCAGCGACGGACCTAGGTACCACAAGTTGGCAAGTTGCAGAACACGAGAGCGGCCAAAAATTTCGCTCAGTGGTCCTAATACCTATTTGAAGCGGCTAAGTTTTCGTCGCACGTCTGAAATCATGATCGCACTACAAACCAAAGGTCCGACGGCTTAATAGTATCAAGGCTCTGAATCAGACACATCGAGGTTGTTAAGCTGAGTAGTAAGACGCGCACCATAACCCAGAACAAATACTGAAGTTGTCATGGCAATCAATACTGAGCTTGTAATATGGAATTGGGTGGCTATCTGCTCAGAAGCAGGTGCCGCCATCGATGATGAAACCGGACTGATAAACGTGAATAGCGACACGATGATGGTGGCTGCCCATTTTTTTCTATACGGCCAACTGAACGATTGATCAAGTTAAACAAATCGCGGTTACTATTGAGATGGAAAATAGTGAGTATTTACTTTAATGGATTGGCTGGGTCGTCCGGTCCATCCCAGTCAACAATTAATTCATCCAAACTTGGATGCGAACCTCCCGTGGCATCCGAAGGTTCCGCCCCCTTCTCGAGCTTTTGGTCTGGAGCAGGCGTCGCTGCGCGCGTCTCTGTTGAATGGATTGAATTTCGGTCATCATGATTAACTATCTCGGACTGCATGCCAGAAGTGCGTTGGGTAGCGAGGCTGCATGAGAACGAGAGTGGTGGTCTTTAAACATAAGTTGCAGTTCGGCCTTATCCGCGGCTGACATGCCGTGCGGATGTAATGACACTGGCGGAATTCGGATCCCAGGTCCGGCTTTTGTTTGTCGAGCGACGTTGAACTCGTTGACGCCGAAATTTGAATGCGACAAAGTATTCCTTTTTTAAAATAGTGACCTAGTAATGTTACAATACAATACGACTCGGAGTTCGCCTCATCATTTTGTTTTATGACGTTGTCTATTGGCATAAGGATTATTTTTCGATGGCCAACGCGGAACACCCCTGAGTCATCAATCTTTCTCAGAATTTGGCTGAGGACGTCGGGACTCGGCCAGTCTTTATTTAACATAAGATGACATCAACGCCGACATGGTCCGGTCATACTCCATTCGTAATACGCCAAAAAAAAATCTTGCCGCTTCGGATCATTTGACAAATTTTCGAATGATGCTCATCGTGTTGATGTGCCTTGACAACATTAACGCCGCGACCACGAGGTCCGCTAAACGTCAACGCGTCAACTCTACTCCGTTTCTCGGCTTTAATCTCATGTTCCATGTTCATTCTACAGAAGTTATGTACTTTACACAATTGCTTTTTATCTAGTCTACGCGATTTACGCAGGGACAGTGAAGAAGGGCCCAAGTGCAGCGACTAAAGGATACGCACCACGCTTGCTAATATCCGCACATCCTTGAACCGGCTCGATAGCGAATTGTTGAGGAAACTATAATACACTTTTAGATTTCCGTGTGTAACGGCTACTCGCGCGAATGCGCTTCCCGTAAAACCAGAGGATCCAAGGGCTATGTATGATATTGCATTATTAGTTAGATATACGCCGTTGTACAATGAGGAGCGTACGCTGGCCAGCCAAGCAAGATGGAAACGCATGCAAGAAGCGTGTTCCCTTTCCCATACCCGAGCTTGTTGTACATTGCCGGAGCAAACAACGGGAATCCGAAACCAGCGATGCTGCGTAGGCAGACCACAGTGGCGAGAGCTAGCATCGTATCAGATATTGTTCATGTGCAAAGACGCATAATTTACCTGAAGCAGCATGCAGAGTAAACGCATCAATGACATAGGTCTGTATGGATTGATGCACCAAGATCATGCCGCCACCCACAAATGCAATGCCCTGCAAAATTGAATGGGGATGGAGATCTGTAAATGAAAGGCACCAAACCTTACTATATCGGTAAGTATCCAATGAACATGGGCCTGTGCCGCCCATCCGGATAGGAGGAGACCAATCGGAAGCATAACGGCACCGATAAACACGGATGCTATTTAAAGCAACATCAAGATAGATCAGTCTGACATGGAAGACATACGCAGCCTAAATTCTGGTTCACCTACGCCTCCATTTCGGTTTTTAAGATGGACGTAGACACGATCCAAGATTCGTGCATTTGCTTGCGATGCAACGGTAAGTCCGACCCCTACTGCGATATAATTCAACCCGCCAATCGCAACTGACTCATGATAGATATCAAAAAAGATCAACGGCATGCAGGTCAAGAACACTGATGGAAGGAAACCATGAGGTCTGCCTCTTAAGGTAAGCGACAAATGACTCACGGTACAAAATACCATAAACAAATGCGGCATACAGCGCGACGAATTGAATGATGGGTTCCAAGGCCAGTAAGGCAAACGGTCGAACCATGGCACGCGCGAGGATTTGCTTCCATCTGCCGATCGACATTAGCCTTTAACCACTCACTTGGAATTGTAGAAATCACGGACGTTCTGGACTCGTTCTTATCATATATCGTGTATATCTTTCGGATCTTGGCTTTCTCAAGATCCATACTCTGACGTAAACGTCTTGCCTTTTGTTCTAGAAGGAGGGGTGCAAAGGCTGTCCAGCGTAAACGTTGAACAAAGTGCATTTCGTTCCTGGCGAATGACCTACTTTCTCTAAAAAAGAACAACCCTGCGACTTGGATAGCTGCATCGACAATACTTGTCGACCAAAACTGTTCGGCGTGGGCCACTATCATTGGAGCTTTTGTATCCACTCACCACCCAGCGCCATGTAGAACGTTCTGCTATCCTGTTATCCCGGGGTCAATTGACGCCAAATGAGTATAAAGCACAAACCAGGCGCCGCAGATAGGTCCCAGAACTGGACCTAGTAGTGGAGTCAACGAGTAAATGGCCATTGCTTTTCCTCTTTCTTCCGGCCGCCAGATATCACCTAGAGTCCCGCCGCCTACCTGGAGAGATCTGAGTCAAACGCGTCTAGAGTTTACCAATGTCAAACATACAGAAAGGGGCGCACTACCTCCAAAACCAGCCAATAGACGAAATGCAATTAGTTGACCTGGACTCTCGGAAAAGCTACAACCGAGATTCCAAACTATGTCAAGGACATCAGAGAGGAAGGAGAGGCAGCGGCAAAAGCGACGAACCCAGGTACCAGACGTTAGAGAGCTGTATAACGCGAGTGCGACCGTATATTTCGCTCAGTGGTCCTAGTACCTGTGCGGAATGAGGCTTAATCAACTGATCTTGTTGAAGGAACAAAAACAACGCCAACCAAAGGTCCGATAACTATCGCTGCTTTAGTCACGTTCGCGTAACAGTGAAACAAGGTGCGCACCATAACCCAGGACGAACACTGAAGTCGTCATAGCGATCAACACTGAATTCGTGATATGAAGTTGGCTGGCTATTTGCTCGGAGGCAGGGACCACTATCGATGACGAAACTGGACTGATGAATGTATACAAGGACACGAAGATCGTGGCCGTCCATTTTTGCCTATACGTCCAACTGAGTGAGGGGGTAAATATGTCAGGCCAAATGTGTGAGTGAGACGGAGGGAGATCTGACTTTAACGGATTAGCAGGATCGTCTGGCCCATCCCAGTCGACCAGTATCTCGTCTGCGATCGGATAAGATCCACCTTCTCCTGCGACGTCCTTGGTGTGCTTTTTATCAGGGTGAATCGGCGTCGGGGCGCGCGTCTCCCTTGAGCAGATGGAATCTTTATCACCTTCAATTTCTGGATGCATTAGAGGGAAGAAGCAAGAGATGCTGTCTGACCGCGAGAACCACGGTTTTTTAGTAAAACATATGGCCGCCGGCATCTCCGTTTGCTGGTTTTGAAATTTGAATTGAATCATTTGATCGCCAATTCAGGAACATTAAATAAACACCGTGCTCTCCAACTGCACTGGAAATGATCAAGTGCTTGGTCAGGGAAAATCTTGTGGGAACATTTGAATAAATCAAGTTCGCTTCGGCTCTCTTAGGTCTCCGTACCTGATGCCTTATTTGCAAAGTTCAGCATCACAAATGGTGCTGGCGACGCGCCTACGTTGCTTATGAATATCGCAGTAAGTCATAGGTTGTATGAAGACTCTGTCCTAGTGGCGGGACGAACTTTGGGGGTGTTTTTTTTTTTCCACATAGAAAGGTTTTATTGGAAACACACCGTTCTTGAATCCTGGAACCATCAGATCTTGATGGCCGTAATCAGCGAATCCAGCACGACCAACCCTGCTTCCGGGAGAGAGAGATCCTGAGGATCACATCACTCGGAACTGAGTCATGGTCCATGATTCAGCGATATCATACTGCTAGGGGTATGTGTTAAATAATTTTTTGCATCTTGGTCTGGTAATTGACCTTCCAAGAACATTGTTGGGCGGCCTGAGGAAGCATATGGACGCGATATATGCGATTGCATTACTTGGGAAGCAATATCGCCTTTTCTGCAATCTGGCCTTGATGTGATGGGTGATTGGGCGGACGCAACCGCAGAAGCGGACTCAGTGTAGGTGGGCGAGTTGGAGGACTGCTTCAGGGCCCGAGATCTGGGATGCTTCTTACTGCGTTCACATCAACAATAAACGGCGCGAGAGGCCTCGGCCTCAACTCGCCATGGAAGTTTGTTGCCTTGGGCGCTGTTTTCCCACGGGTTGCTAATACTGGCGCTCCTCCCACGTGACCATGGTAGGACACCCTTCAAAGCCAGCTTTTCGCACTGGCCCAGATCCATCTGGTTCATGATCCGGTTGCGCGAGCCCATCCAGTAGTCACACATGCATTGAACGTTTGGGCCTCTTTCGCCTCGATACGCGAGCTGGTGAATGTCCTGTCTGCGAGAGGGGTAAACAATCCTCATCCTTGTAGGGAATGTGGAACGAAGACTTGGAGTGGTGCGTGAACAATGGCCACAAATGTGTCTCGCACAGCATTTTGCCAAAATGTGCCCAAATCCAACTCCAACCCAGAGCTCCCACCACAGCTGTACTCTTGTTACGCCGTTCTAACCCATCCGCTTGTTTCTTCGCAATATATAAGTACCTTAAACTATAAGGATTTTCCAGCATATAGCGAAGTTTACAGAACACATTATAAAGCTGGGGGTTCACCATCATGCTGTTTGACCATTTTTACTTTTGGTGATTACAAGTAACATCTGCCTTTATATACTTAGTGTTGCCAACAGCTTAGCTGCTGTTTTTCAGAAAATTGCAATATATCATTGAATAAAATTCCTAAATATTTGAGCATGTAGATCATCCCAATGGCTGATGGCTCTAGCACTGACATTAAGCATGAAACCTGTTTATTACTGAGATAATGTTGAATGTTTCATTTCCTCTTTAGGTAGTTTCATCTCCTTAATAGGTAGTTACATTTCACTTCTCCTTTCTGTTAATATCTTTGTTTCTTGTAGATAGTTTAGCCACATGTAGAGCATGTATATAAGACTGGCTATATCTCAATAAACAGTAGTTGCTCTTTCCTGCCCACCAGCATGTAAGTGAGTGCTCCTCCTCTAGGAGTCCCTGGTCATGGCCTGGAGCTTAGAGCACAGCCTGGCCACTTCCACTCACTCTGCCCCAGCTGCACACTGCACTAGGCATTGAGCTTGTTAGTGCATCCATGCCATCCAAGGTGTCATGACTGACTGAAAAGCTTCAGCTTTTTCACCAAGTCATTTTCATTTTATTATTTATTTTCTTCATATTATATAAACATATGCTGACTAAGCAGGTGCCTATTGCCTGGCACTTAGATAAAGCCATAGATAAGATACTGGAGCTCAGCGCTGGTGACTCATCAACATTACTACATGCGCAGTCGCCTTACTCATACCATACTATATTTAGAGTAGGGCTTAGGGTAGTGCACAGACCACCTGTCATAGTATATAAGAAGTGCAATTCAGCACCCAGAGTCCTCAGTCGAGTTCTCTCAGGTTTCATCCCTCCCTTCCTCTTCTCTCCTCAGTTCTCTGTTGGGGCTCCTAGGCGTCACGCCAGGGGGTTCCTGATAGTAGAACTTGACTACCTTCTCTAGCAGCCCCAATGCTTGATATAGCCGGACCACAGGCTTAAGTGGCAGAGAACCGGGGGATACACACCGTCGTACGCCAACGTTAAAATTGCGGTATCGGTTGCCAGACACCATTAAAACTGCGCACCCAGTGGCCCTGCATTGCGGCCCTTAACTTGCTTTGCATTACGTTCCCAGTCTATGCAAACCGAAGAACCTAACCCAGTTGATAGGGTTACCTGTGCACAGGATACCAGTGCTGGGCTGATTACACAATACATGATCCGTATCTAGGGACAAGCCTCGCCAGTCCCCTAGCGCGTTAAATTGCCCTGGCCTAGGCCTCTGAAGGCTATAGAATTATACCTACATAAATACTCTTTTCCCATACCCCTTGGAGGTAGCCGCCGCTTGGTCACGTGCCTCTGAGAAAGACCCGCACCCGTATGGTGTAGTGGTAACTGGACAACCGTTTGGACCCAGTTTAGATAGACCCTTTCAATTAAAATAAACAAGTAGTCAGTATAGTAAATTGTAGCACTGCAGGGGTGGTTGCAGACCCTGAGTGCACGTTTTGTACATATGTTCCCAAGCAAGTGACAGGCCAAGACCTCCCTCACTTACGTACAAAATAGGAGACACAAATAATGATACTTTTTGGGACGCTGTCACAGGCGATCTTGATCCAAACGACGCGGGTTTTAGTTCCTCAGAAGGAGAATCTACATCATCATCATCATCACACTCTACAAACTCTATCACAGAGGAACCACATCAGTGGGAAGCAGCACCGTTTCCTATCCTAGTACCAAATCCAGCCACACTAAATCCTAACCTACTTTTCAACTCTGACGCTGATTTCATCGGAGAACCCACACCACCATTTTCATCACCACCACCCCCGCTTACACCATCACCTACATCGCCACTGCCAAACTATCACAGTATGGCGGCGCCCCAAGAAATGACGTCAGCAGAATTGCTGAATCTCCTCAACGCGCAAGCCGCAACTATCCAAGCCCTCCAAAATCAGCTGACACAGCTGCAAGCAAACGCTGCACAAGCCGCCACGGCTGCCACAGAACACCCTCCTCCCCCCGCCAATATCGTTAACATACCGCCAGGGACGGTATTCAATATTCCCGGAACCGGTAATGGCGGAGCATCTAGAATAGACATAGCCAAACCACCAGTTTTCTCAGGAAAGATGTCCGAAGTGACAAATTTCATCAACGCATGCAGATTGTACATTCAACTAAAGATGCCGGAATCCGATGAGGAGGAGCGGATCTTGTTGATCATCTCGTACATGACGGAAGGCTTTGCCGCAGATTGGAAGGACAATCTGTTGGAGCAAATGGCCAACGATGAAGAAGGAATTCCGCAAATGGCGGAACAGTTGTTCAGGCAGATCAGAAGGGACTTTGGTGATACTGATGAGCAGTCATCAAAAATCTCGGAGATACGGACCATGACGCAAGGGTCCAGTACGTGTGAAGAACACGTACAAAAGTTTAAAAAGGTATCATGAGGCACTGGGTACCTAGGGAGAGCTCTTATCGAAGAGTTCAAACGCAGTTTGAATACCGGACTCCGAAAAAGGATTATGGAGGCCGATGAAGTACCTGAGACCATAGAAGGATGGTACCAGAAAGCAGTAAGATTGGATCGCCAGTGGAGACAGGCGAAAGCTGAGGAGAAGTACTACTCCTCGCGGACCAGTAGCTCCGCCAATAGGAGTGAAGGAGCATCCAAAGGCCCGGATATGGCGAAGCTGGTAGCCCCTGCCCAGCCAAAACCCCAATGGAAATTCGGATCGGGATCAGCGAGTCAGGGACAATTGGGAGCTGGAGCCTCCACAAGTTCAAGTAGTACGGCAAATCGGCCGGACCCTAACACAATGGATGTCGATCAAAATCAGAGACCACCACTCCACTGTTACAAATGCAGTAAGATCGGACACATTTCCAGGAACTGCAGATCAGGACTAGACATTCGCACAATGACGTTTGACGAAATGAAGGAATACTTCAAGAAAGGAGAAGAGCATTTAAAAGAGGAAGAGAGTCAGTAGGTCCCATACTAGACTCTCGTAATAGATATGCTGTACTAGATAGATTAGATAGTGCACAGCCCCTTGATATAGTGCCTAGCGCTGACCGGGTTGATGCAAGGACCATCTCGGAAGTCTCAAGGACTTCTGGGACGTCCCCGCAAGAGGCGAACTCCTAGGTGAAACACTGTGATATAGCGTACGACGCTGAAAGTGTCACTCCCAAGGAGCGCGGCAGGGTGGCTAAACCTGTGCTTAATTCCTCGTTACCAAATACAGTAGTACAAGTATCTACAAAGGGACGAAAGGACTTAAAAGGAAAGCAGCATGATATAGTGCTTAGCGCTGAAACTGCTTGTCCAAAAAGGAAGTTGAAAAAAGGAGAAAAGGAATTTTTAGTTAGATCAATAGGACGGAAGGACGAGATCTTAATGGAGGTCGGGTTGGAAAGGTTGGACATGCATGAACAAACCCAACAAACTGCATTGCTCGATTCAGGGGCAACAGGGCTATTCATGCATGCTGCATACGCAAAGAGGATGGGCTTCAAATTAATACCCTTGGAACGTCCGATTCAGGTTCGGAATGTGGACGGAACAAACAATGAAGGAGGAATGATCACCCATGAGGTTGATCTCCTCTTATCTCATCAAGGGCATAAGGAACGAGCCACCTTTGAGATATGCGAGCTGGGAAAAACCAATGTAATCATAGGATCCACGTGGTTACGAAAACACAACCCTGAAATCAATTGGGAGACCGGCCAAGTCAAATTGACACGTTGTCCACGGAGCTGTGGACATAGACAAAGGGAATGAACCAAGAAGCGGGAGCAGAAGGTCCGATCAGTGGAACACTGGCATGTTCTAGAGTATCTGTGGGAACAGGAGAAAGAATTAGACTTCGCGCACTGGCTCGAAGAAAAAGAGGAAAGTGAGAAGCATCTCACGTACATGGAACAAATGAAACACCCAGGTCAATACAAGTATGGGGATAAATACCCATTCTTACCAGTGTTTCCATCATCCGCCGGATCAAAGGCTGGATCAATGAGACATGTGTGAGAATTGGCAAGACTCACAGCTAAAGAGATGGTACCTGAACAATACCATCAATACCTCAAAATCTTCGAGAAGGTGTTACAATTCTCTTTTCCCTTTGTTAGTGGACTACATTTACTTGTTACAAACCCATAGTTACGCCTTGGACGTTATCTCCTTTCATAGCTACCTTCATCTTTCCTTTCTCAGATAGCTATGTGCTTTCCCCTTATATTCTTATTGTTCTCTTAACGTATATAAACCCCTCTCATGTACCGTAGTTCTTTAGTTCCAACTTAGTCGAATCTTATCCATAACTTGAACGCTCTTTTGCTTGTCGCCTCAACCGCTCTCCTTGCTCTCTCTCTAGCCTTCGTCATCATCAGACTTAGTGCCTAGAATCCTTGTCCAGTGGTTGGGAACAGACCGAGACTCTGTTTGCCGCTATAGACTTGGACGCTGAACGACGTTGTGGACATCGACCGTAACATAAGTTGGAACTCAGGACTAGCTCAGGGTATCACCCCTAGCCGACACCATTGAGACCCGCAGCTCTCAGGAACGAACCCCGAACGGATCCGTCACCTATAAGGGGAAGACCTATCTCAGACAACGAGAAGTCTTTCTCTACCAATGAACCTGGTACTTTGTCACAGAAGGACGGAAACGAAACGAACCAGTCCCAGACCAATACTTTTCAGGAGATTTTTACTCAGGAGCCTTCGAATTCGATTTACCCGATCAAATCTACCTAGACTGGGGTAGTGAAGTACAAGGAGAACCGCTCTACCTTGTTAAGGAACCAGAAAACGAACCATTTAGGACCCTCTATAGGAAATTCCTTGGAGACAACGACCGATACGGAATCGCGGCTAATCTTTTAGCAGAGTGGGAGGAATTACTACGAATTGAACAAGCCAAGCTTGAGGAAAACCCGTTTGATACAGATTACTCAAAACAAAGACCACCCCCATCTCCGAAAACCAGAACCCCGAGTAGAACCCCTACTCCAGAACCGAAACCGATCACCAGAACACCAACCCCTGAACCACCGATCAACCCCGAGCCACCGATTACTCCTGAACAAAGGATGGCTGATCATTTACATGGACGACATGTTAATCTGCACAGAAACATTAGAGCAACTGGAGGAGCGGACAAGACAAATTTTACAATGGCTACAAGATAACGATCTATTCCTGAAACTTGAAAAATGCAAGTTTGCCACGCAGGAAGTCGAATTCCTAGGAATGATCATCACCCCTGGACGCATTCAGATGGACCCAATAAAGTTAGCAGGGATAGCCGATTGGCCAGTCCCTACCACTGTCAAACAAGTCCGATCATTCCTCGGATTTGGGAACTTTTACTGACGTTTCATTGGAAATTTTGCTGCCATCGCTAAACCACTTACCGACCTCACTAAGAAAACAGAACCATTCGACTGGACCACTGAACGGAACAACGCTTTTGAAATTCTAAAGAAACAATTTGCATCTATGCCGGTATTATTAATGCCAGATCCTACTTGACCCTTTATCCTCCAAACCGACGCATCAAATAAGGCAATAGGAGCAGTCTTGAAACAAGCAGATGAAACAGGATCTCTACACCCCTGCAGATTTATCTCACACGCATTAACACAAACGGAGCAGAATTACCAGATCTATGATCGGGAACTCTTGGCAATTATCAAAGGATTGATGACCTGGCGACATTTGTTACACGGGTCACCCCACACCACTGTAGTTCATTGTGACCACAAGAATCTATCCTACTACCGAACCGCCCAACGCTTAATGCCCAGACAAGCTAGATGGTCATCCCTATTATCAGAATTTGATCTACGCATCGAGCACGTCCCTGGCACGAAAATGTTTGAAGCAGATGCCCTATCCCGACGCCCTGATCATATGGGAAATAGTGAATTACAAGAAGACGTCATAGTCCTGCCAGAGGATCGCTTTATTCGTCTTATTGCGGAAGATCTAGCCACAGAGATTCAGAAAGCAATGCCAAAAGACGATTTCGGACGCATTCTAATAGAAGTTATCACCACGCACTGCGCCCCACCGATCAAATTGAACATACAAGATTGGTCTTATACCAATGGCATTATTCACTATCTTGGCAAAACCTACATCCCTGACCAAGACGGATTACGAACTAGATTGATTAAGGAAACGCACGAAGCACGATCATCAGGTCACCCTGGACGATTAAAGACCCTTGAACTCCTTAAGTGTGATTACTGGTGGCCCGGAATGTTCAAACATGTCAGGGAATGGATAGAAAGATGCGCTCTCTGTCAGCAGATGAAGATTAACACACATCCGAATGTACCAGCCCTTCACCCAATTTCATCGAAAGCAACCCGCCCCTTTCAGCAAGTAACCCTTGATTTCATCACAGATCTACCCCTTTCCGATGGCTTTGACTCAATCCTGGTCACAGTGGACCATGGTCTTACAAAGGGGGTAATTTTCACACCTTGCAAGAAGACAATCGACGCTCTGGGCACCGCAGAACTTTACGTCTCTGAAATTTTCAAACGGTTTGGCCTACCCGACATTTTGATTTCGGATCGAGGACCACAGTTCTCTGCAAAAGTATTTCAGGAAATACGAAAAGCATTAGGAATTGATCATAGAATGAGCACAGCCTACCATCCCCAAACCGACGGAGAAACAGAACAAGTCAACCAGGAACTAGAAGTCTACCTTCGAATGTTCTGCTCCAATGAACCGCATCTATGGAAACTGCTTCTCCCAATAGCCAAGTTTGCTCACAATAACCGACATCATGACACTATCAAAACTTCCCCATTCAGACTAATGTATGGAATGGACCCTGTTGCGCTTCCCACAGCTACTACACGAATGACCACGCCAGCAGCAGAAGAGCGCCTTCAGTTCCTAAGGAAAGCCAGAGAAGAAGCACTAGCAGCACATGAACTAGCAAGACAACTAGTGGCAAGACGACGCAAGGACAGAGCAATACGATTTGAAAAGGGTACCAAAGTATGGCTTGAGAACCGAAATCTTCACATACCATATCAGTCTAGAAAGCTAGCACCAAAACGAGAAGGACCCTTCGAAATTGAACAAGTGATGGGACCAGTGACATACAAATTGAAACTTCCGAAACAATGGCGCATTCACCCTGTGTTTCATGCGTCACTCCTTACCCCGTACAGGGAAACAACTGCGCATGGGCCGAACTATGTGAAACCACCCCCTGATCTTGTAAATGGACAAGAGGAATTCGAGGTAGAGGCAATTCTAGCCCATAGGAAACGAGGCGCAGGCTACCATTACCTAGTTAAATGGAAAGGCTATGGATCGAATGATAATTCTTGGGAACCTGCTCACAATCTTGCAAACGCCACTGATATCTTGTCTAAATATCAACAACGTCGACACCTCTGAACCATGACGCGATACAGAAACCGCCACATCTTGAAACAAAACTACCACTATACAAAACGGAACTGCTCAACACTCTCTCGATACACTATAGCTCTTAAAGAAAAGACCGTCTATACCCACATACAATACCTCCCTTTACAACACGCCCCCAGAGCACCGAACCCGCCAGGAAAACTTACCCGACCTGTGGCGTTAGTCACACGATACTATCGCACCCCCTGACTTGATCACCGTCACCAAAAGAACCCTTCAGGAACAACAGAGTTCCCCTGCAACGATACCCAGAATTACCTCCCAAAGTACCACGACCTACGATTTTCAGCCGACAATCTACCTCACTACAACAAGGATCCACCTGCATACCAACTTCGAGCCATCAGAAACAGCGACGTTTATAAGAGTGCCCATGGAAGATTGCTATGTCCGGAAGAATACAAGCAGATGGACGAGATCACTAAACAAATATGGGAGTGTAGCGCACAAATCTGGTTAATCAGCCGAGGAATCAGAATACCAGGAAGGCCTTGCATTCTCATGGAAGACATCCTCGACAAACTTGATTACTTGTCTACCGCAATGGCAGGGGTAATAGCGGATATTATTAGGCAAATCAGAAGATTCCTAATCACCCCAACAACGACATCAGGGATCGAACATTTAAATGCATTAACCAAGTTCATCAGAGAGGAACGAGAACTCCTCACCGACCCTGCAATCGAAGATCCACTAAATACAGAAAATTGGCCTTCAGATGCGGAAATCAGCGACCTGGCATCCACATAAATTTCCAAGTGTCACTGCCCAACACCCAACCTACCTCGCAACTAGAAACCATGTTCACCTTCTTCGCCCTCACCACCTACTTCATCGCCTTGGCACGCCTCTCCTGCGCTCACTGGCGTATCGAAGAAACCGCTGCCGCCTTCTCGCCCTTCCTCGCCATTCCGGATCTCCCGCTCGAGATCCTCGTTGAAAACACCACTGTCGTCCACTTCGAGGATGACGATTTACATATTCACCCTGCCACCCTGCTTCCCCAGGTATACCCCGATGATCACCACCTCCCGCACTTTGCCCAATTTGTCAAGAGGAATACCACGCTCACCGTCGTCGCTGATGCCCTCGCCGCCGCCACATGTTCCATCACCAACCTCTCCTCCGCCACCGACAATCTCGCCACGCTCACCCTCACCATTGACCCTCATGAAATGACTTATGAGGAACGCGATTCATTCCTACGAAACGCTCAAAATCTGCATCGTGCCGCCGAGGCGCTCAAATGGAAGGTGGAGACTTCTACAAAAGAATTGGACAACGCGGTCAAGTGGGCTGAGTCCAGAACGGACCATGGCTGGACTGCTTCTGGCTGGTAGAAGTCGGTGACTTCTCGCATACAAAGGGGGTAATGTTACAATTCTCTTTTCCCTTTGTTAGTGGACTACATTTACTTGTTACAAACCCATAGTTACGCCTTGGACGTTATCTCCTTTCATAGCTACCTTCATCTTTCCTTTCTCAGATAGCTATGCGCTTTCCCCTTATATTCTTATTGTTCTCTTAACGTATATAAACCCCTCTCATGTACTGTAGTTCTTTAGTTCCAACTTAGTCGAATCATATCCATAACTTGAATGCTCTTTTGCTCGTCGTCTCAACCGCTCTCCTTGCTCTCTCTCTAGCCTTCGTCATCGTCAGACTTAGTGCCTAGAACCCTCGTCCAGTGATTGGGAACAGACCGAGACTCTGTTTGTCGCTGTAGACTTGGACAGTGAACGACGTTGTGGACATCGACCGTAACACAGGTGTTGTGAGTGGGCATGAGCATGGACTGGTAATGCAGGCTGGTGAGCAAGAAGGCATGACAATGGTCCAATGTGGCAAGGCAGAGGCCAGAGCATTGTAAGAGCAGGTCGCAGTAGATGCAGATGGGCAGTGAACCAGTAAGAAACTCCAGGGCACCGGCCGGAGTTGTAGAAAAAGTGCCACAGGCCCAAATAAGGGCTTCCTGTTGTGCGCGTTTGATAGGTTGGAGGAGGTGATGGACCCCCTTGCCACCAAGTTGGTACCACAGAGCTAGGCCATATGAGAGGATGGGCCAGAGGCATGATCAAATGAGGAGTAGACACTTCAAGACCGGCAGACCCCTGATGGCATTCCCAATCATGCCGAGTGCCCTTATAGTAGAGAGAGATTCATTAGCATAAAATTGAACATGTAATTTAAACGAAAGAAATGGATCAAAAAAGAAACTGAGGTAACGCCACTTAGCAGAGGGGAGAATGGTAACAGTCATAAAGTCCAGGTTGGTGAGAACAATGGGGGTGGTGGTGCACATGAGAACCCAGTCTTGATCCAGCAAATGGACAATCTTGGATGGAGGCGGACGGAGGTGGTGGTCATTGGCTGCCACTATATAGGCTGGGAGGTCAAGGCAGCACTTAAAAGGCACAAAATGAATGAGTTCAGTTTTACCGGGTTCAAGGATGAGGCCAACGTGAGCCATGCAGGAAGCAAAGGAAGTGTACATTGTGGCAAGTGCTGCTAAATTCCTGTGGAAATTAGAGTCTGAATGGCAGAGAACTGAGTCATCCACAAAACTCATGGCAGCGGAATGGGACGTCGGTCTGAAAGCAAAGTGGGTCCGGAGAGGCAGTGCGGCATAGAGACTGGAGATAATGGGTGACTCACACGTGCCTTGAGGAGCACCAAGGCCTGCCAAACATACCCTTTCCTTCATTGATATCAATGATGCAAATCAGCTGAGGCAAGTGTGTTCCTCATGCAGGTTAGCATTGTTCAATTCGATTTCCAGCTCTTCTCCAGCTGCAAACAAGTCCCCCAAGCCACATTGTCATGGGCCAATTCCTTATCAGTGCTCCCTGCAGCACTATAAGGACCGGTGCCAAATAGAGAGGGCCCAACAAAATGAAGGGACTGTCAGTAGCCTCGCCATAGACAGGTCACTTTCCACACCTTCTGATGTGCACCACAGCCTTGTGGAACTTATACAGTCAGCCTGCCTACCTTCAAACCTTCTCTCCGTCAATCTCCCCCACTTGGTCCTTGCCAGCATTTGCTTCCTGGATGCCCCATATTTCCACCCTCAATTCTCAAGCCGGATCTATACTGTCAGGTTCTCAAGAAATCTGTTTGCCAGATTTGTTGTGCTGGAAAGAGGTCAGAGGGAGTCGAGAAGGTTGTTTATCAAGGAGATGCAATACTATCATATGCCAAATCTTTTTTGTCATGCTTAATTAATACAGATGTTGAAAAGACAAAGGATACAAGGTTCTACACCTGCCTTTGGTACTGCAAAAAAGGTTCTACAGTGCACCCATCTACCCATAAACGCCACCGCCCATACCAAGAAGCGAGTGCTGTTCATGTTTTCACCCCCGAGTTTGGAGCATTCCTTGCCTTGACAGAGTCAACACAGAATGTTGACGACAGTGACAGCAATGAAAGGCAAGAAAGTTATGAACAGCCTTACGAAGAGTCAAGTGGTGATCAGGTTGTCACTGTGCCGTCAGCAATGACCCAACCACAAGAATCTGAAGTGATAGATTCTGGCTCTGTAGGTGTTGGCAATCCAGATATCAATCGGGGCATGGAGCAGGGTAAGCACTCCAGCTTAAACTCATGACTTGACTGAGCACTCCACAAGAATTTCAGACAATGGATCCTGGCTCTGTGGCTCTCAATGAGGGCTCAGAGACAGGTGAGCACTCCAGCTTAGACCATGATAACCTAATTGAAAGCACTCAACTCACTGATATTCAAATATCCCTACAATTCATTGAGCTACTGAAGACAGCTTCCTTTGACAACGACTTGTGCAAACTTGATGCAGATACCCTTGAGTGACTCAAATCCTGTTACAACCCTGGTTGAACTTTCCCCAGATGAGCACCTATCTCTGGATCTTTTCATCTCTGTTCAGAATGCCTCTCAAGAGGTGTATAATTTGGCTGCAAAAGCTATTCGTCGATGTTACCCTAATGATAAATTATTATCTTATTATGGAGCCACAATTAAACACTGGCAGACACACAGTTTTTCAACTGCAGTACATCCCTTGTCATATTCCTTATATCCAAGTTCTTCTTCTTCCAATGCCTCAAAATTGTCATCTCATGCTAGCTACAGTTTGGCACCAGGCAAAGAAGAATCATTGCAATTGCAAAATTGGAGGCTTGCGGAATTGTGCGATAGCCTAAAGCAAGATAATTTATTGCTCCAGTGTAGATTTTGTTCCAAGTTTCATTAGTTCTTTTGGAAATGCTGCTTCAGAACATGTCTTGACACTCTTGAGTAGGCTTCCACAATCCTGCAGCTTTCTTGATTAAAATTCCATTTAACAGGTTCTCGATCAAGTTGTTGGCCACAACCTTTGGATCTGCCACTCTCCCATCCAATTTACCTTCTTCCTCACTGTCTTTCACATCACCAGCCACTACTAGTCAACCTCTCTCTGATATGACTGTCAAACAAGATAACTTCTCTGCAGTAAATGTCATGACTGACTGAAAAAGCTTTGTGTTTTTCTAATTCAGAACCCAGAGTCCTTGGTCAAGTTCTCTTGGGTTTCCCCTCCCTCCTCTCCTCCTCCTGTTAAGTTCTCTGTCTGGGGCTCTTAGGCATCACACTGAGGGAGTCCTGATAGTAGAACTTGACTAGTTTGCTTGACATCCCCATGCTTGCATACACCTGGACCACAGGGTTAAGTGGACAGAGAATTGGGGGATTCTACAGTTGTAATGCCAACTCTAAAAGCACCATGCTAGTTACCAGATCCATAAAATCGAGTGCCTGTGGCCCTGCATCACGGCCCTTAACTTGCTTTGCATTACATTCCTGGTTTACACAAACTGAAGAACCTAACCCAGTTGATAGGGTTACCTGTGCACAGGATACCAGTGCTGGAGTAGTGACACAATATGTCACTTGTATCTAGGGACAAGCCTCACCAACCCCCTAGCACATTAAATTGCCCTGGCCTAGGGCTCTGAAGGCTATAGTTATATCTACATAAATACCATTTTTCCATACCCCTTGGAGGTAGCCAGTGTTTGCCCATGCACCTCTGAGAAAGGCCCACACCCGTACAGTGTAGTGGCATCTGGACAACTGTTTGGACCCAGATTAGATAGACCCTTCATCCATAAATAAACCAAGTAGTCAGTATTGTAAATTGTAGCACTGCAGGGGTGGTTGTAGACCCTGAGTGCATGTTTTGTACATACATTCCCAAGCAAGTGACAGGCCAAGACCTCCCTCACTTATGTATACATAAGTACAAAATAGGAGACACAAATAATGATACATTTTGGGACACTGTCACAGGTGATCTAGATCCAAATGATGCCAGATTTAGCTCATCATCAGAAGGGGAATCAACATCATTATCATCACAATCAACCAACTCTATCACAGAGGAACAACATCAGTGGTAACCAGCACTGTTTCCCATCTTATTACCTAACCCAGCAACCCTAAACCCGAACCTACTATTCAACTCCATTGCAGATTTCATCAGAGAACCTGCACCACCCTTCTCACTACCTCCCCCTTTGCTTACACCATCACCTACATTGCCACTGCCAAACTATCACAGTATGGCAGTGCCCCAAGAAATGACATCAGCAGAACTGCTGAATCTCCTCAATGCACAAGCCACAACTATCCAAACACTCCAAAACCAGCTGACACAGTTACAAGCAAACACTGCAGAAGCCGCCACAGCAGCAGCAGAACCACTGTTACGATATGGACTTTTCCTTTATTTTTCTCTATTTTATTCAGAGGCCTATGGATGTATAATGGGATGTGAGCATACAGCGAGAGGCCCCTATCCAGATGTGGCGGGAGGATTATATAACCCAGGGTGGCTATATGATCAAGGCTGTTAGGAGATATTGGGTGAAACGGCATTTGTGGGAAGGGACCAAGAGTCTGGATGAGTCTGGACAGGTCTGGGAGATAGGTCTGGGTCTTGTTGCTGCGCATGCATAGCCTTAGCGGTTGCACAGACCAGCAACTCAGGTATATAAGGTGTGCATTCTGTAGGTAGGAGTCCTTAAGACTCTAGATTGTTTCCTTCTCATAAGTCACAGACTATTGTGTCTAAGTCCCATCTCTAATCTATACTCTTCTCTATGGAGCTTGTGATTGTGTGAGGATTAGTCCTAACATAATCTAGAGTCTTCTTATCACACCCTTCATTGTTGGTCATAGCATGGAGCATGCATTGCTTGTCATTGTGGACAGTGACCAAGAGGATCATCTTGATCAACATATTGTCTGACTCTGTACACATTACAGCATGTGCCTACAGACAGCCTCGAGGAATCTAGGCAACATCGACTATGATAACAGATAGCCTTGCTTTACCATTGTAAAGTGACTATGGCCAATTGGCTACTGGCAACAAAACAGTACTAGACAAGAGCTTGGAGTGTGCTGTAGTTGACTGGGCAGGGTCTTGCAGGCACCAGCACTAGTATTGCGGAAAAGGGAGCAGAACTCCCAAAGACAATCCATTTGTGTGCCATGTATCAAGGAGATACAGTCTAGAAATACCAATTACATATCGGATCTATTTAATCTGAGCATGAGGACATTCTAGTGAAAACCTGGGCACCACACACTTGGGTCAGCTGTTGGAATTGCAATCGAAGATCCAAGTATGGGCATGTTGCGGACCATATTGGACAGTAAGCATATTAGGAAGTGCGTTTACAGAAGAAGAGTCAACATCCCTCTACTTGAGGCGTCATTGGACTTGTGGATACTTTGAAGATCAAACAATTGGAATGACTGGGCTATTCAATTATGTATTGCAAAGGGCTGGCATGACCCTTGAGGAGATCGGAATCACTTTCTTGATTGAATGGGCGCAGGGGTGCGCAGTAAAGAAATCACCTGTCAAATTGATTAAGGAGGTACAGACTGATAACCAACCTTGTGACACACATGTCAGGGCATGGCAATGCTGGAAAAAGGAGCAAAGACGTCTTCAAAAGGAATTGAAACGTCAAGAACAGTTAGCAGCATGTTGTGCTGAAGAGGCAGCCATCAGAGAACAAGAGGAAACGTGGCAAGAATTGCTCAAAATACGCCACAAACAACTATTGCAGAAGCACTGGTTCAAGGAACTGGAGCAGCAGATTGCAAGGGAGAAGAAAACCCTTGAAGACGTTTTAAATCAGTTGGAACCCAGCTCAGCAGTCAGGGAGGCACTATTCAATATGCCCTCCAATATCGAGCTGCTGTTAATTAGTTTCAACATCTACATGTTGAAACACAACGGACTAGTGTTGACACCAAAAGAAAGGAATCAGTTGATGCATGTGCTCAATGGGAATATAGAAGGAGAAGTGGAGATTCGTTGCCGATATCAAAATTTCTCAGTTCATCCTGATATCCCTGGATACTGCTATCTAAGCATGATCAAAGTACAATACTGGAGTCAATACAATTGGCCTGCCTATCCCCAAATATTTGAATTATTGTCATGGGATCCCAAGTTAAGAAATACATGGGCATGCATCACCATTAGGCCAACTCAAGGGATAAGCAATTGTTATCATGTGGAACCCTGTATGAATGGACTAACGCCCCTCACTAAAGCCAAAATGCCTGATTACTGCGAAGGAGATCCCCAAATGGTTGATGGATGGTTATGGCAGATGCAAACATGATTTATGCTAGCTAGGGAAGCCCAAATGGACCGAAAAATCTTCATTTGTCTCTATCAAATAAGGAAAGGAAAGGACAATAGAGTGGGTGATTGGGCCAGTGTAAAACTTAAAGCAGTACAAGATGCACATCAGGAATACCAAGACAAGATTGCTACATCAGGGTGGCCTGCCAATCTGTCATGGAAAGAACTTAACCAAGGAGAAGTGATGGAAAACAGACATGTTCTCCGAGAACCCTTAGAACACTTATTCCCCTTTACAAGTTGGACAGACTTTATGAATCAAATGCATGAATTCTTCATGTCCACCAAAACATGGGAAAAAGCCACAGATGCCATCCTAACATTAAAGCAAGGCAATACCATGATTGAGGATCATGTGTTTAGATTCAATGCATTGGTACCATTGGTTGGATGGGATAACAGAGCATTGATCTCTCTGTTTAAACAAAACATCAACCCTGCACTTGGATGAGATCTGATTTGGCATGGAAACCTGGGAGATGATGCAACCCTGAAACAGATCCAGGATTGGACGATAGAACTGGCATGAGCTTATAGGAAAGCAACAGAAGCATATGGACTGGATAGGCAAAAAGGCAGCTATAAGGAAGAAATGGTTGCTAAAGACAGCAAACCAAACCAATTCCAGTACAGCACACCAACAACATCTAAAGATCCGAATGCCATGGATGTTGATAAGAATAAGAAATCAGTCATGGGTAATTGTTTACAATTGTGGAAAAGTAGGACACTTCACATGTGACTGCCCAGAACCAAGAAAACCGAGATGGAAGGTGAGAGAAGTGAAGATCAAAGAGCTCACCAAGGAGCAATGGAAGGAACTTGGAAAAGAAAAGGGTTTTGGAGAAAGCCAGTAGGCGAGTGCTCAGCACTGCTGGCTAGTAAAGTTTCTACACCGGACAATGACTCTTGTATAAATATACCAGAATTGTTATATGAATATTCTCCTTATATTCATCGGATTAGAAACTTGAGTGTGAGTGCAAAACCCCAGATTAAACAATGGACCCCTTCATGGGTTATGAGATGAATATGGCAGCAGGATGAAGAAGTTGCCATGGAATGTTTAAAAGCATGGGTTCACAATAAGCGTCTACCTAAAGTAACCCCCCAGTTGTTGAAAGAACTAAATCAACAGTCAGAACAGGAGGCAATCTGGAATCTAATGCAGCTACAATGGCAGATTGTGAAAGCTTCAGGAAAACAGGAAATGAATCTGAAAGGGATAATTACAACTATGGACACAGGATCCACAATTCCTGTTTCAGCTTTAGTCAATTCAGGGTGCACAGGGTCATGCATTAATGATGAGTTTGTAGAAAAACACCAGATGAATAAGCAATGTCTCATACAGCCAGTACCAGTCTATAATGCAGATGGAACTCATAATACCATGGGGAATATTGAGTATATGGTCCAGTTCAAGTTACAAATTGGAGACCACAAGGAAGTAATGGACTGTCGTGTAGTGCAACTTGGAAAGACAGATCTGTTCCTAGGGCATGATTGGTTACAATTGCACAATCCAAGTATGAATTGGAGGAAACATGAGGTAACATTTAGTCAATGCCCAGGAACATGCTGGAATCAATCCAGTGTGGCTGAACCTGAGGAGGAGGTAGATGAAACCGACTCCTTGGAGGATGGGGAAAGTCTTCTGGCAGTCCACATAGGCCCAGGAAAAATGAAACTATGACCACTGGCAATGGATATTGCAGCTAAGGAGGCACTTGCCAGCAAAAAATGGTCTTTAGAGGAAAGGGTCCCAGGGCACTACCTTAAGTACTGAAAGGTGTTTGAAAAAGAAACATTTGATGAATTACCACTGAGACAACCATGGGATCATGCCATTGAATTTATCCCAGGAGGAAAACCGATGGATTGTAAAGTTTATCCATTAAATAAAGAGGAATGGGAACAGTTAGATGAGTTCCTTGAGGAGAACTTAAAATCTGGAAGGATGAGACCCAGTACTTCGGAACAGGCATCCCCATTCTTCTTTGTCAAGAAAAAAGATGGCAAATTGAGACCAGTCCAAGACTAATGAAAGTTGAATGACATCACAAGGAAAAACCGGTACCTGTTACCCCTGATTGGAGAATTAATCAATTGGTTGTCAAAAGCCAAGGTATTCTCCAAAATGGACATCCAGTGGGGATACAACAATATTCAAATAAAGGAAGGTGATGAATGGAAAGCAGCCTTCAAAACTCATAGAGGTTTGTTTGAACCCCTAGTGATGTTTTTCGGTTTTTGAAACTCCCCAGCGATATTTCAAACAATGATGAATGACATTGTTAGGCAGGAAATTGCTGAGGGATGGGTTGTCATCTACATGGATGACATTTTGGTGTTCTCGCAATCTCAGGACACACACACAATGCATGTCAACCACATCTTAGCAAAATTGGAGAACCACAAACTATCATTAAAGCCAGAAAAATGCTGGTTTGATCAACTGCAAATTGATTTCCTGGGTTTGGTTATTAGTCAGGACTCCATCCAGATGGAAAAAGGAAAAGTTCAAGCTGTGGTTGATTGGCCAGTCCTACTTGTAAACAAGAGCTTCAACAATTCCTAGGATTTGTCAACTTTTACTGGTGCTTTGTACAAGGTTTTGCCAAAACCGCCAAACTGTTAACCCACCTCACAGGCAAGGTTGAGTGGGATTGGACAGCACAGCAGACTGAGGCCTTTCAGGGACTGAAAGACCTTGTGGCAAGGGAGGTAGTCCTCAAAATTCCCAATGATGATGGTCAATTTTGCATAGAAGTTGATGCTTCTGATTTTGCTATCAGTGGAATTTTGTCCCAGCAGGGCAAGGATGGTACTTGGAGGCCTGTCGCATTCATCTCCAAAGCCTTAAATGAGGTGGAATGGAACTATGAGATTTATGACAAAGAGATGCTCACAGTTATGCATGCATTTTATGAATGGTCTCATTATTTCAAGGGCGCAAAGGAGCAGGTTGAGGTTCTAATGGATCATCAAAACCTCATGTATTTCCAAAAACCACAGAATTTAAACCAAAGGCAGGCACATTGGGTCACAGACTTGCAGGAATTCAACTTCATCATTAAACACCGGTCAGGGAAATCAAACTCCAAAGCAGATTTGCTATCAAGGCAAGCAGGACATGAAAAGAGACAAAATGATAATGAAGGAGTGATACTTCTGAAAGATCATTTGTTTGTAAGGGTCTATGATGATGACTGGGCAATTGAAGACATCATCAAAGAAATCCGGAAGGTTGGCTAGACAGTGGGAAACTCAAGTCCGACAAGGCATTGATCAACAGGACCCTGACTTTAAACTTGAAAAAGGAATAGTCGAATGGAAGGGTCAAATTTATGTACCAGCAGACGCGCAAATCAGGGGTGACCTGATCCAAATCCATCATTCTTGGGGACACTCAGGGATAGCTAAAACAGTGGAGAGCCTCACCTGTAATTTCTGGTGGCCACAAATGCAAAGAGACATCAAGCATTTTATCTGAGGATGTGAAATGTGTCAAAAGGCAAAACCAAACTGGCAGCCAAGGGCAGCACCATTGGTTCCAAATGAGACTCCTGATGCACCATGGGAGGTGATCTCAGTAGATCTGATTGGACCACTGCCGGATTCTAAGGGCAATGACATGATCATGGTCATAGTGGACCATTTCACAAAACAGGCATATTTCCTCCCTATGACATTGTCAATTACATCCCAAGGAGTGGCAGTTTTATTCTGGGACAATGTCTTCTGAGAACATGGTTTACCAAAAAAGGTCATCAGCAATTGAGGACCACAGTTTGTCTCTGAGTTCATGGACAACCTGTATGGAATTTTGGGAATCCAGGCCAATAGATCAACGGCATATCACCCACAAACCAATGGACAAATGGAACGTGTCAACCAAGAAGTCAAGGAATTCCTGACCATGTTTGTTAACCACTGACAAGATAACTGGAGTGATTGGCTCGTGGTAGCTCAATTTTGCCACAACAATTGTGTACACTTGTCCACAGGGTTTTCACCATTTTTTATGAACTATGGAAGACATCTGAACAAAGGGATGAACCCATTGTACCAGCCAAAAACCGTTGTAATGGAGGAGCTTGTTAAAGAAATCGAGGACATTCATGTCAAGGCCAAGGCTGCACTTGAGAAAACTGCTGAGTCTATGAAGAAGTGGTGGGATGCACATAAAGTACCAGCACGACAATATCAACCAAGTGATAAGGTGTATCTTAGCACATAAAATTTGCCAACACTCTGTGCAACTAAAAAGCTTGATGGCAAATTTGTGGGTCCTTTAGAAGTGGTTGAAAAAGTCAGCAAATCTGCCTACCAGTTGAAGATCCCTGCCGCTTGGAAAATCTATAATGTCATGACTGACTGAAAACTTCATTTTTCACTAAGTCATTTTATATTCATTTTCTTCTTTATTATATAACATGGGCTGACTAAGCAAGCGCCTATCAGTCAGCGCTTAGATATAGATAGGGATTAGATAAGATTAGATAGCAGATCACAACAAGGATGAGTCAATGCCTTGACTCATTGAACAGCCATATGTAGCATGCGCAGTGCCTCGCCATTACCTCATGTAGTGTACACACTCAGGTATATAAGAAGTGCAACTAGCACCCAGAGTGAGCTCTTTACACTCCCCCATGTGTTCCCGGTGGACTCCCAGTGGAGTTCCAGGAATTCCCAGGCATTCCCGGAACTGAGGTGGGGGTGAAAAAGCTTATTGTTGCACTCAAAATGTCAAAAATTTGCCAGGACTGGTCAGACCAGTCCTGGCCATTTCTCACATTTCCCCGGGATTCCTGAGAACAGACCTCACAGGGAGTCCCAGGGAATCCCTGTGTCGACAGTGGAGGGCAAGCATTTATATACTATTTGTAACTATGTGACACATGTCACAGCAATGCATGCTGAATGCGTCGGCGATGTGCCGTTGATCATCATGTGATCTTGTCACCCGTGTTCCATGTGATGTTGTTCCCCACAGTTACTGTCACGCACAAGCAATATGCCCTCCTGCTCATCAAGATTTAGTGCACCCCGCTCTCCACCATCACGATCAACCCAATCAACCCGCAAGCGCACTCAATCGACTACGTCTATCAGGAGTATTGAGGAATCGCATAAGAAGGCAAAGGCTAATGAAGAGAGACCAAGCAGAACAAGGTGCGTGATCTCCTACAGAGAAAACCCTCTGCTCACGCCATTGCTCCTGCGCTGTCTGCCATCACTTGTTCATACCATCCATACTGCACTGTCACTCACATTGTCACCACCCATGCCACTCTCATCCCATCTGACCATTCCCTCCCTTGCCCTCACATCACAGGTAAGTTTTCGATACTAATAGCTAGCTAACATACTCATGTTTGGTGCCCCATGCCATGCCCATGCCCACACCCACACCCACACCCACACCCACACCCACACCCACACCCATGTCCACGTCCACACCCACGCCCACACCCATGTCCACGCCCACGCTGACTGTTACGAGCTCACACTCAACACAAACCCACAAGCCTTGCAGAGAAGGGAGGAGGATAAGAACATAGAGAAGGAAATGGTATTGAGACTACATTAGACAGAATCTAATGCCCATACAATGAGCGTAAGATAAACTATCTTAAGTCTTGGGGAACCAAGACTGCCTACAGCTGGTCTTATATACTATTCTACTAAGACCCCTTGTGACCCTTCCCACTGGCACCTCTACAGCCTCAGTGACTCATACTGCTTGAGCGCTGCTTCCAGACCCTTGAGTGCTGCTTCTGGACTTCATCTATCTTTAGCGATGCTGTGCGCCCTTGACAGTTCCACATGTGCCCATGGCCTAGAACCTTCCCCTCAGCCTGGCGCTCCCACAGTCTCCATCTGGGCCCTATTCCATGAGGCATACTGCTCACAGGCCTCCCGCGATCCCCAACAGGGAGCTGCTGTTGCCATATCAAGCTGTTGAGCATTGCCGCTGATCTCATGCCTTATTGGGGTGATGTACTGATGCGCTGATGTGATCCGCGCGCACTGCCACCCAGGGTTGCGATCTCCTTCCTAATATGTAGGTGGTTGGCCCAACCAACCATCGTCTTGTCTTCTAGTGAGCGCTCCCATGCGCTAACCCACGCGAAGTGTTCCTATAGTCCCTCCCATGATCCCAGATCATGTATAGATGTTCCAGAGTGGTCCCAGACCACTAGCAAGATGAAAAGAAGAAAAAGATGCATTAGGATGGATTCCTAACAATCAATGTCCATTGCATCCGGATCTTTTGATGTTGTCAGCATGCTGTATTGGAATTGGTTCAGTCTGCTGTCTTTAGCAACTGGTTTCTCCTTGTATCTGCCTTTTTGTCTATCCAGTCCATATGCCTCTGTTGCTTTCCTGTAACCCTGTGCTAGTTCTATAGCCCAGTCCTGAATCTGCTTCAGGGTCGCTTCTTTGCTAAGGTTACCATGCTGAATTAAGTCTCGTCTGAGTGCCAGGTTGAGATTTTGTTTAAACAATGAGATCAATGTTCTGTTATCCCAACCAACCAGTGGTACCAAAGCATTAAATCTAACCACATGATCTTTGATCATGGTATTGCCTTGTTTTAATGCCAAGATAGCATCTGTGGCTTTTTCCTGCATTTCTGTGGACATGAAGAACTCATGCATTTGATCTGCAAAGTCCATCCAACTTGTGAAGGGAAATGAATGTCTTCATGGTTCCTGAAGAATATGTCCATTCTCCATTTCCTCTCCTTGATTTAGTTCTTCCCATGACAGATTGGCAGGCCATCCTGATGTAGTGATTTTGTCTTGGTATTCCTGATGTGCATCTTGCACTGCTTTGAGCTTTACACTGGCCCAATCACCTGCTCTATTGTCTTTTCCTTTCCTTATCCAATAGAGACAAATGGATATTCTTTGGTCCATTTGGGTTTCTCTGGCTAGCATAAAGTATGTCTGCATTTGCTGCAACCATCTGTCAACCATTCAGGGATCCCCTTCATAGTAATCTGGCATTTCGGCTTTAGTGAGGGGCATGGGTTCTGGCACAGGATTGGTCTGACAATATTCATTAATTATTCCTGCTACCACCTGACCAATTGAGGCTAAGGTTTCCTCTTGTTGCTGCTGCTGCTGGTGAATGGCATCATTTTGTGCCACCACTAGTGCTGGTGCAGGCCCTGCAGGAACAGGTGTTTCATCATCCTCCTGCCACACCATTCACCATCCTGTTAGGGTGTTATATAAATTTCCCAGTATGGCACCTGTCATCCTAAAGGCACCTAGCTTTTTGTGTCCTGATCCCATTCATTCCAAAAAGAACATGTATCTCCATGCTTGGAGTCCATCCATACAGGGTTCCACATGATACCAGTTATCTATTCCCTGGGTTGGTCTAATAGTGATGCATGCCCATGTGTTTCTTAATCTGGGATCCCATGACAACAATTCAAATATCTGGGGATATTTGGGCCAATTGTACTGGCTCCAATACTGTAACTTGATCATACTTAGGTAACAGTATCCAGGGATGTCAGGATGAACTGAAAGGTTGCCATATCAGCAATGAATCTCCACTCTTCCTTCTATATTCCCATTGAGCACATGCATTAGCCGATTTTGCTCCTTTGTTGTTAAAATTAATCCATTGTGTTTCAATGTGTAGATGTTGAAGCTGATTAGTGTCATGACCGACTAAAAAGCTTCGGCTTTTTCACCAAGTCATTTCCATTTTATTATTTATTTTCTTCATATTATATAAACACGTGCTGACTAAGCAGGCGCCTATCACTTGGCGCTTAGATAAAGTCATAGATAAGATACCGGAACTCGGCGTTGATGACTCATTGCCATTACTACATGCGCAGTCGTCTTACTCATACCGTACTATATTTAGAGTAGGGCTTAGGGTAGTGCACAGACCACCTGTCGTAGTATATAAAGAGTACAATTCAGCACCCAGAGTCCTCAGTCGAGTTCTCTCGGGTTTCCCCTCCCTCCTCCCCTCCTCCTGTCTTGTCTGCTGTCTGGGGCTCTTAGGCGTCACGCCGAGGGAGTCCTGATAGTAGAACTCGACTAGTTCGCTCTACAGCCCCACGCTTGTTATACCCGGACCACAGGGTTAAGTGGACAGAGTACAGGGGGATTCATACAGTCGTACGCCGACTATAAAATTGCGGTATCGGTTGCCAGACACCGTTCAAAAACTGCGCACCTGTGGCCCTGCCTCGTGGCCCTCGACTAACTTGGCATTACGTTCCCGGTCTACGCAAACCGAAGTACCTAACCCGGTAGATAGGGTCACCTGTGCACAGGATACCAGTGCCGGACTTATCACACAATACGTGATACGTATCTAGGGACCAGCCTCACCAGCCCCCTAGCGCGTTAAATTGCCCTGGTCTAGGCCTCTGAAGGCTATATTTTTAGTTACGTAAATACCTTTTTTCGTACTCCTTGGAGGTAGCCGGCACTTGCCCACGCGCCTCTGAGAAAGGCCCGCACCCGTACGGTGTAGCGGCAGTTGGACAACCGTTTGGACCCAACTTAGATAGACCCTTCATCCATAAAATAAAACCAGTAGTCAGTATAGTAAATTGTAGCACTGCAGGGGTGGTTGTAGACCCTGAGTGCACGTTTCGTACATACGTTCCCAAGCAAGTGACAGGCCAAGACCTCCCTCACTTACGTACAAGTACAAAATAGGAGATACAAACAACGATACATTTTGGGACGCTGTCACAGGCGATCTTGATCCAAACGACGCGGGTTTTAGTTCCTCTGAAGGAGAATCTACATCATCATCATCATCACATTCCACAAACTCTATCACAGAGGAACCACATCAGTGGGAAGCAGCACCGTTTCCCATACTAGTACCTAATCCAGCAACACTCAATCCTAACCTATTATTCAACTCCGACGCTGATTTCATCGGAGAACCCGCACCACCCTTTTCATCACCACCACCCCCGCTTACACCATCACCTACATCGCCACCGCCAAACTACCACAGTATGGCGGCGCCCCAAGAAATGACGTCAGCAGAGTTGCTGAACCTACTCAACGCGCAAGCCGCAACCATCCAAGCCCTCCAGAACCAGCTGACACAGCTGCAAGCAAACGCTGCACAGGCCGCCGCGGCCGCAGCAGAACACCCTCCTCCCCCCGCTAACATTGTGAATATACCGCCAGGGACGGTATTCAATATTCCCGGAACCGGTAATGGCGGAACATCTAGAATAGATGTAGCCAAACCTCCGGTTTTCTCCGGAAAGATGTCCGAAGTGACAAATTTCATAAACGCATGCAGGTTGTACATTCAATTGAAGATGCCGGAATCTGATGAGGAAGAACGGATCTTATTGATCATATCATACATGACGGAAGGCTTCGCCGCAGATGGCCAATGATGAAGAAGGAATCCCGCAAACGGCGGAACAATTGTTCAGGCAGATCAGAAGGGACTTCGGTGACACAGATGAGCAGTCATCAAAGATCTCGGAGATGCGGACCATGACACAAGGGTCCAGTACGTGTGAGGAACACGTGCAAAAATTTAAAAAGGTATCACAAGGCACCGGATACCTGGGAAGAGCTCTTATCGAAGAGTTCAAACGTAGTTTGAATACCGGACTCCGAAAAAGGATAATGGAGGCCGACGAAGTACCTGAAACCATTGAAGGATGGTATCAAAAAGCAGTAAGATTGGATCGCCAGTGGAGACAGGCGAAAGCCGAGGAGAAGTACTACTCCTCGCGGACCAGTAACTCCGCCAATAGGAGTGAAGGAGCATCCAAAGGCCCGGATACGGCGAAGCCGGTAGCCCCTGCCCAGCCAAAACCCCGATGGAAATTCGGATCGGGATCAGCGAGTCAGGGACGATTGGGAGCTGGAGCCTCCGCGAGTTCAAGTAGTACGGCAAATCGGCCGGACCCTAACGCAATGGATGTCGATCAAAACCAAAGACCACCACTCCGCTGTTACAAATGTGGAAAAATCGGACACATTTCAAGGAACTGCAGATCAGGACTCGATATTCGCACAATGACGTTTGATGAAATGAAGGAGTACTTTAAAAAGGGAGAAGAAAATTTAAAAGAGGAAGAGAGTCAGTAGGTCCCGTACTGGACTCTCGTAATAGATACGCTGTACTAGATAGATTAGATAGTGCACAGCCCCTTGATATAGCGCCTAGCGCTGACCGGGTTGATGCAAGGACCATCTCGGAAGTCTCAAGGACTTCTGGGACGTCCCCGCAAGAGGCGAACTCCCAGGTGAAACACCTTGATATAGCGCACGGCGCTGAAAGTGTCCCTCCCAAGGAGCGCGGCAGGGCGGCTACACCTGTGCTTAATTCCTCATTACGAAATACAGTAGTACAAGTATCTACAAAGGGACAAAAGGACTCAAAAGGAAAGCGGCATGATATAGCGCTTAGCGCTGAAACTGCTTGTCCGAAAAGGAGGTTGAAAAAAGGAGAAAAAGAATTTTTAGTTAGGTCAATAGGACGGAAGGACGAGATTCTAATGGAGATCGGGTTGGAAAGGTTAGACACCCATGAACAAACTCAACAAACCGCGTTGCTCGATTCAGGAGCAACAGGAATGTTCATGCATACGGCATATGCAAAAGAGAAGGGCTTTAAACTCATACCCCTGGAGCGTCCCATTCAAGTCCGGAATGTGGATGGAACCAACAATGAAGGAGGAATGATCACCCACGAGGTTGATCTTCTTTTATCTTATCAAGGGCATAAGGAACGAGCCACCTTTGAAATATGCGAGCTGGGAAAGACCAACATAATCATTGGATCCACATGGTTACGAAAGCACAATCCAGAAATCAATTGGGAGACTGGCCAAGTCAAATTGACACGTTGTCCACGGAGCTGTGGACATAGGCAAAGGGAATGGACCCAGAAGCGGGAGCAGAAGGTCCGATCAGCGGAACACTGGCGTGTTCTGGAATATCTGTGGGAACAAGAAAAGGAATTAGACTTTGCGCATTGGCTCGAAGAAAAGGAGGAAAGTGAGAGGCATCTCACGTACATGGAGCAAATGAAACACCCGGGTCAATACAAGTATGGAGAAAAATACCCATTCTTACCAGTGTTTCCATCACCCGCCGGATCAAAGGCTGGATCAATGAGACATGTGCGAGAGTTGGCAAAACTCACAGCTAAAGAGATGGTACCTGAACAATACCATCAATACCTCAAAATCTTCGAGAAAGGAGCATCAGAGCGCATGCCGGCTAGAAAGCCTTGGGATCATGCAATTGATACCAAACCTGGCTATCAACCCCGGAAGGGGAAGGTCTACCCCCTATCCCCAGATGAGCTACAAGAAGTACGGAACTTCGTGGATGATCAATTAGCCAAAGGGTATATCTGACCCTCGAAGTCTCCACAAACGTCACCCGTCTTCTTTGTCAGCAAAAAAGATGGAAAGAAACGGATGGTTCAGGACTACAGATACCTGAACGAGTGGACGGTTAAAAATAACTATCCATTACCATTAATATCTGAACTCGTAGATCGAGCAGGCAGTGCCAAATACTTCACTAAGCTAGACCTTAGGTGGGGTTACAATAATGTACGGATCAAAGAAGGCGACGAATGGAAAGCAGCATTCACCACTCCCGAGGGTTCTTTCGAACCAGTAGTAATGTTTTTTGGACTAACCAATTCGCCGGCCACCTTCCAAGCAATGATGAATGACATTTTCCGCGATATGATCAACGCAGGAAAAGTCATTGTATACATTGATGACATACTCATCTTTACTAAAACAAAAGAGGAGCATGACGCAATTGTACAACAAGTCTTGCAATGATTGGAAGAAAATGATCTGTATGTAAAACCAGAAAAATGTGTGTGGTGTGTGGAAGAAGTTGAATTCCTGGGCATTGTTTTAGGACCCAAAGGAATCCAAATGGATACTAAGAAGGTCGAAGCTATTATTAGCTGGCCCACCCCTTCTGGTGTCAAAGACGTACAAAGGTTCCTAGGCCTAGCCAATTACTATAGGCGCTTTGTTCAGGACTTCGCCAAAATCGCACGTCCACTGCATGATCTGGTTAGAAAAGAAAAAACATGGGAATGGACAGAGGTCCAAGAAAAGGCTTTTCAAAGTCTAAAAAAGATATTCACGGAGCAACCCTTATTAGTTGCCCCAGATTCCGATAGGAAGTTCAGAGTAGAGTCAGATGCATCGGATTATGCTACGGGTGGCGTCTTATCTATGCTCTGCAAAGATGACAAGTGGAGGCCTGTGGCCTACCTATCAAAATCGCTCAATGATACCGAGCGCAATTATGACGTCCATGATAAGGAAATGCTAGGCATCATGCGTTGCCTGGAAACTTGGTGTCATTATCTAGAAGGAGCACGTGAACAGTTCGAAATATGGACTGATCACAAAAATCTTGAGTACTTTATGAGTGCAAAGAAGTTGAATCGCAGGCAAGCCAGATGGGCTTTGTACCTCAGCAGGTTTAATTTTGTATTGCATCATAAGGCTGGTGTAACTATGGGAAAGGCCGATTCTCTGTCCAGGAGGCCAGACCATAAAAAGGGGGTAGATGATGACAACAAGGATGTCACGCTCCTCAAACCGGACTTTTTCAAAATTGCCGCACTACGTCATGGTCACGTATTCATTCATAGCTCAGAAAAAGAATTATTAAACAAAATTCGACACTCTGCAGCACGAGATGAAGCAGTAGTGAAGGCAGTAGAGGCAATGAAAAAGGCCGGCGTTAAAACACTAAACGCTCGAGAATGGGAGATGGAGCAAGGACTTATCCTCTGGCAAGGAAAAGTCTATGTACCAAAAGATGAGAAGCTGCGGATGGAGATAGTCCGCCTACATCATGATACACCCATTGCAGGACATGGAGGACAATGGAAGACGATTGAACTCGTCACAAGAAACTACTGGTGGCCTGGAATCACCAGGTTTATTAAAAAATATGTTAGTGGATGTGACAAGTGCCAGCGGAATAAGAACTTCCCAGAGCCGCCTGCTGGAAAGTTAATGCCAAACTCAGCACCAGCAAAGCCCTGGACACATATTTCCGCCGACTTTATCACAAAATTACCAGAATCACATGGTCATAATGCGATTTTAGTAGTTTGTGATAGAATGTCAAAAATGGCGCATTTCATCCCCACCTCAGAAGAGACATCGGCGCAGGGATTGGCCACACTATTCTGGGATCATGTTTGGAAACTTCATGGACTTCCGGAATCTATAATCTCAGATCGCGGCCCACAGTTCGCCGCACAAATGATGAAAGAGCTGAACCAAATGTTGGGCATTAGCACAGATCTGTCCACAGCATTCCATCCAAAGACGGATGGACAAACAGAACGAATGAATCAGGACTTAGAACAGTACCTGAGGATTTTCGTAGATCATAGACAAGAAACGTGGTCTGGATGGTTAGCCATTGCTGAATTTAGTTACAATAACAAAATTCAGGCATCAACCAAACAGACGCCATTCTTTGTCAATTATGGCAAACACCCCAGAATGGGAATCGAACCCAGAAGAGAAGGAAGTCACCCGGCAGCATCGGATTTTGCCCAGAAAATGAAGGAAATCCACGAGGAAACTCAGGCAGCCTTGCTAAAATCACAGGGTGATATGAAGCTGTATGCCGATAGACACCGATCTGACGCACCAGAATATAAAGTTGGAGATAAAGTATGGCTGTCAACAAAAGATCTAAGGTTGACAGGCCGACCAACTAGGAAATTGGTGGAAAGATGGATTGGGCCATACCCAATCAAGAAAATAGTGTCACCAAATGCAGTAGAATTAGATCTACCCTTCTCGCAACAGATACACCCTGTGGTAAATGTCTCACGAATTCGCCCTTGGAAACGACCAATGAAAGGGCAAAAAGCACAACCCCCACCACCAATAGAAATAGACGGTGAAAAAGAATACGAAGTAGAAGAAATAATCGATGTACGATTAAAAAGAAACAAAATGGAGTACTTAGTCAGGTGGAAAGGATACACTGCTGAGCATAACTCCTGGGAACCATTGGACAATCTACAAAACGCAAAAAGAAAAATAAAAAACTTTTACGATAGAAACCCCGGAGCCATCAGAAGGCTTGACAAAGCAACCTTTAACGGGTTGACCTTCAGACCATACGAAAACTTCACCCAACCCTCAGATAAAATAGTGTCAAAAATCGATGTTAATGCAGTGGCACCAGCTGCAAAGTGGGAACAAAACTGGCAAAAATGGAAAGGAAGAAAGGGCTTAGACACCCTTACAGAGCCAGGAGATGTGGAAGGGCCATGCCAATGTAACATGTGCCTACGTCAATCACATGATATAGCGCCTAGCGCTGAAATAATTGAAGACTTCACCCCACCATCCCGCCCACTCTCACCCATCATCGAGGAGATAGAGGAATCATCCGTGATAGAGCACAATGCGCTGAAAGATGATGATGAAATTTAAATTTGTCTGGAAGCCAAATCCTAAAAAGGGGGTACTGTCATGACCGACTAAAAAGCTTCGGCTTTTTCACCAAGTCATTTCCATTTTATTATTTATTTTCTTCATATTATATAAACACGTGCTGACTAAGCAGGCGCCTATCACTTGGCGCTTAGATAAAGTCATAGATAAGATACCGGAACTCGGCGTTGATGACTCATTGCCATTACTACATGCGCAGTCGTCTTACTCATACCGTACTATATTTAGAGTAGGGCTTAGGGTAGTGCACAGACCACCTGTCGTAGTATATAAAGAGTACAATTCAGCACCCAGAGTCCTCAGTCGAGTTCTCTCGGGTTTCCCCTCCCTCCTCCCCTCCTCCTGTCTTGTCTGCTGTCTGGGGCTCTTAGGCGTCATGCCGAGGGAGTCCTGATAATTAGTAACAACTTGATGTTGGAGGGTGTGTTGAACAGGGCCTCCCTGACAGCCAAACCAGGTTCCAACTGGTTCAAAACATCTTCAAGGGTTTTTTGTTCCCTCTCGATCTGTTGTTCCAATTCTTGGAACCACTGTTTTTTGAGCAATTTCTCATGCCTGATTTTGAGGAGCTCCTGCCAAGCGTCCTCCTGTTCCCTGATGGCCACTTCTTCAGTGTGCCATGCTGCTAACTTCTCTTGATGTTTCAGCTCTTTTTTAAGATGTCTTTGTTCTCATTGCCAGCATCGCCACGCCCTGACATGTGTGTCACAAGGTCAGTTGTCAGTCTGAGCCTCTACAATTGATTTGATGGGTGACTTCTTTACTGCACACCCTTGTGCCCACTCAATTAAGAAAGTGATCCCGATTTCTTCAAGGGTCATGCCAACCCTTGGCAATATGTAATTGAACAGCCCTGCCATTCCAATTGTAGTTTGCTTTCCAAAAATATCTGCAGGTCCAATGATGCCTCAAGTAGAGGGATGTCACCTGTTCTTCTGTAGTAGTACTTCCTAATACTACCACTGTCTGATGCAGTCAACAATGCACCTGCACTCAAATGTTCAATTTAAATCCTCCAAATGACCCAAGTGTGTGGTGCCTGGGTTTTCACTAGAATGTCCTCATGCTCAAATCAAATAGATCTGATACGTAATTCGTATTTCTAGACTGTATCTCCTTGATACATGACACACAAATGGATTGTCTTTGGGAGTTCTGCTCCCTTTTCTGCAATACTAGTGCTAGTGCCTGAAAGACCCTGCCCAGTCGACTACAGTGCACTCTAAGCTCCCATCTAGTATTGTTTTGTTGCCAGTAGCCAAGTGGCCATAGTCAATTCACAATGATGAATTGAGGCTATCTGTTGTCATAGTTGTTGTTGCCTAGAATCCTCAAGGCTGTCTGTAGCCATGTGTTGTAATGTGTACAGAGTCAGATGATGTACTGATTGATATGATCCTCTTGGTCACTGTCCACAACAATGAGCAATGTTTGCTCTGCGCTATGACCAATGACAAAGGGTGTGATTAGAAGACTCTAGATTATGTTAGGACTAATCCTTATACACAATCACAAGCTTCAAGAGAAGAGATGTATAGAGAGACGAAGCTAAGACACAATAGTCTGTGACCTACAAGGAGGAAACAATCTAGAGTCTTAAGGACTCCTACCTACAGGGCCGTTGGTCTGTGTGCACAGTCTGTGCAGCTGCTAAGGCTGTGCATGCGCAACAACAACACCTAGACCCATCTCCCAGACCTGTCTGGATCCATTCAGACTCCCAGTCCCTTCCCGTGAATGCCATGCCACCCAGTATCCCCTATCGGCCTTGATCATATAACCACCCTGGGTTACATAATCCTCCTGCCATATCTGGATAGGAATTCCTCGTCATATGCTCATGTCTTATTATGTGCCTGTAGCCCTCTGAATAAAATAAAGAAAAATAAAGAAAAGTGTCCATATTGTAACACTCACACTTAGGTTTCTGATCCAGTGAATGTAAGAGGAACATTCATATAACAATTCTGGTACATCTACACAGGAATCATTGTTCAATCCAGAAACTTTAGAAGCCAGCAGTGCTGAGCACTCACCTACTGGCTTTCTCCAAAACCCTTTTCTTTTCCAAGTTCCTTCCATTGCTCCTCAGTGAGCTCCTCAATTCTTACTTTTCTTGCCTTCCACCAAGGCCTTTTTGGGTTGGGGCAATCACATGTGAAGTGTCCTTCTTTTCTGCAGTTGTAACAATTACCAGTGACTTTCCTTTTGGACTTATCTACATCCATTGCATCCAGGTCTTTTGATGTTGTGGGCATACTATGTTGAAATTGATTCGGTTTGCTGTCTCTAGCAACCGGTTTCTCCTTGTATCTGCCTTTTTGTCTATCCAGTCTATATGCCTCTGTTGCTTTCCAGTAAGCCTGTGCTAGTTCTATAGCCTGATCCTGAATCTGCTTCAGGGTCGCTTCATCGCTAAGGTTTCCATGCTGAATTAAGTCTCATCCAAGTGCCAGGTTGAGATTTTGTTTGAACAATGAGATCAACACTCTGTTATCCCAACCAACCAATGGTACTAAAGCATTAAATCTGACCACATGATCTTTGATCATGGTATTGCCTTGTTTTAATGCCAAGATAGCATCTGTGGCCTTTTCCTGCATTTCTGTGGACATGAAGAACTTGTGCATTTGATCCACAAAGTCTGTCCAACTTGTAAAGGGAAATGAATGTCTTCCTAAAGGCACCTAGCTTTTTGTGTCCTGATCCCATTCATTCCAAAAAGAACATGTATCTCCATGCTTGGAGTCCATCCATACAGGGTTCCACATGATACCAGTTATCTATTCCCTGGGTTGGTCTAATGGTGATGTGTGCCCATGTGTTTCTTGATCTGGGATCCCATGACAACAATTCAAATATCTGGGGATATTTGGGCCAATTGTACTGGCTCCAATACTGTACCTTGATCATACTTAGGTAACAGTATCCAGGGATGTCAGGATGAACTGTAAAGCTGCTATATTGGCAATGAATCTCCACTCTTCCTTCTGTATTTCCATTGAGCGCATGCATTAACCAATTCCACTCCTTTGTTGTTAAAACCAATCTGTCATGTTTCGACATGTAAATATTGAAACTGATTAGTAACAACTCAATGTTGGAGGGTGTGTTGAGTAGGGCCTCCCTGACAACCAAACTGGGTTCCAACTGGTTTAAGACATCTTCGAGGGTTTTTGTTTCCTCTTGATTTGTTGTTCCAATTCTCAGAACCATCATTTTTGGAGCAACTGCTCATGCCTGATCTTGAGGAGCTGCTGCCAAGCATCCTCTTGCTCTTGAATGGCTGCCTCCTCGAGTCGCCATGCTGCAAGTTTTTCTTGACGTCTTTGTTCATGTTGGAGACACCCCTGCTCTTTGGTCCAGAGCTTCCATGCCTGCACATGGGCATCACGTTGCCAGTTATTGGGCTGGTCTTGTACTGGTTTGGATGATTTCTCTACTGCGCATCCATGTGCCCATTCAATTGAGAATGCCTTCCCAATCTGAACAAGGGTCATGTTGGCCCTTGCCAAAACAAATTGAAATAGCCCTGCCATTTCAAGTGTAGTTTGTTCTTCAAAAATATCTGCAAGTCCTATGATGCCTCAAGTAGAGGGATGTTGACTCTTCCTCTGTAAATGTACTTCCTAATATGCTCACTGTCCAATATGGTCTGCAATGTGCCCATACTTGGATCTTCAATTGCAATTCCAAATGACCCAGATGTGTGATGCCCGGGTTTTCACTAGAATGTCCTTGTGCTCAGATCAAATAGATCTGATATGTAATTGGTATTTCTAGACTGTATCTCCTTGATACATGACACACAAATGGATTGTTTTCAGGAGTTCCACTCCCTCTTCCACAATACTAGTGCTAGTGCCTGCAAGACCCTGCCCAGTCAACTACAGTGCACTCTAAGCTCTCATCTAGTATTGTTTTGTCACCAGTAGCCAAGTGGCTGTAGTCAATTCACAACAATGAATTGAGGCTATCTGTTGTCATAATTGTTGTTGCCTAGAATCCTCTAGGTTGTCTGTAGCCATGTGTTGTAATGTGTACAGATTCAGATGATATGCTGATCGATGCAATCCTCTTAGTCACTGTCCACAATGATGAGCAATGTTTGCTCCATGCTATGACCAACAACAAAGGGTGTGATTTAAAAGACTCTAGATTATGTTAGGACTAATCCTTATACACAATCACAAGCTTCAAGAGAAGAGATATATAGAGAGACGAAGCTAAGACACAATAGTCTGTGACCTACAAGGAGGAAACAATCTAGAGTCTTAAGGACTCCTACCTACAGGATGCACATCTTATATACCTGGGTTGTTGGTCTGTGTGCACAGTCTGCACAGCTGCTAAGGCTATGCACATGCAGCAGCAATACCTAGACCCATCTCCCAGACCTGTCTGGATCCATCCAGACTCCCAGTCCCTTCCTGCGAACACTGTTTCACCCAATATTCCCTATTGGCCTTGATCATATAGCCACCCTGGGTTATATAATCCTCCTGCCATATCTGGATAGGGGCCCAGTGTCATATGCTCACATCTCATTATGCATCTGTAGGCCTCTGAATAAAATAGAGAAAAATAAAGAAAAATGTCCATATTGTAACAAGGACAAATACGATCCATTCCTCTTCATTGGACTGTGGGATCCTTAGTTGGATGTATAATTGGCATGTGTTGATAAAGTTGGTGACCTCAGACATTTTGCCTATCTCAACGAGTGGACAGTTAAAAATAACTATCCCTTACCATTAATCTTGGAGCTGGTAGATCGTGCAGGAAGTGCAAAGTACTTCACGAAGTTGGATCTTTGATGGGGGTACAATAATGTACGAATCAAAGAAGGCGATGAATGGAAAGCTGCATTTACAACACCAGAAGGTTCTTTTGAACCAGTTGTAATGTTCTTTGGACTTATCAATTCACCGGCTACCTTCCAAACAATGATGAACGATATTTTCTGAGATATGATCAATCAAGGAAAAGTAATAATCTACATCGATGACATCCTCATCTTTACCAAGACAAAGGAGGAACACGATAAGATTGTTTTGGAAGTTCTCAAAAAATTGGAAGAGAATGAGAGGCCAGATCACAAAAAGGGGGTGGATGATGATAATAAAAATGTCACCCTCTTGAAGCCTGACTTTTTCAAAATTGCTGCATTACAGCATGGTCATGTGCTCATTGATAGTTCAGAAAAAGCATTACTGAACAAAATCAGAAAGTCGGAAGCACGAGATGAACAAGTGGTAAAAGCAGTGGAAGCAATGAAAAAAGCAGGTGTGAAAACCTTGAACAGCAGAGAATAGCAGTGGGAGCAAGGACTGATCCTCTGGCAAGGAAAAGTCTATGTTCCAAAAGATGAAAGTTTATGGATGGAGATAGTACATTTACACCATGACACACCTATTGCAGGACATGGAGGTCAATGGAACACAATTGAACTTGTCACAAGAAACTATTGGTGGCCTGGAATCACCAAATATGTAAAGAAATATGTTAGTGGATGTGATAAATGCCAGTGGAATAAGAATTTCCCTGAGCCTCCAGCTGGGAAGTTAATGCCAAATTCGGCACCAGCAAGGCCTTGGACACATATTTCTGCCGATTTTATTACAAAATTACCAGAATCACATGGTCACAATGCAATTTTAGTGGTTTGTGATAGAATGTCCAAGATGGCACATTTCATAGCTACATCAGAGGAAACATCAGCACAAGGGTTGGCAAGTTTATTCAGGGATTACATTTGGAAATTACATGGACTCCCTGAATCCATTATTTCAGACAGAGGTCCACAATTCGCAGCACAAATGATGAAGGAGTTAAATCAGATGCTGGGAATTTCAATGGACCTGTCCACTGCATTCCACCCGCAAACTGATGGACAAACAGAAAGGATGAATCAGGACTTGGAACAGTTCCTGAGAATATTTGTAGACCATAGACAAGAAGATTGGTCTGGGTGGCTGTCTATTGCCGAATTCAGCTACAATAACAAGATACAGGCATCAACAAAGCAGACACCGTTTTTTGTGAACTATGGAAAACATCCACGAATGGGAATAGAGCCAAGGCGAGAAGGAAGTCATCCAGCAGCAGAGGAATTTGCTTGAAAAATGAAGGAAATACATGAGGAAACCCAAGCTGCCCTCCAAAAATTGCAGGATGAAATGAAGTTGTATGCAGATCGACATCGGTCAGATGTTCCTGAATATAAAGTTGGTGATAAAGTATGGTTGTCAACCAAAGATCTATGGTTGACAGACTGACTGTTATGGTCGATGTCCACAACGTCGTTCAGTGTCCAAGTCTACAGCAACAAACAGAGTCTCGGTCTGTTCCCAGTCACTAGACGAGGGTTCTAGGCACTAAGTCTGATGATGACAAAGGCTAGAGAGAGAGAGAGCGAAGAGAGCGGTTGAGGCGATGAGCACAAGAGCGTTCAAGTTATGGATATGATTCGACTAAGTTGGAACTAAAGAACTACGGTACATGAGAGGGGTTTATATACGTTTAAAGAACAATGGATACTAAAGGGGAAAGAGCATAGCTATCTGGAAAAGGAAAGGTGAAGGTAGCTATGAAAGGAGATAATGTCCAAGGCGTAACTACGGGTTTGTAACAAGTAAATGTAATCCGTTAACAGAGGGAAAAGAGAATTGTAACATTACCCCCTTTGTATGCGAGAAGTCACCGACTTCTACCAGCCAGAGGTAGTCCAGCCATGGTCTGTTCTGGACTCGGCCCACTTGACGGCATTGTCCAATTCTTTTGTAGAAGTCTCCACCTTCCATTTGAGCGCTTCTATAAACGTCACTATTTCTGATGGCTAGAAGTTGGTATGCGGGTGGATCTTTATTATAGGCGGGTAGATCGTCGGTTGTGAATCGTAGGTCATGGTACTTGGGAAGATAGTTCTGGATGGCATTGCAAGGGAAGTCTGTTGTTCCTGAAGGGTTCTTTTGGTGACGGTGATCAAGTCGAGGGATGCGATAGTATCGTGTGACTAACGCCACAGTTCGGGTGAGTTTTCCTGGTGGGTTCGGTGCCCTAGGAGCGTGTTGGAAGGGGAGGTATTGTATGTGGGTATAGACAGTCTTTTCTTTAAGAGCTATAGTGTATCGAGAGAGTGTTGAGCAGTTCCGTTTTGTATAGTGGTAATTTTGCTTCAAGACGTGGCGGTTTCTGTATTGAGTCATGGTTCAGAGGTGTCGGCGTTGTTGGTATTTTGATAGGATATCCGTGGCATTTGCAAGATTGCGAGCGGGTTCCCAAGAATTGTCATTTGATCCATAGCCTTTCCATTTAACCAGGTAATGGTAGCCTGCACCTCGTTTCCTATGAGCTAGAATTGCCTCTACCTCGAATTCCTCTTGTCCATTTACGAGATCAGGGGGTGGTTTCACATAGTTCGGCCCATGCACAGTCGTTTCCCTGTACGGGGTAAGGAGTGACGTATGAAACACAGGGTGAATGCGCCATTGTTTTGGGAGTTTCAATTTGTATGTCACTGGTCCCATCACTTGCTCGATTTCGAAGGGTCCTTCTCGTTTTGGTGCTAGCTTTCTAGACTGATATGGTATGTGAAGATTTCTGTTCTCAAGCCATACTTTGGTACCCTTTTCAAATCGTATTGCTTTGTCCTTGCGTCATCTTGCCACTAGTTGTCTTGCTAGTTCATGTGCTGCTAATGCTTCTTCTCTGGCTTTCCTTAGGAACTGAAGGCGCTCCTCTGCTGCTGGTGTGGTTATTCGCGTAGTGGCTGTGGGAAGCGCAACAGGGTCCGTTCCATACATTAGTCTGAATGGGGAAGTTTTGATAGTGTCATGATGTTGGTTGTTGTGAGCAAACTCGGCTATTGGGAGAAGCAGTTTTCATAGATGTGGTTTGTTGGAGCAGAACATTCGAAGGTAGACTTCTAATTCTTGGTTGACTTGTTCTGTTTCTCCATCAGTCTGAGGATGATAGGCTGTGCTCATTCTATGGTCAATTCCTAGTGCTTTCCGTATTTCCTGAAATACTTTTGCGGAGAACTGAGGTCCTTGATCCGAGATCAAAACATCGGGTAGGCCAAACCATTTGAAAATTTTGGAGATGTAAAGTTCCGCAGTGCCTAGAGCGTCGATTGTCTTCTTGCAAGGTGTGAAAATTACCCCCTTTGTAAGACCATGGTCCACCGTGACCAGGATTGAGTCAAAGCCATCGGAAAGGGGTAGATCAGTGATGAAATCAAGGGTTACTTGTTGAAAGGGACGGGTTGCTTTCGACGGGATCGGGTGAAGGGCTGGTACATTTGGGTGTGTGTTAATCTTCATCTGTTGACAAAGGGCGCATCCTTCTGTCCATTCCCTGACGTGTTTGAACATTCCGGGCCACCAGTAGTCACGTTTAAGGAGTTCAAGGGTCTTTAATCGTCCAGGGTGACCTGATGATCGTGCTTCGTGCGTTTCTTTAATCAATCTGGTTCGTAATCCGTCTTGGTCAGGGATGTAGGTTTTGCCAAGATAGTGAATAATGCCATTGGTATAAGACCAATCCTGTATGTTCGATTTGATCGGTGGGGCGCGGTGCGTGGTGATAACTTCTATTAGAATGCGTCCGAAATCGTCTTTTGACATTGCTTTCTGAATCTCTGTGACTAGATCTTCCGCAATAAGACGAATAAAGCGATCCTCCGGTAGGACTATGACGTCTTCTTGTAATTCACTGTTTCCCATATGATCAGGGCATCGGGATAGGGCATCTGCTTCGAACATTTTCGTGCCAGGGACGTGCTCAATGCATAGGTCAAATTCTGATAATAGGGATGACCATCTAGCTTGTCTGGGCGTTAAGCATTGGGCGGTTCAATAGTAGGACAGATTCTTGTGGTCACAATGAACTATAGTGGTGTGGGGTGATCCGTGTAGCAAATGTCGCCAGGTCAGCAATCCTTTGATAATTGCTAAGAGTTCCCGATCATAGATCTGGTAGTTCTGTTCCGTTTGTGTTAATGCGTGTGAGATAAATCCGCAGGGATGTAGAGATCCTGTTTCATCTGCTTGTTTCAAGACTGCTCCTATTGCCTTATTTGATGCATTGGTTTGGAGGATAAAGGGTTGAGTAGGATCTGGCATTAATAATACCGGCATAGATGCAAATCGTTTCTTCAGAATTTCGAAAGCATCGTTCCGTTCAGTGGTCCAGTCAAATGGTTCTGTTTTCTTAGTGAGGTCGGTAAGTGGTTTAGCGATGGCAGCAAAATTCCCAATGAAACGTCGGTAAAAGTTCCCAAATCCGAGGAATGATCGGACTTGTTTGACTGTGGTAGGAACTGGCCAATCTGCAATCCCAGCTAACTTTATTGGGTCCATCTGAATGCGTCCAGGGGTGATGATCATTCCTAGGAATTCGACTTCCTGCATGGCGAACTTGCATTTTTCAAGTTTCAAGAATAGATTGTTATCTTGTAGTCGTTGTAAAATTCGTTTTGTCCGCTCCTCTAGCTGTTCTAGTGTTTCCGCACAGATTAACATGTCGTCCATGTAAATGATCAGCCATCCTTCGTTGATCATGTCCCTAAAGTACTCGTTCATCATAGTTTGGAAAGTTGACGGCGAGTTGCATAGTCCAAAGAACATTACTGTTGGTTCGTAAAGCCCTCGATTGGTAATAAAGGCTGCTTTCCATTCGTCTCCCTTCTTGATGCGAACATTGTTGTATCCCCATCAGAGGTCGAGTTTGGTGAAATACTTGGCACCTCGTAATTTAGTCATGAGATCGGAAACAAGGGGAAGGGGATATGCGTTTTTGATGGTCCATTCATTCAGGTATCGGTAATCCTGACAGGGTCGGAGTGCTCCACTTTCTTTCTTTGCTACAAAGAAGAACGGTGATGCCTGCGGTGATGTAGATGGTTTAATGTATCCTTTCTTGAGTTGTTCATCAATCCATTTGTCTAACAGTCCTTGTTCCTTGACCAATAGAGGGTAAAGTTTACTAGCTTTTGGAACAAAACCTTCCTTTGTGTTGATTGCATGATCCCATGGTCGACTGGATGGGAAGCGTTCTGATGCCTTTTTGTCAAAGATGGTGCGCCATTGCTCATATTCTATAGGTAATGTGGTGGATGGTTTGTCTTTCTTTAGCCTATGCTCTAGTTCCTGTGATGCCGATGTTTTAACTCTAATCCAGTAGTCATCTTCACCCCATTGCTGGGAGTCAAGGGCTAGCTGCCAGATTGCTTTTGACGATGTGTCTGGATCTCCAATTTTCAGAGATTTCTCTTGCCAGTTGATGATCGGGTTATTTTCTTCTAACCAGGGTATTCCTAGAATCATTCGTTGATCGCCTAGCTTAGTGATCCAGAACCAATTGATAAATTGCTGTCCTTTGATCATGTAGCATATCTTGGTTCGATGTGTGATCATTCCTTTCACATTTACTGTTCCATCTGCGTTTCTGACTTTAATTGGTTTCTTAAGTCGTTCTTTCCTGAGCTCCTTCACTGCTCCTTCATCTACAAAGTTTCCTTCTGCTCCACAATCGATTAGGGCAGATGTTCCAGCGGGTAAATTGGTCGATTTGATAGTTAATGAAATGCGCTTGTCATTGTTGGATAATACTATTACAGAATCAAGCACTAACTGTTCAGATCTTGATAATAAGGAAGGGCCAACCACTGAGTGACGCTTCCTAACTAAAAACCCTTGTTTTCGAATTCGTTTAAGAGGGCATTCTTCTCTTCAGTAGACATTGCTGAAAAGATGGCTCTAATTTTCTTTGCTGGTTCGTCCTCTTCCTTCTGTTGTTCCTCAGTGACGGAACGGACGGTCTTATTCTGATAAGAAGACCTGGATGAAGACACATTGTTATGTTTCGGACAGTTCCTGGAGATGTGTCCCTGTGTTCCACATCTGAAACACTTGCCAGTCTTTCTGTATTCCTCCTTTTGGTCATCTGTCAATTGGCTAAGGGTCATAGTATTTATAGTTCTGATTGCTCCGGATCGATTGTTGTTTTGATTGAAACGCGTTCCAGATCCATCATTGGTTCTCCTGTTTCCTTGTCCTGTCATGTCCCAAGCGTTGTGGTGATCCTCAGCCTTGTCATAGGCTTCTTGCATCGTTTTGATCTTCCTTTGGTCCTGTAAGATCGTCCTAGCAAGTTCTAAAGGTAATCCTTTGACGAATGCCTGCAACTGAGCGGGTATTCCAGTGAGTCCGGAGGTTCCTATGTCCATGCGAAATTTTCTGATGTATTCTGGAACTGAAACGCCGTTTCCAACTCTTAATTTGGATAGATTGTTCAGGGCTCAAAGGGCGCTGTTGACTTCCCCCCAGTCATTGATGAAACATGTTTCAAATGCTTCATAGTTGCCCCATTTGAACGTGGCTGTGGTACTGCCTCTGTTGTCGTTTAATTCGCCTCGGACAATGGTCTTCCAATCGTCTAGTTCTGGTCCCATGCATGCGAGCGCATATCTGACTTTCTTCTCATCCTTTCCTTCATAGTTCTGTTCGTTGAGGGTAAAGTAATCCTCAAGCTGTCCTAAAAATGACTTTGCTTCGATTCGTTTGCCTGTAAAAGGTCGTATGGGCTGCGGTTTGATATCCCCTTTAGAGCTAGCACTGGTTTCAGATGCCATTCTTGGTTCAGGAGTGATCGGTGGTTCAGGGTTAATCGGTGGTTCAGGGGTTGGTGTTCTGGTGATCAGTTTTGGTTCTGGAGTAGGGGTTCTACTCGGAGTTCTGGGTTTCGGAGATGGGGGTGGTCCTTGTTTTGAGTAATCTGTATCAAACGGGTTTTCCTCAAGCTTGGCTTGTTCAATTCGTAATAATTCCTCCCACTCTGCTAAAATGCTAGCTGCAATTCCGTGTTGGTCGTTTCCACTAAAGAATTTCTTATAGAGGGTCCTTCCTGGTTCGTTTTCTGGTTCTTTAACAAGGTAGAGCGGTTCTCCTTGTACTTCACTACCCCAATCTAGGTAGATTTGATCGGGTAAATCGGATTCAAAGGCTCCTGAGTAGAAGTCTCCTGAAAAATATTTGTCTGGGACTGGTTCGTTTCGTTTCCGTCCTTCTGTAACAAAGTACCAGGTTCGTTGGTAGAGAAAAACTTCTCGTCGTCCAAGGTAGGTTTTCCCCTTATAGGTGACAGATCCGTTCGGGGGTCGTTCCTGAGAGCTGCGGGTCTCAATGGTGTCAGCTAGGGATGATACCCTGAGCTGGTCCTGAGTTCCAACTTATGTTATGGTCGATGTCCACAACGTCATTCAGCGTCCAAGTCTACAGCGACAAACAGAGTCTTGGTCTGTTCCCAGTCACTAGACGAGGGTTCTAGGCACTAAGTCTGATGATGACAAAGGCTAGAGAGAGAGAGCGAAGAGAGCGGTTGAGGCGATGAGCACAAGAGCGTTCAAGTTATGGATATGATTCGACTAAGTTGGAACTAAAGAACTACGGTACATGAGAGGGGTTTATATACGTTTAAAGAACAATGGATACTAAAGGGGAAAGAGCATAGCTATCTGGAAAAGGAAAGGTGAAGGTAGCTATGAAAGGAGATAACGTCCAAGGCGTAACTACGGGTTTGTAACAAGTAAATGTAATCCGTTAACAGAGGGAAAAGAGAATTGTAACACAGATGTTCCAGCAGGTAAATTGGTCGATTGGATGGTTAACAAAATGCGCTTGTCATTGTTGGATAATACTATTACAGAATCAAGCGCTAACTGTTCAGATCTTGATAATAAGGAAGGGCCAACTGCTGAGTGACGCTTCCTAACTAAAAACCCTCATTTTCAAATTCGTTTAAGAGGGCATTCTTCTCCTCAGTAGACATTGCTGAAAAGATGGCTCTAATCTTCTTTGCTGGTTCGTCTTCTTCTGTTACAATTCTCTTTTCCCTTTGTTAACAGACTACATTCACTTGTTACAAATCCATAGTTATGCTTTGGACGTTATCTCCTTTCATAGCTACCTTCACCTTTCCTTTCTCAGATAGCTATATCTTTTCCCCTTATGATTCTATTGTTCTCTAAATGTATATAAACCCCTCTCATGTACTGTAGTTCTTTAGTTCCAACTTAGTTGAATCATATCTACAACTTGAATGCTCTTTGCTTGTCATCTCAACTGCTCTCCTCGCTCTCTCTCTAAGCCTTTGTCATCATCAGACTTAGTGCCTAGAATCCTTGACCAGTGGCTGGGAACAGACTGAGACTCTGTTTGTTGCTGTAGACTTGGACACTGAATGACGTTGTGGACATTGACCATAACATAAGTTGGAACTCAGGACTAGCTCAGGGTATCATCCCTAGCTGACACCATTGAGACCCGCAGCTCTCAGGAATGACCCCCAAACAGATCCATCACCTATAAGGGGAAATACTATCTTGGACAACAAGAAGTTTTTCTCTACCAATGAACCTGGTATTTTGTTACAGAAGGACAGAAACAAAACAAACCAGTCCCAGACAGATACTTTTCAGGAGCCTTTTACTCAGGAGCCTTTGAATTCGATTTACCCAATCAAATCTACCTAGACTGGGGTAGTGAAGTACAAGGAGAACCACTCTACCTTGTTTGAGAACCAGAAAACAACTCAGGAAGAATTCTTTATAAAAACTTCTTTGGAGACAGCGACCAACATGGAATTACAGCTAGCCTTTTAGCAGAGTGGGAGGAATTACAATGAATCCAACAAGCCAAGCTTGAGGAAAATCCATTTGATACAGATTACCCAAAACAAGGACCACCCCCATCTCCGAAACCAAGGACCCCAAGTAGAACTCCTACTCCAGAACTGAAACCAATCACCAGAACACCAACCCCTGAACCACCAATCAACCCCGAACCACCGATTACTCCTGAACCAAGAATGGCATCTGAAACCAGTGCTAGCTCTAAAGGAGATATCAAACCGCAGCCTATACAACCTTTTACAGGTAAACAAATCGAAGCAAGACTGTTTTTAGGACAGCTTGAGGATTATTTCACCCTCAACAAACAGAACTATGAAGGAAAAGATGAAAAGAAAGTCAGGTATGCACTTGCATGCATGGGACCAGAATTAGATGACTGGAAAACCATTATTTGAGGCGAGTTGAATGACAACAGGAGCAGTACCACAGCCACATTCAAATGGAGCAATTATGAAGCATTTGAAACACATTTCATCAATGACTGGGGAGAAGTTAACAGCACCCTTTTAGCCCTGAACAATCTATCCAAATTAAGAGTTGGAAATGGCGTTTTAGTCCCAGAATACATTAGGAAATTTTGCATGGACATAGGAACATATGGGCTCACAGGAATACCTGCTCAGTTACAGGCATTTGTCAAAGGATTACCTTTGGAACTTGCCAGGACAATCTTACAAGATCAGAGGAAGATCAAGACGATGCAAGAAGCCTATGACAAGGCTGAAGATCACCATAATGCCTGGGATATAACAGGACAAGGAAACAGGAGAACCAATGATGGATCTGGAACACGTTTCAGTCATAACAATAATTGATCTGGAACAATCAGAGCTATTAATACTACAACTCCCAGCTGATTGACTGATGATCAAAAAGAGGAATACTGAAAGACTGGAAAGTGTTTCAAATGTGGAACACAGGGACACATCTCCAGGAACTGCCTGAAATGTAATGATGTGTCTTCATCCAGGTCTTCTTATCAGAATAAGGCTGTCCGTTCCATCACTGAGGAGCCACAGAAGGAAGAAGACGAACCAGCAAAGAAAATTAGAGCCATCTTTTCAGCAATGTCTACTGAAGAGAAGAATGCCCTCTTAAACAAATTCAAAAACAAGGGTTTTTAGTTAGGAAGTGTCACTCAGCAGTTGGCCCTTCCTTATTATTGAGATTTGAACAGTTAGTGCTTGATTCTGTAATAGTATTATCCAACAATGACAAGCACATTTTGTTAACTATCAAATCGACCAATTTACCCGCTGGAACATCTGCCCTAATTGATTGTGGAGCAGAAGGAAACTTTGTAGATGAAGGAGCAGTAAAATAGCTCAGAAAAGAACAACTCAAGAAACCTATTAAAGTCAGAAACGCAGATGGAATGGTAAATGCAAAAGGAATGATCACACATTGGACCAAGATATGCTACATGATTGAGGGACGACAATTTATAAATTGGTTCTGGATCACTAAGCTAGGCAATCAATGGATGATCTTGGGAATACCTTGGTTAGAAGAGAATAACCCAATCATCAATTAGCAAGAAAAATCTCTGCAGATTGAAGATCCAGACACATTGCCAAAAGCAATTTGGCAGCTGGCCCTCAATTCTCAGCAATGGGGAGTGGCATCAAAGCATTGAACCTGACTACATGATCTTCAATCATAGTATTGCCTTGTTTTAATGCCAGGATGGCATCCATTGCCTTCTCTCAGGTTTCTGTTGACATGAAGAAGTTGTGCATCTGATTTGCAAAGTTGGTCCAGTCCATGAAGGGGAATTGGTTTTTTAGAGGTCATCAGATTATGTGTTTGTCTGTTGCTAATCCTTGGTTCAGTTCTTCCCATGACAGATTTGCTGGCCACCCAGACATGTCAATCTTATTCTGATATTCCTGTTGTGCATCCTGCATGGCTTTGAGTTTAACACCCACCCAATTGCCAGCTCTATTGTCTTTGCCTTTCCTGATGTGGTAGAGACAGATTGAGATCTTGCAATCTGTTTTGACTTCTCTTGCCAACATGAAGTATGTTAGCATCTATCACAGCCACCCATCCACCATGCGAGGGTCTCCTTCATAATAGTCTGGCATGTTGGCCTTAGTGAGTGGTGCAGGTGTGGGAATCAGATTTGCTTGGCAGTACTCATTAATGATTCCGGCCATGACTTGCCCCATAGCTTGGACTGTATCCTCTTGTTGCACCTGCTGGGCATGCATCACATTATTCTGGGCAGCTTCAGCTGCTGGTGTCGATCCAGCCAGAGTGGGTTCTTCCATTTCTGCCATCCAGTGCTGCTGCCACCCTGTGAGAGCTGCATATAAATTTCCCAGCATATCTCCTGTGAAATGGAAAGCGCCAAGTCTCATATGTCCAGATCCTGATCGATTCATCAAGTCCATATGTGCCCATCTGTTGTATCCATTCATCTGCTGATCAATGTAATAGCAATGCTCTAATACATGGGTTCAGCAAATCGAGATTCTGATTCGCTCATTTCGTAGATTTGGGTCCCAGGATACTACTTCATGAATTTGCAGATATGCAGGCCAATTGTACTCATCCCAATACTGTGCTTTGATCAAGAACAGGTAACAAAATCCAGGGACATCAGGATGGAGTGTATGCCTATCATAGCATGGTTTTGGATATGGGTATGGAGTGGAAATGTCCTTTTTAATTTCTCACCTCCAGTTATCGATTTCTCACTTTCATGTTTCAGTGTGGGACGAGCTTGGTGCATCCAAATCCTCCTTTAACCAATCTAGGGGATTGGCAACTGACCCGCCATTCCATGTCCAGTTGGCCCCTTGTGTCCTGGTTAGTGCCTTACTTGGCCCAAATGCACTTATGACTGCCTGGGAGTATGATTTCTTTACAGAGATTTGTCCTAACTCAGGCAGAGATCTAACTGATGGATTTTTTGATACCCCTTGCACAAATGAAGATATGGTCATGGGTGACTTGGGTCTAGGCTTCTTGGATTTTCCCTGCCCTCCAAATCTGGCTTTTTTATTAAATTTCCATGTCACTCAAGCTGCTCTAGATCCTTCCATGTATAGATCTCATCTTTCTTCAGACTAATCTCTGCCCATTCCAGAACATGGAATTTATTGGGTTTAACATTGTCTTGTAGCCCAAAAACGGCCAAGTAATCCCTGAGCTCAGGTTCCCAAGAAAGAATCTGTTCTAGCATGGGCCAGTCTGGCCAATGGAATTGATTGTGGAACTCCTCCTTGAACAAATACAAGTAGCAGTATCCATTCACCTTCCATGGAGCTGACATGGGAATTGCCATTGTGTAGGACCCTGGTAATACTGGTTTCTCCTTCAAGATACCTTTGACCCATCACTGTGTAAATTCAATATCCTCTCCTAATTTGGACAGAAAGTAATCATGATTGGGTGACATAAAAATTTCGTCTTCCCCATATTGTGAGATACAAGGTGGTGTATAGTTCCTTGGCAACCACCACTGGATGTATGTGGAAAGATATGGATCATATCTTTCTCCCCGGAGTCACTCCTCATTTTGGAGCCACCTTTCATTCCTCATGACTTGCCCTGTGTTCATGATATTTCCGTTTAGGGCGTGCATCAGCCGATTTCTTTCTTTGGTTGTCAATACCAATCCATCATGTTTCAGGGTGTATATGTTGAAGCCAATCAAGAGTAGTTCTATATTTGATGGGGTATTGAACAATGCCTCCTGTACAGCCAACCCAGGTTCCAACTGATTCAGAACATCCTCCAAAGTTTTCCGTTCCCTGTCAATTTGTTGCTCCAGTTCCCTGAACTGGTGCTTCTGTAATAATTGATCATGGTGTATTTTTAGCAGCTCATGCCATGCATCTTCTTGTTCTCTGATGGCCATTTCCTCAGCATGCCATGCTTCTAGTGCTTCTTGACATTTCAACTCTTTTTGAAGATGTCATTGTTCCTTTTGCCAGCATTGCCATGCCCTAACATGTGCATCTTGGGGTCAGTTGTTGGTCTGAGCCTCTTTAATTGATTTGACAGGTGGTTTCTTTACTGCACACCCCTGCGCCCATTCAATTGAGAAGGCCTTCCTGATTTCAACAAGGGTCATGCCAGCCCTTGGCAATACAAAGTTGAACAGCCCTGTCATTCCTAGTGATTTGATTGATATCCGCATTCCTAAGTGATGATGCCTCAAGTAGAGGGATGATGCCTCTTCTTCCATAAATCTACTTCCTAATATGTTCACTGTCTGTCATGGTCAATAATGCACCCATGCCCAGATCTTTGATTTAATTCCACCAATAGACCCAAATGTGTGGTGCCCGGGTTTTCACTGAGATGTCCTCATGCTCAGATCAATAGATCCAATACATGATTGGTGTTCTCAGACTGTATCTCGTTGATACATGGCACACAAATGGACTGTCTTCAAGAGTTCCACTCCCTTTTCTGTAATACTCGTGCTGGTGCCTGCAAGACCCTGCCTGGTTGACTACAGCATGCTCCAAGCTCTTGTCTAGTACTAGTTTGTTGCCAGTAGCCAATTGGCTGTAGTCAGTTCACAACAATGAACTGAGGCTATCTGCTGTCATAGTCATTGTCGCCTAGAGTCCTCAAGGCTGCCAACAGGCATGTGTTACAACATGTGTTGAGTCAGATGATATGTCAAAATGTGAAGCTTGCTTTGTCACTGTCCGCAGCAGCAAGCAAGACTAGCTCCGTGCTGTGACGAGCAACAAAGGGTGTGATAAGGAAGACTCTAGATTATGTTAGGACTATTCCCCACACAATCACAAGCTTCAGAAGGGAGAGAGATAAGAGGTTTATTAAAGACCTGCAAAGAGGACACTATCTAGAGTCTTAAGGACTCCTATCAACAGATGCACTCCTTATATACCTGAGCCATTGGTCTGTGTGCACAGACTGTGCAGCCTTCAAGGCTGTACATGCGCAGCCTTCAAGGCTGTACATGCGCAGCTACTACACCTAGACCCACTTCCCAGACCTGGATGGATCCATCCAGACTCTTAGTCCATTCCTGCAAACACCATTTCTGACCTTTGTCATTCTTTGACTTGTATCCAGGACTCTTTAGGGGTTGTTGGGGTTGCCATCCTAGCATTATCTTTTGTTAATTTCTCTGGTGGTCTGGGACCTTATGAGGGACTATGGGAACACTTAGCATGGACTGGAAGGCAAAACAATGATGATTGAACCAACCACCTGCATACTAGGAAGGAGGCTACAACCCTAAGTGGCAGTGTGCATGGATCACATCAGCACATCAGTGTTACAAGCTCATGCTCAAACACAAACCCACAAGCCTTGCAGAGAAGAAGGTAATGAGGAGAGAAGGAAAGGATGTAATTGACAGAATCTAATGCCCATACAATGAGCATAAAATAAACTATCTTAAGTCTTGGGGAACCAAGACTACCTACAGCTGGTCTCATATACTATTCTACTGGGACCCCTTATGACCCTTCCCACTGGCACCTCTACAGCCTTAGTGACTCATCCTGCTTGAGTGCTGCTTCTGGACTTCATCTATTCTTAGCAATGCTGTGCACCAATGACAGTTCCTTATGCACCCATGGCCTAGAACATTCCCCTCAGCCCAGAGTTCCCACAGTCTCCATCTAAGCCTTATTCCATGAGGTATGCTGTTCACAGGCCTCCTGCAATCCCCAACAGGGAGTTGCTTCTGCCATATCAGGCCTTTGAGCATTGCCACTGATCTCATGCCTTATTGGGATGATGTACTGATGTGCTGACATTATCTGTGCACACTGCCACCCAGGGTTGTGATCTCCTTCCCATTATGTAGGTGGTTGGTTCAACCAACCATCATCCTGCCTTCTAGCAAGCACTCCCATGTGCTGACCCATGTGAAGTGTTCCCATAATCCCTTCTAATGTCCCAGACCTTGGATAGATGATTTGGAGTGATCCCAGATCACTGAATAAATGAAATAAAGATAACATTAGGATGGATTCCTAACAATCTGTAATGGATATACATTGTCTTTGACAATGTATCCCTTTACACTCAATATTTATTAATTCACATGGACATGCATACTGGATATGCATGTCATTAATATATGTTCATATTTACATTTGAGCATGCAACCTTGAGTTGTGTGTCAACAATTATGTAAGCATTGTTATTTTTCAAAGTACCCAGCCACTAGTGCTACATGCCCAATAAAATTGGTTCAGTGTATGGCACACAGCAGGACTTAAGATACCCACTACAAGTGTCATGACCAACTGAAAAGCTTTGTGTTAAGGTTGATGTCCACAACATCATTCAGCATCCTAGTCAATAGCAGCAAACAGAGTCTCAGTCTGTTCCCAGCCACTGGACAAGGGTTCTAGGCACTAAGTCTGACAATGATGAAGGCTTAGATTGAGAGCAAGGAGAGCAGTTGAGGCAACAAGCAAAAGAACATTCAAGTTGCAGATATGATTCAACTAAGTTGGAACTAAAGAGCTATGGTACATGAGAGGGGTTTATATACATTTGGAGAATAAAAGAAACGAAAGGGGAAAGGTCATAGCTATCTAGAAAAGGGAAGATGAAGGTAGCTATGGAAGGAGATAATGTCCAAGTGTAACTATGGGTTTGTAACAAGTAAATGTAGTCTGTTAACAAAGGGAAAAGAGAATTGTAACATTACCCCTTTGTATGCAAGAAGTCACCAACTTCTACCAGCCAGAGGTTGTCCAGACATGATCTGTCCTCAACTCTGTCCACTTGACAGCATTGTCTAGTTCTTTTGTTGACGTTTCAACTTTCCACTTCAGTGCTTCCACTGCACAATGCAGGTTCTGGGCATTCTGAAGGAATGAGTCATGCTCTTCATATGTCATTTCATGCAGATTGATGGTGAGGGTGAGGGCAGCTAAATTGTCAGTGGCAGAGGAGAGATTTGTGATGGAGCAGGTGGTGGCAGCGAGAGTGTTGGCTACAATAGTGAGAGTGGTGTTCCTTCTGATGAACTGTGCAAAATGTGGGAGATGGTAGTCATCAGGGTGTACCTGGGGAAGAAGGTTGGCTGGGTGGATGTGTAGATTGTTGTCCTTGAAGTGGACAACAGTGGTGTTTTCAATGAAGACCTCGAACTGGAGATCTGAGATGGCAGTGATGAATGGGGAGAGGGCAGATATGGTTTTGTTGATGCACCAATGGACACAGGAGATGAGGAGGAGGATGGTGAAGTAGGCAGTGAGGGCAAAGAAGATGAACATTGTTTTTGCAGTATGAGAGGGATGGGTACTGGATACTGGGTGTGTGGTCATTTATAGGTCATCCACTTTGTTGTAATCTGGGTCTAACTCTGAATCAGTTAGGTCCATCTGGTTCAGGATGTCTGGGTCTGTGAGAAGTATGTGATCCTCCCTGATGAACATATCCAGGGCATTGAATTGATAGGTACTTAGGCCAATGACCAGTCTGGAGAAGAATCTTCTGATATTCCTAACAATGTCAAGTACTAATTTCTTTTGTTTGTCAAACAGATAGAGGAGGTCGTCCATAAGGTCTTCTATGGATAGGATTGGCCTTCCTGAGAGTCTGATTCCATGGTGGAGTAACCAGATCTGCACACTGATTTCTTGCGCTTGTTTTGAGACTTCATCAAGCTTCTTGTATTCTTCTGGGCATAAGGTCCTTCCATGATTTGTCTCATAGATGTTGTTTTTCTTTATTGCAAGGTTCTGGTATGTTGGTGGGTTCTCACTATAAGGTGGTAGGTCATTGACTGAGAAATGTAGCTGTTACGGTCAATGTCCACAATGTTGTTCAGCGTCCAAGTCTACAGCAACAAACAGAGTCTCGGTCTGTTCCCAGCCACTGGACAAGGGTTCTAGGCACTAAGTCTGATGATGACAAAGGCTAGAGAGAGAGCGAGGAGAGTGGTGGAGACAATGAGCAAAAGAGCATTCAAGATGATTTGACTAAGTTGGAACTAAAGAACTACAGTACATGAGAGGGGTTTATATACGTTCAGAGGACAATAGAAACTAAAGGGGAAAAAGCATAGCTATCTGAGAAAGGAAAGATGAAGGTAGCTATGAAAGGAGATAACATCCGAAGTGTAACTGTGGATTTGTAACAAGTAAATGTAATCTGTTAACAAAGGGAAAAGAGAACTGTAACATTACCCCCTTTGTATGTGAGAAGTCACCAACTTCTACCAACCAGAGGTAGTCCAACCATGGTCCATTCTAGACTCTGCCCATTTGACAGCATTGTCGAGTTCTTTTGTTGACATTTCCACCTTCCACTTGAGAGCTTCAGCAGCTCAGTGCAAGTTTTGCGTGTTCCATAGAAAAGAGTTGCATTCCTCATAGGTCATCTCATGTGGGTCGATGGTGAGGGTGAGAGCAGCGAGGTTATCAGTGGTGGAGGAGAGGTTGGTGATAGAACAGGTAGTGGTGGCAAGGGTGTCAGCAACGACAGTGAGCATGGTGTTCCATTTGACAAATTGGGCAAAGTGGGGAAGGTGGTGATCGTCAGGGTGTACCTGGGGGAGCAAATCGGCTGGGTGAACGTGAAGGTCATTGTCCTCAAAGTGGACAATGGTTGTATTTTCAATGAAGACCTCAAGTGGGAGGTCCGAGATGGCAAGGAAGGGCGAGAGGGAGGCAATGGTTTCGTCGATGCGCCAGTGAGTGCAGGAGAGAAGGGTGAGGACAGTGAAGTAAGCAGTGAGGGCGAAAAAGGTGAACATGGTTTCTAATACAGGTAGGATGATTGCTGGTACTGGACAGACTGTCTTTATAGGTTGTCCTCATCGAATCTGGATCTAGGTCCAAATCATCCATTTCTGATTGATTCAGGATGTCAGGGTTTGTGAGAAGCTTGTGATCTTCCCTGATGAACATTTCCAAAGCCATGAACTTATAGGTACTAAGGTCGGTGAAGGGTGTGAAGAGGAATTTGTTAGGACTAATCCTTACACAATCACAAGCTTCAGAGGAGAAATAGAATAGAGACAAAGCCTATAGACACAATAGTCTGTGACCTACAAGGAGGAAACAATCTAGAGTCTTAAGGACTCCTACCTACAGAACGCACTCCTTATATACCTGAGTCATTGGTCTGTGCGCACAGTCTGCACAGCCGCTAAGGCTATGCACGCGCAGCAACAAGACCCAGACCCATCTCCCAGACCTGTCCGGACTTACCCAGACTCCTGGTCTCTTCCCGCGAACGCCGTTTCACCCAATATCCCCTAATAGCCCTGATCGTATAGCCACCCTGGGTTATATAATCCTCCTGCCATATCCGGATAGGGATCCTGCGCCGTATGCTTGCGTCTTGTTATACGTCTGTAGGCCTCTGAATAAAATAGAGAAAAATACAGAAAAAAGTCCATATCGTAACATGACCTCCTCCTTAAGACTTCACATCCCGGGAAGTCACGCGTTGGTCGTAAATCGCTTCAGCACCGAGCGCTATGTCATGTGATGGTTTGCCTTAGGGGAATCAAGCATGGGTTTAACCGGCCCACCGCGCTCAAGGTCTCTTGAGAACGCCCCTTCTGTGTCGGGTTCGGCGTAGATGAGCTTTCGGTCGCCTTTCCACCGCTGCCAATTCCATTTTAATCTGTTGAGGTAGTCACGCTCGAATTTGCCATCTTCCCAACCGAACAACCGTTTGGGAGCCTTTGTATCCATGTAGTTGTGCCAATTTTTAAACCGTAGGTCTGTGATCGCCAGTCGTCGGGGAGCACTTGGATTTTGTCTGTGGAACTTCTGAACCTCTTTCTTAGCATTGGCGAGGTTTTCTGCAGGTTCCCATGTGGATTCTTCCACTGGGTAATTTTTCCATTTGACCAAATATTCCAATCTGCCACCGTTTCATCCACTGACTCTACTGTCCATGACCTCTTTGACTTCGTACTCATCATCCTCGGATTCCTCCACCATCTGTGCCTCTTTACATTTGGCAATTTTTTCAATTTGGTTGGGGAATTCTGGGGTAATGTATGGTTTTAAGAGTACTTCATTAAAAACATTGTAGATTTTCCAAGCTGCGGGAACCTTTAACCGGTATGCAGTTAGCACTTTACTTGGTCCGAATGCGCTGATGACGGCTTGGGAGTATGATTTTTTGACCGTAACCTGTCCTAATTCTGGTAGAGATCGGACTGATGGATTTTTGGAGACTCCTTGTACAAACGAGGATATGGTTACAGGTGATTTGGATCTTGGTTTCTTTGACTTCCCTTGTCCTCCAAATCTGGCTTGTTTGTTAAAGTTTCCATGCCGCTCCAGGTGTTCCAGATCCTTCCAAGTGTAAATCTCGTCCTTTTTGAGACTTAATTCCGCCCGTTCTAGTACATGAAATTTGTCCGGCTTCACATTGTCTTGCAAACCGAAAACTGCGGAGTAATCCCTAAGTTTGGGTTCCCAAGAAAGAATTCTCTCCAGCATAGGCCACTCTGGCCAATGGAATTGGTTATGGAATTCCTTTTTAAACAGATACAAGTAACAGTATCCATTTACCTTCCATGGTGCTGCTTTAGAAATAGCCGTTGTATAGGATCCAGGTAATACCGGTTTCTCCTTTGAGATTCCTTGGACCCATCGCTGTGTGAACTTGACGTCTTCTCCTAATTTGGACAGGAAGTAATCATGATCTGATGGCGTGAAAATTTCGTCCTCCCCATACTGAGATATGCAGGGCGGTGTATGATTTCTTGGCAATCTCCATTTGATGTATGCGGAAAGATATGGGTCATATCTTTCCCCTTGGAGCCTTTCCTCGTTCTGGAGTCGCCATTCATTCCTCATGACTTGCCCTGCATTCATGATGTTTCCATTTAAGGTGTGCATCAGCCGATTCCTCTCTTTTGCAGTCAAGATCAAGCCGTCATGTTTCAATGTGTATACATTGAAACTGATTAACAGTAGTTCTATGTTGGAAGGCGTGTTGAATAGTGCCTCCCGCACTGCCGACCCTGGTTCTAGCTGATTCAGGACATCCTCCAAGGTCTTCCTTTCCTGCATTATCTGCTGTTCAAGTTCCTTGAACCGGCGCTTTTGCATTAACTGTTTGTGGCGTATTTTTAGCAATTCTTGCCACGCATCCTCTTGTTCCCTGATGGCTGCTTCTTCAGCGCGCCATGCCGCTAATTTTTCCTGATGTTTCATTTCCTTTTGAAGACGTCTCTGTTCTTTCTGCCAGCGCTGCCAAGCCCTGACATGTGCATCACGAGGTCGGTTATCTGTCCGAACCTCCTTGGTTACTGTAGTAGGTGATTTCTTTGCTGTGCACCCCTGCGCCCATCCGATCAAGAAAATGATCCCGATTTCTTCAAGGGTCATGCCGGCCCTTGGCAATACGTAGTTGAATAGCCCAGCCATTCCGATTGTGTTTTGATCTTGCTAGATCCGCGATTCCAATGACGCCTCAAGTAGAGGGATGTTGCCTCTTCTTCCGTAATAGTACTTCCTAATACTACTACTGTCTGATGCGGTCAATAACGCACCTGCACTCAAATATTTGATTTAGTTCCACCAGATGACCCAATTGTGTGGTGCCCAGGTCTTCACTGAGATGTCCTCGTGCTCAGATCAATAGATCCGATACATAATTGGTGTTCTCAGACTGTATCTCCTTGATACACGGCACACAAATGGATTGTCTTCGAGGGTTCCATCCCCTTTTCTGCAATACTAGTGCTGGTGCCTGCAAGACCCTGCCCGGTCGACTACAGCGTGCTCCAAGCTCTCGTCTAGTATTGTTTTGTTGCCAGTAGCCAATTGGCCATAGTCACCTTACAACGGTAAGATGAGGCTATCTGTTGTTGGAGTCGGTGTTGCCTAGATTCCTCGAGGCTGTCTGTAGACACGTGCTGCAACGTGTACAGAGTCAGATGGTTTACTGAAACGAAGCTCTCCTTGTCACTGTCCATGACGATGAGCAAGACTTTCTCCACGCTGTGACCAACGACAAAGGGTGTGATATAGAAGACTCTAGATTATGTTAGGACTAATCCTTACACAATCACAAGCTTCAGAGGAGAAATAGAATAGAGACGAAGCCTATAGACACAATAGTCTGTGACCTACAAGGAGGGAACAATCTAGAGTCTTAAGGACTCCTACCTACAGAATGCACTCCTTATATACCTGAGTCATTGGTCTGTGTGCACAGTCTGCACAGCCACTAAGGCTATGCACGCACAGCAACAAGACCCAGACCCATCTCCCAGACCTGTCCGGACTTACCCAGACTCCCGGTCTCTTCCCGCGAATGCCGTTTCACCCAATATCCCCTAATAGCCCTGATCGTATAGCCACCCTGGGTTATATAATCCTCCTGCCATATCCGGATAGGGATCCCACGCCGTATGCTTGCATCTTGTTATACATCCGTAGGCCTCTGAATAAAATAGAGAAAAATACAGAAAAAAGTCCATATCGTAACAGAATTTCCTGATCTTTCTGACAATATTGAGTACTATGTTCTTTCGTTCATCAAGCAGGTCATCAGTGTAATCATCCATGGATAGGATTGGTCTCCCTGGGAGTGTGATTCCTTGATGAGATAGCCAGATCTGTGCACTGATTTCTTGTGCCTTTTTGGAAATTCTGTGAAGTTTCTCGTATTCTTCTGGGCATAGGAGTCTGCCATGGCTTGTGTCACAAACATTGGTTTCCTTTATTGCCAGATTCTGGTAGATCAGTGGGCCTGTACTGTAGAATGGTAAGTTGTTGACTGAGAATTGTAGCTGATGAAATCCGGGGAGGTATTGTTGTACAGCATGGCAGGGGATTTCTGTTATTCCTGAAGGATTCTTCTGATGATCGTGATTAAGTCGGGGAATGCGGTAATATTGTGTGACCAATGCCACAGTTCGAGTAGGTTTTTCTGATAGATTTGGTGCTTTAGGGGCATGTCAGATAGGGAGGTATTGTATGCGGGTGTGGACAGTCTTTTCTTTAAGGGCTATAGTGTATCGAGAGAGTGTCGAACAGTTTCATTTTGTATAATAATAATTCTGCTTCAGGACATGGCGGTTTCTGTATTGAGTCATGATTCAGAGGTGTCAGCGTCGTTGATATTCCAATAGGATGTCAGTGGCATTTGAAAGATTGCAGGCAGGTTCCCAAGAATTGTCATTTGACCCATAGCCTTTCCATTTAACTAGGTAGTGGTAGCCTGTGCCTCGCTTCTTGTGGGCTAGAATTGCTTCTACCTCGAATTCCTCTTGTCCATTTACAAGATCAGGGGGTGGTTTCACATAGTTTGGGCCATGCGCAGTTGTTTCCCTATACGGGGTAAGTGTTACAGTTCTCTTTTCCCTTTGTTAATGGACTACAGTTACTTGTTACAAACCCATAGTTATGCTTGGACGTTATCTCCTTCTATAGCTACCTTCATCTTTCCTTTCCTAGATAGCTATGCTCTTTCCCCTTTGGTTTCTATTGTTCTCTTGACATATATAAACCCCTCTCATGTACCATAGTTCTTTAGTTCCAACTTAGTTGAATCTTATCCATAACTTGAATGATCTTTTGCTTGTCACCTCAACTGTTCTCCTCACTCTCTCACTAGCCTTTGTCATCATCAGACTTAGTGCCTAGAACCCTTGTCCAGTAACTGGGAACAGACCAAGACTCTGTTTGTCACTGTAGACTTGGGCGCTGAATGATGTTGTGGACATTGACCGTAACATAAGTTGGAACTCAGGACTAGCTCAGGGTATCATCCCTAGCCGACACCATTGAGACCCGCAGCTCTCAGGAACGACCCCCAAATGGATCCGTCACCTATAAGGGGAAATACTACCTTGGACAATGAGAAGTTTTTCTCTACCAATGAACCTGGTATTTTGTTACAGAAGGACGGAAACAAAACAAACCAGTCCCAGACAGATATTTTTCAGGAGACTTCTACTTAGGAGCCTTTGAATTCGATTTGCCTGATCAAATCTACCTAGACTGGGGTAGTGAAGTACAGGGAGAACCACTCTACCTTGTCCAAGAACCAGAAAACAACCCAGGAAGGACCCTCTACAGAGAATTCTTTAGAGACAGTGACCGACACGGAATCACAGCTAGCCTTTTAGCAAAGTGGGAGGAATTACTACAAATTGAACAAGCCAAGCTTGAGGAAAATCCATTTGATACAGATTACTCGAAACAAGGACCACCCCCATCTCCAAAATCAAGAACCCCGAGTAGAACCCCTACTCCAGAACCAAAACCAATCACCAGAACACCATCCCCTGAACCACTGATCACTCCTGAACAAAGAATGGCATCTGAAACCAGTGCTAAAGAAGATATCAAACCACAGCCTATATGACCTTTTACAGGTAAACAAATTGAAGCAAGATCGTTTTTAGGACAGCTTGAGGATTACTTTACCCTCAACAAACAGAACTATGAAGGAAAAGACAAAAAGAAAGTCAGGTATGTGCTTGCATGCATGGGACCAGAATTGGACAACTGGAAAACCATTATCCGAGGCGAATTGAACGACAATAGAGGCAGTACCACAGCCATGTTCAAGTGGAGCAACTATGAAGCATTTGAAACACGTTTCATCAATGACTGGGGAGAAGTTAACAGCACCCTTTGAGCCCTGAACAATCTATCCAAATTAAGAGTTGGAAATGGTGTTTCAGTCCCAGAATACATTAGGAAATTTCACATGGACATAGGAACCTCTGGGCTCACAGGAATACCAGCTCAGTTGCAGGCATTTGTCAAAGGATTACCCATAGAGCTTGCTAGGACGATCTTACAGGACCAGAGGAAGATCAAAACAATGCAAGAAGCCTATGACAAGGCTGAAGATCACCATAATGCCTGGGATATGACAGGACAAGGAAACAGGAGAACCAATTGTTACAATTCTCTTTTCCCTCTGTTAACGGATTACATTTACTTGTTACAAACCCATAGTTACGCCTTGGACGTTATCTCCTTCAGAGCTACCTTCACCTTTCCTTTTCCAGATAGCTATGCTCTTTCCCCTTTAGTATCCATTGTTCTTTAAACGTATATAAACCCCTCTCATGTACCGTAGTTCTTTAGTTCCAACTTAGTCAAATCATATCCATAACTTGAACGCTCTTTTGCTCGTCGCCTCAACCATTCTCCTCGCTCTCTCTCTAGCCTTCGTCATCGTCAGACTTAGTGCCTAGAACCCTCGTCCAGTGATTGGGAACAGACCGAGACTCTGTTTGTCGCTGTAGACTTGGACGCTGAACGACGTTGTGGACATCGACCATAACATAAGTTGGAACTCAGGACCAGCTCAGGGTATCACCCCTAACCGACACCATTGAGACCCGCAGCTCTCAGGAACGACCCCCGAATGGATCCGTCACCTATAAGGGGAAAACCTACCTTGGACGACGAGAAGTTTTTCTCTACCAATGAACCTGGTACTTTGTTACAGAAGGACGGAAACGAAACGAACCAGTCCCAGACAAATATTTTTCAGGAGACTTCTACTCAGGAGCCTTTGAATTCGATTTACCCGATCAAATCTACCTAGATTGGGGTAGTGAAGTACAAGGAGAACCGCTCTACCTTGTTAAAGAACCAGAAAACGAACCAGGAAAGACCCTCTATAAGAAATTCTTTAGTGGAAACGACCGACACGGAATTGCAGCTAGCATTTTAGCAGAGTGGGAGGAATTATTACGAATCAAACAAGCCAAGCTTGAGGAAAACCCGTTTGATACAGATTACTCGAAACAAGGACCACCCCCATCTCCGAAACCCAGAACTCCGAGTAGAACCCCTACTCCAGAACCAAAACCGATCACCAGAACGCCAACCCCTGAACCACCGATTAACCCTGAACCACCGATCACTCCTGAACCAAGAATGGCATCTGAAACCAGTGCTAGCTCTAAAGGGGATATCAAACCGCAGCCTATACGATCTTTTACAGGCAAACGAATCG
>JAEBUO010000092.1:0-109658 GCA_023014395.1 Amanita rimosa
TCGGGGTTCGGTTTTTGGAGATGGGGGTGGTCTTTGTTTCGAGTAATCTGTATCAAATGGGTTTTCCTCAAGCTTGGCTTGTTCAATTCGTAGTAATTCCTCCCACTCTGCTAAAAGACTAGCTGTGATTCCGTGTCGGTTGCTGTCTCTAAAGAATCTTCTGTAGAGAGTCCTTCCTGGGTCATTTTCTGGTTCCTTGACAAGGTAGAGCAGTTCTCCTTGTATTTCACTACCCCAGTCTAGGTAGATTTGATCGGGTAAATCGAATTCAGATACTCCTGAGTAGAAGTCTCCTGAAAAGTATTTGTTTGGGACTGGTTCGTTTCGTTTCCGTCCTTCTGTAACAAAGTACCAGGTTCGTTGGTAGAGAAAAACTTCTCGTCGTTCAAGGTAGTATTTCCCCTTATAGGTGACGGATCCGTTCGGGGGTCGTTCCTGAGAGCTGCGGGTCTCAATGATGTCGGCTAGGGATGATACCCTGAGCTAGTCCTGAGTTCCATTTCCGTCCTTCTGTAACAAAGTACCAGGTTCGTTGGTAGAGAAAAACTTCTTGTCGTTCAAGGTAGTATTTCCCCTTATAGGTGACGGATCAGTTTGGGGGTCGTTCCTGAGAGCTGCGGGTCTCAATGATGTCGGCTAGGGATGATACCCTGAGCTAGTCCTGAGTTCCAACTTATGTTACGGTCAATGTCCACAACGTCGTTCAGTGTCCAAGTCTACAGCGATAAACAGAGTCTCGGTCTGTTCCCAATCACTGGACAAGGGTTCTAGGCACTAAGTCTGACAATGACGAAGGCTAGAGAGAGAGCAAGGAGAGCGGTTGAGGCGACAAGCAAAAGAGCATTCAAGTTATGGATAAGATTTGACTAAGTTGGAACTAAAGAGCTACGGTACATGAGAGGGGTTTATATACGTTAAGAGAACAATAAGAATATAAGGGGAAAGAGCATAGCTATCTGAGAAAGGAAAGGTGAAGGTAGCTATTAAAGGAGATGACGTCCAAGCATAACTATGGGTTTGTAACAAGTAAAATGTAGTCCGCTAACAAAGGGAAAAGAGAATTGTAACACTTGGCACCTCGTAGTTTAGTCATGAGATCAGAAACAAGGGGAAGGGGATATGCGTTTTTGACAGTCCATTCATTCAGGTATTGGTAATCCTGACAGGGTCGGAGTGCTCCACTTTCTTTCTTCACTACAAAGAAGAATGGTGATACCTGCGGTGATGTAGATGGTTTAATGTATCCTTTCTTGAGTTGTTCATCAATCCATTCATCTAACAACCCCTGTTCCTTGACAGATAGAGGATAGAGTTTACTAGCCTTCGGAACAAAGCCTTCTTTTGTGATGATTGCATGATCCCATGGTCAACTGGATGGGAAACGTTCTGATGCCTTTTTGTCGAAGATGGTGCGCCATTGCTCATATTCTGTTGGTAGAGTGGTAGATGGTTCGTCTTTCTTTAGTCTGTGTTCTAGTTCCTGGGATGCCGATGTTTTAACTCTAATCCAATAGTCATCTTCGCCCCATTGCTGGGAGTCGAGGGCTAGCTGCCAGATTGCTTTTGGCAATGTGTCCAGATCTCCAATTTTCAGAGATTTCTCTTGCCAGTTAATGATCGGGTTGTTTTCTTCTAACCAAGGTATTCCTAAAATCATTCATTGATCGCCTAGCTTAGTGATCCAGAACCAATTTATAAACTGCTGTCCCTCGATCATGTAGTGTATCTTGGTCCGATGTGTGATCATTCCTTTCACATTTACTGTTCCGTCCGCGTTTCTGACTTTAATTGGTTTCTTAAGTCGTTCTTTCCTGAGCTCCTTCACTGCTTCCTCATCTACAAAGTTTCCTTCTGCTCCACAATCGATTAGGGCAGATGTTCCAGCGGGTAAATCGGTCGATTTGATAGTTAACGAAATGCACTTGTCATTGTTGGATAATACTATTACAGAATCAAGTGCTAACTGTTCAGATCTCGATGATAAGGAAGGGCCAACCGCTGAATGACGCTTCCTAACTAAAAACCCTCGTTTTCGAATTCGTTTAAGAGGGCGTTCTTCTCTTGAGTAGACATTGCTGAGAAGATTGCTCTAATTTTCTTTGCTGGTTCGTCTTCTTCCTTCTGTTGTTCCTCAGTGACGGAACAGACAGCCTTATTCTGATAAGAAGACCTGGATGAAGATGCATCATTGCGTTTCGGGCAGTTCCTGGAGATGTGTCCCTGTGTTCCGCATTTGAAACACTTGCCAGTCTTTTGGTATTCCTCCTTTTGATCATCTGTCAATCGGCTAGGAGTTGTGGTGTTTATAGCTCTGATTGTTCCGGATTGATTGTTGTTTTGATTGAAATGCGTTCCAGATCCATCATTGGTTCTCCTGTTTCCTTGTCCTGTCATGTCCCAAGTGTTATGGTGATCCTCGGCCTTATCATAGGCTTCTTGCATCGTCTTGATCTTCCTTTGGTCTTGTAAGATTGTCCTAGCAAGTTCTAATGGTAATCCTTTGACAAATGCTTGCAACTGAGCGGGAATTCCAGTGAGTCCAGAGGTTCCTATATCCATGCAAAATTTTCTGATGTATTCTGGGACTGAAACGCCATTTCCAACTCTTAATTTGGATAGATTGTGCAGGGCTCAAAGGGCGCTGTTGACTTCCCCCCAGTCATTGATGAAATGTGTTTCAAATGCTTCATAGTTGCTCCATTTGAACGTGGCTGTGGTACTCCCTCTATTGTCGTTTAATTCGCCTCGGATAATGGTCTTCCAGTCGTCTAGTTCTGGTCCCATGCATGCAAGCACATATCTGACTTTCTTCTCATCTTTTCCTTCATAGTTCTGTTTGTTGAGGGTAAAGTAATCCTCAAGCTGTCCTAAAAATGACCTTGCTTCGATTCGTTTGCCTGTAAAAGGTCGTATAGGCTGCGGTTTGATATCTCCTTTAGAGCTAGCACTGGTTTCAGACGCCATTCTTGGTTCAGGAGTGATCAGTGGGTTAATCGGTGGTTCAGGGGTTGGTGTTCTGGTGATTGGTTTCGGTTCTGGAGTAGGGGTTCTACTCGGAGTCCTGGGTTTCAGAGATGGGGGTGGTCCTTGTTTTGAGTAATCTGTATCAAATGGGTTTTCCTCAAGCTTAGCTTGTTCAATTTGTAGTAATTCCTCCCACTCTGCTAAAAGGCTAGCTGTGATTCCGTGTTGGTCGCTTCCACTAAAGAATTTCCTATAGAGGGTCCTTCCTGGTTCGTTTTCCAGTTCCTTAACAAGGTAGAGCGGTTCTCCTTGTACTTCACTACCCCAGTCTAGGTAGATTTGATCGGGTAAATCGAATTCAAAGGCTCCTGAGTAGAAGTCTCCTGAAAAATATTTGTCTGGGACTGGTTCGTTTCGTTTCCGTCCTTCTGTAACAAAGTACCAGGTTTGTTGGTAGAGAAAAACTTCTCATGGCTGACTTGCTAGATTGCATACATCCTGTCTCCAAATTATCCTTGAGGAACTTCTCAGGTTCCTCCTGCTTGACTCAGCTTAAGGGGTAGATCTTGCAATTCAACATCTTGGCACCAGGTACCAACTCAATTGCATGATCCCAGGGTCGGCGTGGTGGTAATTCATCAAAGGTCTGCTTTTCAAAGACCTTCTGGTAACCCAAGTAGTGCTCAGGAACAATCTCTTCCAGGATCCAGGTAACCTTATTCTCAGCTGCAATTTTAGTTGCCATGGATTCATATGCCCTGATCCATTCCAAGTCTACATCTTCTTGCTGTACCGCCAGCAGTCAATCTCCTTCTTCCCAATGCATGCTGCCTACTTCTTGCTCCTCCTCAGCATATTTGTCCTCAGGCTCCTGAGCTTCCAAATCTGGGTAGCATGCACCTGGACATTGACTGAATTGGAGTACGTTCTTACTCCAATCCACATCTGGATTATGGTATTTTAACCAGTTGTGTCCTAGAAACAGGTCCATCTTTCCTAGGTTTGAAATGCTGAATTCCCAAGTTTCTTCATGTGTGTTGATTTTTACCTTCAACTGCACCATCTCTGACAATTGTCCATCAACATTTTCTGATCCATCAGCATTGTACACAGGAATTGGGTGGGGGAGCTTTCTCATGTTGAGGTTATTTTTCTTCACAAAATTCCTGTTGACACACAAACCCGTGCATCCCAAGTCCAACAAAGCTGATATTGCAACAGACTGTCCTGTTGTGACATCAGTAACTGTCATGGGTATGTTTAATTGTCTTTTCCTGGTTCCTATCACCTGCTTAGGCTTATTCCTTAAGTGGTTCAAGTACCAGGCCGCTTGTACCTCCGTCATGCTATTCAGACTCTGTATCAGACCTTCCATTACCTCCTTGGTCCTGGAGTCGTGACTCCAGTATCGAAGAGATTGAAGGGCTTGGCTCATGGGTTGTTCCCATATGCGCCTCACCATCCATGGAGTCTGCCAGACCTTCAAGTGAGCTCCTATTACCCTGATCAGTTCATCCCTTATTTTTTGTTGTCTTAGTTCATAGTCAATGCAATTTAACTTAGTAGATTGAGTTGCATGACTATTACTACATGGAGTCAAACTAAAACAACAGGCCTCCTGGTCAGAATGGTTTCTGGTTGGCTTCAAAAACCCAAGGCCTCGCTAATGGCCTTCTTATCATCTTCAGTGGCATCATCTAGTCACTCCTTCCAACCTATTTCCCATACACGGGTCTTCCCTTTCCAATTCTTGGGGCTCCTACACACTCTACTGATGTGTCCTGCTTTTCTGCAATTGTAACAGATAATTGTGCTCTTTTTCCTATCTACATCCATGGCATTGGGGTCCCTGGTGCTTGATGTTGTTGCTGTTGCCAGTGGTGGGCCTTGTGTTGCTTCACCAGTCTGAGTCGCAGGCATTGGTTATGGGTGCCCTGCATCCTCGCTGTCAATGCCTGGGGTTGATGTGACCCTTGCCCTGTATTTACATTATAAAATTCCTTGGCATCCTGCCAAGCCTTATTCAACTCCATTGCCTTTGTGTACCACTTTTCTAAGTCTCCTACAGTGGTCCCATCTCCTGGCACTCCTGTCTCTATGATCCTCAGTCCTAACTGGGGATGTAGTCCTTTCCTAAATTGTGCAATAAGTGTGATCTTGTTGTAGCCCATAAGCTGGGCTAGTCCTCTGAAGTCAACAATGTAATCTTCTACATTGCACTTCCCCTGCTGTAATCCCTGGATTTTGCGAATTGCATTGTCCTGGGTTTTGGTTGTCAGGAAGAATTCCCTTGCTTCCATATCAAACTCTTGCCAACTTGTAAAAGGTGGCTTGTGAACAAACGCTGTTTGTTCAACATTCTCCACTCTGTCTAGTAATGACATGATTCCGTGCCATTCTTGTGCTAGGGTGGTTCCTGCTCTCCAGGTTCCTAATGCCTTCTGTTCCTCATGCTCCAATGCATTCTCCAGTATCTGCCAGAGTTTTACTCCTGCCCAATTCCTGGCACAATTTGCTGACCCACCCCTTATGCATTGAAGTGACATAGTCACTTACCGCGAGACCGTCCTCTGTTTTGTCAATTGGAAATAGATCGCCATGCTTCTTAACCAGTTGGCAATTAACTCTGGTTGCCCTTCGTAGTAGTCAGGCATGTCCAACTTGACAGTTAGAGCAGTCTCCTCCCTAGGTGGTCAGAATAACATTTCTGCTACCGTACCAATTCCTTCTGCAAATGGTCTAACCTGGGCCCTGTGCTCATGTTCTGGTTGCCCTGTCCATGTCACATTTTCTGCTGTAGTTCCAAACACTGCAATATAGGCAGTGATTAGCATGACAATGGCCAATAGGAATGCATCTGTGCACTGGACAAGGGTTCTAGGCACTAAGTCTAATGATGACGAAGGCTTAGCAAGAGAGCAAGGAGAGCGATTGAGGCGATGAGCAAAAGAGCATTCAAGTTATGGATAAGATTCAACTAAGTTGGAACTAAAGAACTATGGTACATGAGAGGGGTTTATATACGTTCAGAGAACAATATAAACTAAAGGGGAAAGAGCATAGCTATCTAGGAAAGGAAAGGTGAAGGTAGCTATAGAAAGGAGATAATGTCCAAGCATAACTATGGGTTTGTGACAAGTAAATGTACAAAGGGAAAAGAGAACTGTAACATTACCCCCTTTGTATGCAAGAAGTCACTGACTTCTACCAGCCAGAGGTCATCCAACCATGATCTGTCCTAGACTCGGCCCACTTGACAGCATTGTCCAGTTCTTTTGTTGATGTCTCTACTTTCCATTTGAGCACTTCAGCAGCGCAATGCAGATTCTGAGCATTTCGCAAGAATGAATCATGTTCCTCATAGGTAATTTCATGGGGGTCAATGGTGAGGATGAGCATGGTGAGGTTGTCAGTTGCAGAGGAGAGGTTGGTGATGCAGCAGGTGGTGGCAGCAAGGGCATTGGCGACGACGGTGAGTGTGGTGTTCCTTTTTACGAATTGAGCAAAGTGGGGAAGGTGGTGATCATCTGGGTGTATCTGGGGAAGGAGGTTGGCTGGGTGGACATGAAGGTCATTGTCCTCAAAGTGGACAATAGTTGTATTTTCAATAAAGACCTTGAGTGGGAGGTCTTGGATGGCGATGAAGGGTGAGAGGGCAGTGACGGTTTCATTGATGCGCCAGTGAGTGCAGGAGAGGAGGGCCAGGGCAGTGAAGTAGGCAGCAAGGGCAAAAAAGGTGAACATAGTGTCAGGTGTGAGTGGGATGATTCATTGGTGTCAGTTTGACTGTTTTTATAGGTCGTCCTCATCAAAATCTGGATCTAGGTCCTCATCGTCCATCTCTATTTGATTTAGTATGTCTGGGTTTGTGAGAAGCTCATGGTCTTCCCTGATGAACATTTCTAGGGCCATGCACTGATAGGTACTGAGGTCGGTGACAGGTTTGGAGAGGAATCCTCTAATTCTTCTGACAATGTTGAGTACTAGGTCTTTCCGCTCGTCTAGCAAGTAGCGAAGGTCGTCGGTATAATTGTCCGTAGATAGGATCAATCTGCCTGGGAGCGTGATTCCTTAATTGGATAGCCAGAGCTGTGCACCAATGTCTAGTGCCTTTTTGGAAAGTTTGTTGAGTTTCTCATATTCTTCTGGGCATAAGAGCCTGCCATGGCTAGTATCATAAACGTCGGTTTTCTTTATTGCAAGATTCTGATAAACTGGTGGGCCTGTGATGTAGGGTGGTAAGTCGTTGACTGAGAATCGTAATTGATAAAATCCAGGGAGGTATTGTCGAACTGCTTGGCAGGGGATCTCCATTGTTCCAGATGGATTCTTCTGATGATCACAATTAAGTCGGGGGATGTGGTAATATTGTGTGACCAATGCTACAGTTCAAGTGGGTTTTCCTGATAGATTCGGTGCTTTAGGGGTGTGTTGGACAGGGAGGTATTGTATACGGTATAGACAGTTTTTTCTTTAAGGGCTATAGTGTATTGAGAGAGTGTTGAGCAGTTTTGTTTTGTATAATGATAATTTTGTTTCAAGACATGGCGGTTTCTGTATCAAGTCATGGTTCAGAGGTGTCAACGTTGTTGATATTCTGATAGGATATCAGTGGCATTTGTGAGGTTGCAAGCGGGTTCCCAAGAGTTATCATTTGATCCATAGCCTTTCCATTTAACTAGATAGTGGTAGCCTGCGCCTCACTTCCTGTGGGCTAGAATTGCTTCTACCTCGAATTCTTCTTGTCCATTTATGAGATCAGGAGGTGGTTTCACATAGTTCGGGCTGTGTGCAGTTGTTTCCTTATACGGGGTAAGGAGTGATGTATGAAACACAGGGTGAATGCGCCATTGTTTTGGGAGTTTCAATTTGTACATTACTGGTCCCATTACTTGTTCAATTTCAAAGGGTCCTTCTCATTTCAGTGCTAACTTTCTGGACTGATATGGTATGTGAAGATTTCTATTCTCAAGCCATACTTTGGTGCCTTTTTCGAATTGTATTGCTTTGTCTTTGTGTTGTCTTGCCACTAATTGTCTTGCTAGTTCATGTGCAGCTAGCGCTTCTTCTCTGGCTTTCCTCAAGAACTGAAGGCGTTCTTTGGCTGCTGGTGTGGTCATTCGTGTTGTAGCTGTGGGAAGTGCAACAGGGTCTGTTCCATACATTAGCCTGAATGGGGAAGTCTTGATTGTGTCATGATGTTGGTTATTGTGGGCAAACTCGGCAATTGGGAGATGTGGTTTCCATAGATGCGGTTCATTAGAGCAGAACATCTGGAGATAGACCTCTAGTTCCTGGTTGACTCATTCTGTTTCTCCATTGGTTTGAGGGTGGTAGGCTGTACTCATTCTATGGTTGATTCCTAATGCTTTTTGTATTTCCTGGAATACTTTTGCAGAAAACTGTGGGCCTCGATCTGAGATCAAAACATCAGGTAGGCCAAACCGTTTGAAAATTTCAGAGACATAAAGTTCTGCCATGCCTAGAGCGTCGATTGTCTTCTTGCAAGGTGTGAAAATTACCCCCTTTGTAAGACCATGGTCCACCATGACCAGGATCAAGTCAAAACCATCAGAAAGGGGTAGATCTGTGATGAAATCAAGGGTCACTTGTTGAAAAGGGCGAGTTGCTTTTGACGGGATCGGGTGAAGGGCTGGTACATTTGGATGTGTGTTAATCTTCATTTGTTGACAGAGGGCGCATCCTTCAATCCATTCCCTGATGTGTTTGAACATTCCAGGCCACCAATAATCTTGTTTAAGGAGCTCAAAAGTCTTTAATTGTCCAGGGTGACCTGATGATTGTGCTTTGTGCGTTTCTTTGATCAGTTTGGTTCGTAATCCATCCTGATCTGGAATGTAGGTTTTGCCAAGATAGTGAACAATCCCATTTGTATAAGACCAATCCTGTATATTCGATTTGATTGGTGGTGCGCGATGTGTAGTGATAACTTTGATTAGAATTCGTCCAAAATCGTCTTTTGACATTGCTTTCTGAATATCTGTGACTAGATCTTCCACAATAAGACAGATAAAACGGTCCTCTGGCAAAACTGTGACATTTTCCTGTAGTTCACTATTTCCCATATGATCAGGACGTCGAGATAAGGTGTCTGCTTCAAACATCTTTGTGCCAGGGACATGCTCAATGCATAGGTCAAATTCTGATAATAGGGATGACCATCTAGCTTGTCTGGGTGTCAGGCATTGGGCAGTTTGATAATAGGACAAATTCTTGTGATTGCAATGAACTATGGTGGTATGGGGTGATCCATGTAATAGGTGTTGCCAGGTTACTAATCCCTTGATGATTGCCAAGAGCTCTCAGTCATAGATCTGGTAATTTTGCTCCGTTTGTGTTAGGGCATGCGAAATGAATCCACAAGGGTGTAAGGACCCTGTTTCATCAGCTTGTTTCAAGACTGCTCCTATCGCTTTATTGGATGCATCCATCTGAAGGATAAAGGGTCGGGTTGGATCCGGCATTAATAACACTGGCATGGATGCAAATCATTTCTTTAGAATTTCAAAGGTGTTGTTCCATTTGGTGGTCCAGTCAAATGGTTCAGTTTTCTTAGTGAGATTGGTAAGTGGTTTAGTGATGGCAGTAAAATTCCCAATGAAGCGACGGTAGAAGTTTCCAAATCCGAGGAATGATCAGACTTGTTTAACTGTAGTGGGGACTGGCCAATTGGCGATCCCTGCTAGTTTTATTGGGTCCATCTGAATGCGTCCAGGGGTGATGATCATTCCTAGGAACTCGACTTCCTGGGTGGTAAACTTGGACTTTTCTAGTTTCAGGAATAGATCGTTGTCTTGTAACTGTTGTAAAACTTTTTTTGTCCACTCTTCCAGTTGTTCCAGTGTTTCTGCGCATATTAACATATCATCCATGTAGATGATTAACCATCCTTCATTGATCATGTCTCTGAAGTATTTGTTCATCATAGTTTGAAAGGTTGATGGCGAATTGCATAACCCAAAGAACATAACTGTTGGTTCATAGAGCCCTTGATTGGTAATAAAGGCTGCTTTCCATTCGTCTCCCTTTTTGATGCAAACATTGTTGTATCCCCATCAAAGGTCTAGTTTGGTGAAATACTTGGCACCTTGCAGTTTAGTCATAAGATCAGAGACAAGGGGAAGGGGATATGTGTTTTTGACAGTCCATTCATTCAGGTATTGATAATCTTGACAGGGTCGGAGTGTTCTGCTTTCCTTCTTTGCTACAAAGAAGAATGGTGATGCTTGTGGTGATGTAGACAGTTTAATATATCCTTTCTTGAGTTGTTCATCAATCCATTCGTCTAACAGTTCCTGTTCTTTGACAGATAGAGGATAAAGTTTACTAGCTTTTGGGATGAAACCCTCTTTTGTGTTGATTGCATGATCCCATGGTTGACTAGATGGGAAACGCTCCGATGCCTTCTTATCAAAGATGGTGCGCCACTGCTCATATTCTGTTGGTAAAGTGGTAGGTGGTTTGTCCTTCTTTAGCTTGTGTTCGAGTTCTTGTGATGTTGATGTTTTTACTCTGATCCAATAGTCTTCTTTGCCCCATTGCTGAGAGTTGAGGGCCAGCTGCCAAATTGCCATTGGCAATGTATCTAGATCTCCAATATGTAGAGATTTTTCTCGCCAGTTGATAACTGGGTTATTCTCTTCTAGCCAAGGTATTCCTAAGATCATTTGTTGGTTGCCTAGCTTAGTGATCCAGAACCAATTAATAAATTGTTGCCCTTCAATCATGTAGCATATCTTGGTCCAATGTGTGATCATTCCTTTCGCATTTACTGTTCCATCTGCATTTCTGACTTTAATTGGTTTCCTGAGTCATTCTTTCCTGAGCTCCTTCACTGCTCCTTCATCTATAAAGTTTCTTTCTGCCCCACAATCGATCAGGGCAGATGTTCCAGCAGGTAAATCGGTCGATTTGATAGTTAATGAAATGCACTTGTCATTGTTGGATAATACTATTACAGAATCAAGTGCTAACTGTTCAGATCTTGATAATAAGGAAGGGCCAACCGCTGAGTGACGCTTCCTAACTAAAAACCCTCGTTTTCAAATTCGTTTAAGAGGGCATTCTTCTCTTCAGTAGACATTGCTGAAAAGATGGCTCTAATTTTCTTTGCTGGTTCGTCCTCTTCCTTCTGTTGTTCCTCAGTGATGGAGTGGACAGCTTTATTCTGGTAAGAAGACCTGGATGAAGACGCATCATTGCGTTTTGGACAGTTCCTGGAGATGTGTCCCTGTATTCCACATCTGAAACACTTTCCAGTCTTTCGGTACTCCTCTTTTTGATCATCTGTCAATCAGCTAGGAGTTGTGGTATTTATAGCTCTGATTGTTCCAGATCAATTATTGTTTCGATTGAAATGTGTTCCAGATCCATCATTGGTTCTCCTGTTTCCTTGTCCTGTCATATCCCAGGCGTTATGGTGATCCTCAGCCTTATCATAGGCTTCTTGCATCGTCTTGATCTTCCTTTGGTCTTGTAAGATTGTCCTAGCAAGTTCCAAGGGTAATCCTTTGACGAATGCCTGTAACTGAGCGGGTATTCCTGTGAGCCCAGAGGTTCCTATGTCCATGCAAAATTTCCTAATATATTCTGGGACTGAAATGCCATTTCCAACTCTCAATTTGGATAGATTGTTCAGGGCTCAAAGGGTGCTGTTGACTTCTCCCCAGTCATTGATGAAACGTGTTTCAAATGCTTCATAGTTGTTCCATTTGAATGTGGCTGTGGTACTGCCTCTGTTGTCATTCAATTCGCCTCGGATAATGGTTTTCCAATTGTCTAGTTCTGGTCCCATGCATGCAAGCGCATACCTGACTTCCTTTTCATCTTTTCCTTCATAATTCTGTTTGTTGAGAGTAAAGTAGTCCTCAAGCTGTCCTAGAAACGATCTTGCTTCGATTTGTTTACCTGTAAAAGGTTGTATAGGCTGCGGTTTGATATCTCCTTTAGAGTTAGCACTGGTTTCAGATGCCATTCTGGGTTCAGGAGTAACTGGTGGTTCAGGGTTGATTGGTGGTTCAGGGGTTGGTGTTCTGGTGATTGGTTTCAGTTCTGGAGTAGGGGTTCTACTTGGGGTTCTTGGTTTTGGAGATGGGGGTGGTCCTTGTTTCAAGTAATCTGTATCAAATGGATTTTCCTCAAGCTTGGCTTGTTCAATTCGTAATAATTCCTCCCACTCTGCTAAAAGGCTAGCTGTGATTCCGTGTCGGTCGCTGTCTCTGAAGAATTCTCTGTAGAGGGTCCTTCCTGGGTTGTTTTCTGGTTCTCGAACAAGGTAGAGTGGTTCTCCTTGTACTTCACTACCCCAGTCTAGGTAGATTTGATCGGGTAAGTCGAATTCAAAGGCTCCTGAGTAGAAGTCTCCTGAAAAATATCTGTCTGGGACTGGTTCATTTCGTTTCCATCCTTCTGTAACAAAGTACCAGGTTCGTTGGTAAAGAAAAACTTCTTTTTGTCCAAGATAGTATTTCCCCTTATAGGTGACAGATCCATTTTGGGGTTGTTCCTGAGAGCTGCGGGTCTCAATGGTGTCAGCTAGGGATGATACCCTGAGCTAGTCCTGAGTTCCAACTTATGTTACGGTCAATGTCCACAACGTCATTCAGCACCCAAGTCTACAGTGACAAACAGAGTCTTGGTGTTACGGTCAATGGCGATAGCCCTAGGTTCTAACCCTAGACTAGGAGGGAAGCAGTAGAGAGCGATGTAGAGCTAAAGCTAGGATTCAACTAAGGTCAAGATGGGGAGCTACAGGCTCTACCTAGCTACTTATATACCTATGGACCCTAGGTAGGTGTTACATGTATCAGCGTACGGGGGTTGAGACAGGAGCTGATACAGGAGCTGAGACAAGGGGCTGATACAGGGGTTGAAACCAGGGGTTGAAACCAGATCAGCCCTGAAGGGTCTGTGAGAGAGTTCCCAGGATCGTGAGAGGGATCTGGACCGAATGGGGAACCCTAGGTTAGGGTCACAGTTAGGGGAACAAAGGCAAGCGTAAAACTTGGTCTGTTCCCAGCCACTGGACAAGGGTTCTAGGCACTAAGTCTAATGATGACAAAGGCTTAGCGAGAGAGCGAGGAGAGCGATTGAGGTGATGAGCAAAAGAGCATTCAAGTTATGGATAAGATTCGACTAAGTTGGAACTAAAGAACTATGGTACATGAGAGGGGTTTATATACGTTCAGAGAACAATAGAAACTAAAGGGGAAAGAGCATAGCTATCTAGGAAAGGAAAGGTGAAGGTAGCTATAGAAAGGAGATAATGTCCAAGTGTAACTATGGGTTTGTGACAAGTAAATGTACAAAGGGAAAAGAGAACTGTAACACAACTGGCTTTTGGGATAAATCTGCCAACCAACTCATTGGCTGTGTATTTGAAACTAGGCACATCCTGGACCCAGTTTGTTGTCGTGACTGCCAGTGTTGAAGGCTTGACCTCCACTGCCTTCTTTTGTATCACCAGCTTGATCTGATGTGCCTTCTGTGCCTTTTCCCGAACATGTGGAGCCTGCACCTTTTCTCTTTTGAGACGTGCTGCTTCATCATGTTCCTTGCACTCCCAGAGTAATGCTTCCCACACATCGGCTTGTTTGGCTCAAGCCACTCTGTTGGCCTCAGCAAGAAGACAGCATGTATCCTCAGCCTCATGCCTATGGTGCTCTGCAGCCTGATGGATGATCCATTGACACATGTGCATGCTGTGGTCAACAGGTACTGGCTGATGTGCCAGTCACACAAGCCATCACTGTTCGTAGGCTTGCCACTGTGTGTAGTTTGCATTTTCCCAAGTGCACCACTTGTCCTCGATACAACTCTCAATGAGTCCCTGTAATAAAAACTCCATCTTACTCAGATCCCACACCAATCTGACGTAAGGGGCCTTCCTGTTCATCTGCTGAGATGCCCTAATGGGGATGTTGCCAGAGGGGTTTCCACCTGTTCTTGGGGTCAGTTTGGCATGATCGGCTTGCACCCCTGCAGAAATCTTCGATTTCAATCCATCAAATGACACATGGGGATGGTGCCCGGGTCTTTGGTCAGGTGTCCTCATGCTCATGGAACTAGCCACGATACATGATTGGTGTCCTGACACTGTGCATCCTTGATACACTGTCTTCGGGTGTTTTCCCACCCTCTTCTGCTGCGCCAGCTGCCATTCCCCCCAACCCACTATCCTGGGGCAGGATGGCACTTGCACTGAGTGCAGTTTTGTAGCCTGAGATGCTACCTGTGTAAAAGAAACAGAAAAGGAACCCATACCAGTTCTGCTGACTGATGTGCTCTGCTGAGCAACTTGGGCTGTTGCATCAACAATGCCTTGAGTAGTTGCACAGTTAGCACCTGAGATCAATGTTGCCTGTGACGCTGGCATAGTGGTCAGTTTTCACAGTCAGTAGACAATACCTGTGTGAGGTGATCCTTCTAGGCTCTTGATTATGTTACAAGGTCAGTAGACCAGATTGCACAACCAGAGGAAGAAAGGAGAAAAAGAAATGAAACTCTGTAGAGCTGTCTATGACAGTGACTATCAAGAGCCTGGGGGTTCTCAGGCTCCAACTATAACTATATACCCCTCACCTCATTAAGCTGGGGCGGCATGTCACCCATTGCAACATGAAACCATCAAATCCATAACAAGATTGTTGGCTTCCTCAACCCTTTGATCACCCCAGCACCTCCTCACATGTTGCCGCATGTTGCCAGTCAATTCTCTGTCAGTGGTATCAAGAAAGTGGTGAACAATGCTCCCATCTGCCCCTTTCCCCAAGCAATGAGGTGCATTGCATCTATGGCATTTATCAATGATTTCAATGGCAGGGCATGGTTTGAAGAAGGCATATACACCAGCCATCCAATCTTTAGCCAATCACCCTAGGTTTCAAAGGTATAGGTTTCAAAGGTAAGTTACGTTACAATGCTATGGAATGGATACTCACCTAATTCTTCTTCCACATCTTCCTCTGGCTTCTTGATCACTTCAATCTCAGACTCAGACTGATTGGAATCATCAGTCTGGTCAATTGCAGCTCTACCGGTGGATGACGACTTGATATGCAACAATTGTGGCTGCACACGCAATGTTGTCACCTTCAAATGCTTTCCTTTTGCATTAGGTGCATTTTTCTTAGATTGCTTCTCTTTTTCCTTGTTGGCTGAGCCTTCCCCTTCTTTTGCAGATTGCCCCCCTTTTCTGATGCGTGGCCCAGGGCATTGTTCAGCATCAATATCACCATCATCTGAGTCATTGATGGCAGTGAATCATGGAGAAGCTCCACTGTGAAGGTGATGTGCACTATCATCTTCATCTTGGTTCTCCACAATCAATTGTCTTTCATAGGCATTTTACTGTCTCTGCCTTGTCAGCAGAACCATTGTCCTCATTTGTAACATATGAGGAAACCTTGCATTTGCACCGACTGGTGAGAATAAGAGATTCATCAACTTCATTGTGAGCCATTATGGCATGCAGAGGCTCAGAGGGAAGTCAGGCATTGTAGCTGGCTTCTTTTTTTCCTACATAATTACATGGCTGTACTATACAGTTGTGACAGCAGGGGCTGGCAGCCTCCCCATCACCACTGATGGCATACCTGCCCATATCAGTGCAGGTTTCTGAGGGTATGGGTATTGTTACGGTCAATGTCCACAATGTCATTCAGCATCCAAGTCTACAGCAACAAACAGAGTCTCGGTCTGTTCCCAGCCACTGGACAAGGGTTTTAGGCACTAAGTCTGATGATGACAAAGGCTAGAGAGAGAGAGAAGAGAGCAGTTGAGGTGACGAGCAGAAGAGCATTCAAGTTGTAGATATGATTCAACTAAGTTGGAACTAAAGAACTACAGTACATGAGAGGGGTTTATATATGTTTAGAGAACCATGAGAACTAAAGGGGAAAAGGCATAGCTATCTGAGAAAGGAAAGATGAAGGTAGCTATAAAAGGAGATAACATCCAAGGCGTAACTATGGGTTTGTAATAGGTAAATGTAGTCTGTTAACAAAGGGAAAAGGGAATTGTAACATTACCCCCTTTGTATGTGAGAAGTCACCGACTTCTACCAACCAGAGGTTGTCCAGCTGTGGTTGGTCCTAGATTCTGCCCATTTGACTGCATTGTCAAGTTCTTTTGTCAATGTCTCTACCTTCCATTTGAGAGCTTCAGCAGCTCAGTGCAAGTTTTGTGTGTTTTGTAGAAAGAATTGCATTCCTCGTAGGTCATCTCATGTGGGTCAATGGTGAGAGTGAGGGCAGCAAGGTTATCGGTGGCAGAGGAAAGGTTAGTGATGGAGCAGGTGGTGGTGGCAAGGGTGTCAGCAACAACGGTGAGTGTGGTATTTCTTTTGACAAATTGGGCAAAATGAGGGAGGTGATGGTCGTCAAGGTATTCCTGGGGGAGCAAATTGGCTGGGTGAATGTGGAGGTCATCATCTTCGAAGTGGACGGCCATAGTATTTTCAATAAAGACCTCAAGCAGGAGGTCAGGAATGGCAATGAAGGGTGAGAGGGCAGTGGCAGCCTTGTCAATGTGCCAGTGAGCACAAGAGAGAAGGAGGAGGATGGTGAAGTAGGCAGCAAGGGCAAAGAAAGTGAACATGATTCCTGATGTGAATGGGATGGTTGTTGTTGTTGGGTTGACTGTTCTTTTTATAGGTCGTCCTCATTGAAATCTGTGTCCAGATCTTCATTGTCCATTTCTATTTGATTTAATATGTCCAGGTTTGTGAGAAGCTCGTGATCTTCCCTGATAAACATTTCCAAAGCCATGAACTGATAGGTACTGAGGTCGGTGACGGGTTTGGAGAGGAATCTCCTGATCTGCCTGACAATATTGAGTACTAGGTCTTTCCGCTTGTCTAGCAAGTAGTGAAGGTTGTCAGTATAATCATCCATAGATAGGATTGGTCTGCCTGGGAGCGTGATTCCTTGATTGGATAGCCAGATCTGTGCACCAATGTCTTGTGCCTTTTTGGAGAGTTTATCAAGTTTTTCATATTCTTCTGGGCATAGGAGCCTGCCATGACTAGTGTCATAAACGTTGGTTTTCTTTATTGCAAGATTTTGATAAACTGGTGGGCCTGTAATGTAAGGTGGTAGGTCGTTGACCGAGAATCATAATTGATAGAATCCAGGGAGGTATTGTCAAACTGCTTGGCAGGGGATCTCCATTGTTCCAGCTGGATTCTTCTTCTGATTGCAATTAAGTTGGGGAATGCGATAGTATCGTGTGACCAATGCCACTGCTTGAGTAGGTTTTCCTGATAGGTTTGGTGCTTTGGGTGCATGTCAGAGGGGAAGGTACTGTATGCAGGTGTGGACAGTCTTCTGTTTAAGGGCTATAGTGTATCGAGAAAGTGTCAAACAGTTTTGTTTTGTGTAATAATAATTCTGCTTTAGGATATGGTGGTTTCTGTATCAAGTCATGGTTCAGAGGTGTCAGTGTTGTTGGTATTCTAGTAAGATGTCAGTGGCATTTGAAAGATTGCAAGCGGGTTCCCAAGAATTGTCATTCAATCCATAGCCTTTCCATTTAACTAGATAGTGGTAGCCTGCACCTCACTTCCTGTGGGCTAGAATTGCTTCAACCTCGAATTCTTCTTGTCCATTTATGAGATCAGGGGGTGGTTTCACATAGTTTGGACCATGCGCAGTTGTTTCCCTATATGGGGTAAGGAGTGACGTATGAAACACAGGGTGAATGTGCCATTGTTTCAGGAGTTTCAATTTGTATGTCACTGGCCCCATTACTTGTTCGATTTTGAAGGGTCCTTCTCGTTTTGGTGCTAGCTTTCTGGACTGATATGGTATATGGAGGTTCCTGTTCTCATGTTACAAGCTCACGCTCAACACAAACCCACAAGCCTCACAGAGAGAGGAGGAGGATAAGAAAGAGAGAAGGAAATGGCATTGAGACTACATTAGACAGAATCTAATGCCCATACAATGAGCATAAGATAAACTATCTTAAGTCTTGGGGAACCAAGACTACCTACAGCTGGTCTTATATACTATTCTACTAAGACCCCTTGTGACCCTTCCCACTGGCACCTCTACAGCCTCAGTGACTCATACTGCTTGAGCACTGCTTCCAGACCCTTGAGCGCTGCTTCTGGACTTCATCTATCTTTAGCGATGCTGTGCGCCCTTGACAGTTCCACATGCGCCCATGGCCTAGAACCTTCCCCTCAGCCTGGCACTCCCACAGTCTCTGTCTGGGCCCTATTCCATGAGGCATACTGCTCACAGGCCTCCCGCGATCCCCAACAGGGAGTTGCTATTGCCATATCAAGCTGTCAAGCATTGCCGCTGATCCCATGCCTTATTGGGGTGATGTACTGATGCGCTGATGTGATCCGCGCGCACTGCCACCCAGGGTTGCAATCTCCTTCCTAATATGTAGGTGGTTGGCCCAACCAACCATTGTCTTGTCTTCTGGTGAGTGCTCCCATGCGCTAACCCACACAAAGTGTTCCCATAGTCCTTTCCATGATCCCAGATCATGTATAGATGTCCCAGAGTGGTCCCAGACCACCAGCAAGATAAAAAGAAGAAAAAGACGCGTTAGGATGGATTCCTAACATCTCAAGCCATACTTTGGTGCCTTTTTCAAATCATACTGCTTTGTCTTTACATTGTCTTGCCACTAGTTGTCTTGCTAGTTCATGTGCTGCTAGCGCTTCTTCTCTGGCTTTTCTTAGGAACTGAAGGTGCTCTTCAGCTGCTGGTGTGGTCATTCAAGCTGTAGCTGTGGGAAGCGCGACAGGGTCTGTCCCATACATTAGTCTGAATGGGGAAGTCTTGATTGTGTCATGATGTTGGTTATTGTGAGCAAACTCGGCTATTGGGAGATGTGGTTTCCATAGATGCGGTTCATTGGAGCAGAACATCCAGAGATAGACTTCTAGTTCCTGATTGACTCATTCTGTTTCTCCATCTGTCTGGGGATGGTAGGCCATGCTCATTCTATGGTCGATTCCTAATGCTTTTTGTATTTCCTGAAATACTTTTGTGGAGAACTGTGGTCCTCAATCCGAGATTAAAACATCAGGTAGGCCAAACCATTTGAAGATTTCTGAGACATAAAGTTCTGCGGTACCTAGAGTGTTGATTGTCTTCTTGCAAGGTGTAAAGATTACCCCCTTAGTAAGACCATGGTCCACTGTGACCAGGATCAAGTCAAAACCATCAGAGAGAGGTAGATTGGTAATGAAATCAAGGGTCACTTGCTGGAATGGGCATGTTGCTTTCGATTGAATTGGGTAAAGAGCAGGTACATTTGGGTGTGTGTTAATCTTCATCTGTTGGCAGAGGGTGCATCCTTCAATCCATTCTCTGATGTGTTTGAACATTCCAGGCCACCAGTAATCTTGGTTAAGGAGTTCGAGAGTTTTTAGTTGTCCAGGGTGACCTGATGATCGCACTTCATGTGTTTCTTTGATCAATTTGGTTCGTAATCCATCCTGATCAGGGATGTGTTACGAGGTCGGTAGACCAGGTCGCACAACCAGAGGAACAAGGAAGAAAAGAAGAAACTCTGTAGGACTGTCTACGACAGTGACTATCAAGAGCCTGGGGGTTCTCAGGCTCCAACTACTACTATATACCCCTCGCCTCATGGCCCCCTCATGTCCGCCTCCCCTTAACCACATGCCCTGCTGATCTAAGCTAGGGCGCTACCATGGGCGCTTGTCCGTCACTCATGTCACCGGCTGTGACATGAAATCGTCGAATCGTAACATTCCCCCCCCCTTAAGGGTTCGGTTCCACACGAACCATGTCGGGGTCGTCGTCCGGGAGAACGTAAAGGGCTGCTCGATCGCCCTTCCATTTGCGCCATTTGCGCTCCAAGCGTTCCCGGTAGTCGCGTTTGAACTTGCCATCTTCCCAGCCAAACAACCGTTTTGGAACATGCGTACTGGTATGGTTCTGATACCTCCGGAATGCGTCCCTGGGTAACCGACGAGAGGCAGGAGCATTAGGATGTGTCTGATGAAACTCCTGGATAGCCTCTCCTGCATTCTCCAAATTCTTAAGTGGTTCCCAGGTGGACTCTTCGACGGGAAAGCCTTTCCACTTGACAAGATATTGAATACCTCGTCCTTGTACGCGACTGTCCAAAACTTCCTCTACCTCGTATTCCTCTCCCTGAATCTTTGCTTCCTCTTCTGCGCGTTTCGCGCTCAACTCTTCGTCCTTTCGCTTCTGTTCGGGAAAAGCCGGCTGTACGTATGGCTTTAGTAGTACTTCGTTGAAAACGTTGTACACCTTCCATGACTTTGGGAGGTCCAGTCGGTATGCTGCAGAGCCAATTTTTTCCAACACCTTATATGGTCCATAGAACTTGCCGTCAAGCTTCTTGGATGCCCGTACATGTGGGAGATGTTCCGCATTGACATATACCCTGTCACCGATTTGGTACTCCCTAGCGGGGCGTTTCCCTTTGTCGTACTGTTTTGCCATGCATTCCGCTGCCTTCTCCAAGTTTTCTGCTGCGAGGTCGCATGCCTCATGTGCGTTATCCACGAATTTTTCTACATCTGCTACCTTGGTGGTTAATTTCGGATCGCTCCACTTCCTAGGGTGTTTCCCATTGTTCAGATAGAATGGGGTGAAACCTGTGGCTGAGTTTTCTCTGTCATTATGACAAAACTGAGCAAGCGCCAAATGCTCGCTCCAATCATCCTGTTTGTCATTCGTATACATTGCCAGAAACTCGCGCACTTCTTGGTTGACCCGTTCCGTCTGTCCATCGGTCTGTGGGTGATAAGCCGTTGAAGGGTTTCCTTCGATATCCAACAACCGGAACAGTTCTTTTATGAACTGGGAAACAAATTGGGATCCCCTGTCACTGATGACCTTCTGTGGGAGTCCGTGATCTCTGAACACATTATCACGGAAAAGTCTGGCTACTCCTAATGATGTGATCGTGGAATTCGTTGGTAAGAAGTATGCCTTCTTGGTAAAACGATCCACAACTACCATTATCATGTCAAAGCCTCGTGATTCCGGAAATGGTCCCATGAGATCCACAGATACGTCCTGCCATGGTTGCCCAGGTACACTGTTGGGTCGTAGCGGTGCTGCCCTCTTCGTTCTGTCTGGTTTGACAGTTTGGCATGTCCTACACCCTGTGACATACAATTTAACGTCCCTAGCCATGCGCGGCCACCAGTAATTTCGTGTAATGACCTCCAAGGTCTTGTCGATTCCGTAATGTCCCCACTCGTGATGGATATTGAGAATAGATTCTCACACCCTGCTGTTAGTTGGGACATAGATCCGACCCTTCCATGTCACGATCCCTCGTTCCAGTTTAAAGTCGGGATCTTCATTCTTGAGTCCTTCTACCACTTGTGACTCCCATTGCCGTTTGTTGATTTTGGCAATCTTCTCTTCCAACTCCGTCAATGCATCGTCGTCATTGTAAAGACGAACAAAAAGATCATCTTTAAGGAGAATGACGCCTTCATTGTCAATCTCCTCCCCCTTATGGTCTGTCCTCCGGGACAGAAGATCCGCCTTACTATTGGATTTGCCGGAGCGATGCCGAATCACAAAATTGTACTCCTGCAAATCCAAGATCCAACGCGCCTGTCGGCGATTAATATTCTGCGGCTTCCGAAAGTACGTGAGATTTTGATGATCCGTTAAAACCTCAACTGGAACAGCCGTGCCCTTCAGGTAGTGAGACCATTCGTAGAAAGCGTGCATGACGGCCAACATCTCTTTATCATAAATCTCGTAGTTGCGTTCCGCTGGAGTGAGAGATTTGGAGATGAAGGCAATAGGTCGCCACAGACCATCCGACTGCTGCTGAGAAAGGATGCCACCGATGGCAAAGTCGGATGCATCAGTCTCGACCCGGAATTGTCCTTCATCAGCCGGGATGGCCAATACGACTTCTTCGGCGATGCGCTGTTTGAGACCGATAAACGCTCATTGTTGGGCGGTCGTCCACTGCCACTCGGTATTGCCGGTGAGAAGGGTCAATGGTTTGGAGATTGAAGCAAAACCCTTCACGAAGCGCCGATAGAAGTTGACAAAGCCAAGAAACTGTTGAACGTGTTTCTTGCAAGTAGGAACAGGCCAGTCAACAATGGCCTTGACCTTGGCTTTATCCATACTGATTGAATCATGGGAAATGATCAATCCTAGAAACTCAATGGTGGCTTTGTCGAACCAGCACTTCTCGGGTTTTAGGGACAACCTGTGTTCCTGCAACTTGGCCAATATTCTGTTTACATGAGCTGTGTGACTCTTCTGATCTTTAGAGAACACCAGAATATCATCCATGTAGATCACCACCCATCCTTCAGCAATTTCTTCTCGGAAGATATCATTCATCATGGTTTGAAATGTCGCTGGGGAGTTGGTGAGGCCAAAGAACATGACCAAGGGTTCGAAGAGACCCCTATTTGTTCGAAAGGCTGCTTTATGTTCGTCACCATCCTTGATACGAACATTGTTATATCCCCACCGGATATCCATTTTCGAGAAAACCTTTGCATGGGACAGTTTATCGACAAGCTCAGAGATGAGTGGTAGGGGATACCGATTCTTAATGGTCATCTCATTGAGTTTGCGATAATCCTGCACTGGCCGAAGTGAACCATCTTTCTTCTTAACAAAGAAGAAGGGGGACGCCATTGCCGATTTGCTGGAGCGGATGCGTCCTGTTTCCAAATTATCTTTGAGAAACTTTTCGAGTTCCTCCTGTTCTACGCGGCTTAGGGGATATATCTTGCAATCTAACATCTTAGCACCAGGTACCAATTCGATTGCGTGATCCCAGGGTCGGCGTGGTGGTAGTTCATCAAAGGTCTGTTTCTCGAAGACCTTTCGGTAACCTAAGTAATGTTTAGGTACGACTTCCTCCAGGGTCCGGGTAATCTTATTTTCCGCAGCAATTTTGGTTGCCGTAGACTCATAAGCCCTGATCCATTCCGAGTCAACGTCTTCCCTTTGTACCGCCAACAGCCGATCGCCTTCATCCCAATGTACGCCACCTACTTCTTGCTCCTCCTCAGCGTCTTCGTCCTCGGGCTCCTGGGCTTTCGAATCTGGGTAGCATGCACCTGGACAACGACTGAATCGGAGTACGTTCTTACTCCAGTCAACATCAGGATTGTGGAATTTTAACCAGTCGTGTCCCAGGAATAGGTCTGTCTTCCCCAGGTTCGAAACACCAAATTCCCAAGTCTCCTCGTGCGTGTTGATTTTTACTTTCAACTGCACCATTTCTGATAATCGCCCATCAACGTTCTCTGAACCATTGGCGTTGTAAACAGGAATAGGGTGGGGGAGTTTTCTCGTGTTGAGATTATTCCGCTTCACGAAATTCCTGTTCACGCACGAACCCGTACACCCCGAGTCCAACAAAGCCGATATCGTAATGGACTGTCCCGTTGTGACATCAGTAACCGTCATGGGTACGTTTAATTGTCGCTTTCCGGTTCCTACTACCTGCTTAGGCTTATTCCTTAAGTGGTTTAAGTACCAGGCCGCTTGCGTCTCCGTCGCACTATTCAGACTCTGTACCAGAGCTTCCGTTACCTCTTCCGTCCTGGAGTCGTGACTCCAGGATCGAAGAGATTGAAGGGCTTGACCAATGGGTTGTTCCCATATGCGTCTCACCATCCATGGAGTCTGCCAGGGCCTCAAGCGATCTTTTCCCGTTGTAATGGGTTCATCCCTTAATTTCGTTGTTCTTAGTTCATAATCGATGCAATTTATCTTAGTAGATTCGATTGCATGTCTAGTATTACATGAGGTAGAACTAGAACTACAGGCCTTCCGGTCGGAATGATTTCCGGTTGGCCATTTCAAAAACCCAAGGCCTCGCTAATGGCCCTTTTGTCATCTTCAGTGGCGTCGTCCAGCCACTCCTTCCACCCCATTTCCCGTACACGGGTCTTTCCTTTCCAATTCTTGGGACTTTTGCAATCTCTGCTAATGTGCCCCGTTTTTCCGCAATTATAGCACACGATGGTGCTCTTCTTTCTATCTACGTCCATGGCGTTGGGGTCCCGGGTGCTCGACGTCGTTGCTGCTGCTGGTGGTGGGCCTTGCGTTGCTCCACCAGTCCGAGTCGCAGGCGTTGGTGAAACCCTGTTATGGGTACCCTGCGTCCTCGCTGTCGATACCTGGGGTTGGTGCGACCCTTGCCCTGGATTCATATTATAGAATTTCTTGGCATCCCGCCAAGCTTTATTCAATTCCATCGCCTTCGTGTACCATTTCTCCAAATCTCCTGTAATGGTCCCATCTCCTGGCGCTCCAGTTTCAACGATCCTCAGCCCTAGCTGAGGATGTAACCCTCTCCGGAATTGCGCGATCAGCGCGATCTCGTTATAGCCCGTCAATTGGGCTAATCCTCTGAAGTCGACAATGTAATCTTCTACATTGCGCTTCCCTTGTTGTAAACCCTGAATTTTGCGAATTGCATCGTCCCGGGTTTCTGTTGTTAGGAAGAACTCGCGTGCTTCTGTATCAAACTCCTGCCAACTTGTGAAAGGAGGTTTGTGTATGAACGCCGCTTGCTTGACGTTCTCTACTCCATCTAGTAATGACACTACCCCGTGTCGTTCTTGCGCTAGAGTGGTTCCTGTCCTCCAGGTTCCTAGCGTCTTTCGCTCTTCTCGCTCCAATACATTTTCTAGTATTTGTTGGAGCTTAACACCTGCCCAGTTCCCTGCGCGATTTGCTGATCCGCCCCGGATGCGCTGGAGTGCCATCGTCACCTGTCGCGACACCGTCTTTTGCTTGGTTAACTGGAAGTAGATTGCCATGCTTCTTAACCAGTTGGCAATCAATTCCGGTTGCCCTTCATAATACTCGGGCATGTCCAACTTGACAGTGGGTGCAGTCTCCTCTCTTGGTGGACGGAATAGTGTTTCCGCCACTGTGCCTATGCCTTCCGCTAGTGGTCGGATCCGGTTTCTACGGTCGTTTTCCGAACGTCCTTCCCATGTGGCATTCTCTGCTGTTGTTCCAAATACTGCGATGTATGCAGTAACTAACATGAGAATCGCCGACACGAAGGCGTCGGTAACCGTAAAACCCACTCGGCGGTGATCAGGTCCGAACCATCTCCATATTTCACGCGCTGGGGAGCCCCATTCCTCATCCTTTTCTACGTGATAGATTTGACGTCGTCGATCATACGACACTGTCACCTGGATCTCGTCGTTTCGCATATCCTTTTCATAAAGCGATATTTCAATCCAAGATGGATTTGCCTTCCATGCGAAACTTGACCAATACTGTGGCTTGAATAACCACAGGTAACAGTATCCTGGTGTTTCCGGTGTTACATTCAGACACCCCCGTTGAGGAAGTGCATAACCGTCCCACTGTCGTACTCGACTGACCCAGTCTTCCACGTTAATTTCATATTGGGGAACATCATCTAGCCACCTGATGCTAAATTTGTGTTCTCCCCACACCCGCTCTACTGGTGATCTTCTTTGAATGTTGACGTTAGTAACGTCCTGTAGTATTCTCCGAGGATACACCACTCTTTCTTCGGGTTCTGCGCCTAGGCGCACCGTCCTCCATCCCGCACCCACGCTCCAGTGAGTAAGCTCCTCGATATCCTTCCACGTGTAGGTGTCGACGTCATCAACCTCCTCGGGTTGCGCCAACACTACGTGAAAGATTCCCTGCTCTGGTCCATCTTGCAATTTGAACCATGTCGTCTCATCCCTCATCTCGACTTCCCAAGAGGAAATGTCATATAGCGTAGGGTATTTGGGCCAATCGAATTTGTCCCAAAACTCCCTTTTAAATAATCGCAGGTAACACCACCCACGGATCATGTGTTTGGGAATTTTGACCGACATCCTAGCGGTTCGTTTTGTTTTTGCAAAATCTGCCTTGGTTTTTGCTGGACCAAGGAAGACTGTCTCAACTGTCTTCCTCCATTCTCTCGTGCGAGTACGTTGCTCCTTCAACGACTCTTCTCCCATTTCTCGCAGGAACATGGTTAGGCTAAGTCCGACAGTGCCGTCGAGCTCTCCTTTTCCTTCGTACTCTTTTGGTGTTGGGGGCGGTGCCATATTGCGTGGTTTCGTCATCCTCAACGGGTCATACCGTTGAACTCGCAGGTAGTGCGCCGAGTTCTTTATGTTTCCGTTGAGTGCGTGCACCAGTCTGTTCATTGCCTTTTGTGACAAGTGCCAATGACGGCCCACCAGTACCAAGTCTCTTTGCGTGCAATCGAATGCACGCCTCACGTAGCTAGCCAAAACCTGGAAATCCAATTCAATTTCGAATACCAGGTTTTGCTCGTCGTCGAATCCCTGTCCTCCGACTTTCTTCAAGTTGATGAAAGTGGACTGGGACCACTTCGACTTCTCGTCGCGGATCCACTTGTTACTTCTTTGCATGTGAACCCGGTTGTAGAGCGATTCTTCTTGATCGCCCAACTCAATGTGAACACCCGGCATGTTTTCTAACCGGTTGATCATCTCATCGTACTTGGCGTAGACTTGCTCATACAACGCCACTGCTGATTTACGTTTATTATCCCAACTCGCTTTTGGGATAAACCTGCCAACAAGCTCGTTGGCCGTGTACTTGAAATTGGGAACCGTCTTGGTCCCGCTCGGTGTCGTAACTGCCGATGTCGAAGGTTTAACCTCCACTGCCTTCTTTGGTGCTACCGGCTTGATCTGATGCGCCCGCTGCGTCCTTTCCTGATTACGTGAAGCTTGCGCCTTTTCCCTTTCGAGACACACCGCCTCACGTTCCTTGCGCTCTTTGAGTAACGCTTCCCACGCTTCGGTTTGCTCGGCCCGAGCCACTCTGTCGGCCTCGGCAAGAAGACGGCGTGTCTCCTCTGCCTCATGCCTACGGCGCTCCGCGGCTTTATGAATGATCCACCGACAAACGTGCATATTGTTGTCGGCAGGTACTGGCTGACGTGCCAGTTGTGCAAGCCGTCGTTTTTCGTAAGCCTGCCACCGTGCGTAGTTTGCGTTTTCACGAGCGCGCCACTCGTCCTCGATACGGCTCTCAATGAGCCCCTGTAATAAAAACTCCGTCTTGCTCAGATCCCACACCGATCTGACGCAAGGAGCAGTCCTGTTCCTCCACTGAGACGCCCTAATGGGGATGTCGCCTAGAGGGTTTCCACCAGTTCTCGGGGTCAATTTGGCACGATCGGCCCGCACCCCCGCAGAACTCTTCGATTTCAATCCACCATGTGACACAGGGAGGTGGTGCCCAGGTTTTCGGTCAGATGTCCTCGTGCTCAGGGAACTAGCCCCGATACGTGATTGGTATTCTGACACTGTGCATCCTTGATACACGGCACCCCCCTGCGTTGTCTTCGGGTGTTTTCCCACCCTCTTCCGCTGCGCCAGCTGCCATTCCCCCCGACCCACTATCCCGGGGCAGGATGGCACTCGCACTGAGCGCAGTTTTGTAGCCTGAGATGCTACCTGTGTAAACGAAACGGAAATGGAACTCATACCGGTTCCAGATACTGATGCGCTCTGCTGAGCGACTTGAGAGTGTGTTGCGTCGGCGACGCCTTGAGTGATTGCGCTGTTAGCGCTGAGAATCGATGATGCCTGTGACGCTGGCATAGCGGTCGTGGTTCGCAGTCGGTAGACGATACCTGTGCGAGGTGATCTTGTAAGGCTCTTGATTATGTTACGAGGTCGGTAGACCAGGTCGCACAACCAGAGGAACAAGGAAGAAAAGAAGAAACTCTGTAGGACTGTCTACGACAGTGACTATCAAGAGCCTGGGGGTTCTCAGGCTCCAACTACTACTATATACCCCTCGCCTCATGGCCCCCTCATGTCTGCCTCCCCTTAACCACATGCCCTGCTGATCTAAGCTAGGGCGCTACCATGGGCGCTTGTCCGTCACTCATGTCACCGGCTGTGACATGAAATCGTCGAATCGTAACAGGATGTAAGTTTTGCTGAGATAGTGAATAATGCCATTTGTATAAGACCAATCCTGTATATTTGATTTGATTGGTGGGGCGCAATGCATGGTGATAACCTCAATTAGAATGCGTCCAAAATTGTCTTTTGACATTGCTTTCTGAATATCTGTGACTAAATCTTCTGCAATGAGGCAGATGAAGTGGTCCTCTGGTAAGACTATGACGTCTTCTTGTAGTTTACTGTTTCCCATGTGATCAGGGTGTCAAGATAGGGCATCTGCTTCGAACATCTTTGTACCAGGGACATGCTCAATGCGCAGGTCAAATTCTGATAATAAGGATGACCATCTGGCTTGTCTGGGTGTCAGGTGTTGGGTGGTTCAATAATAAGATAGATTCTTGTGATCACAATGAACTATGGTAGTATGGGGCAATCCATGTAGTAGGTGTTGCCAAGTCATTAGTCCCTTAATGATTGCCAAGAGTTCACAATCATAGATCTGGTAATTCTGTTCCATTTGTGTCAATGCAAACTTGCACTTTTCTAGTTTTAGAAATAGATTGTTATCTTGTAACCATTGTAAGACTCATCTTGTTCGCTCTTCCAGTTGTTCCAATGTTTCTGTGCAGATTAACATATTGTCCATGTAGATGATTAACCATCCTTTGTTGATCATATCTCTGAAGTATTCGTTCATCATAGTTTGAAAGGTTGAAGGTGAATTGCACAATCCAAAGAACATGACTGTTGGCTCATAGAGCCCTCGATTTGTAATAAAGGCTGCTTTCCATTTGTCTCCCTTTTTGATGCGAACATTATTGTATCCCCAGCAGAGATCTAGTTTGGTGAAATGCTTGGTGCCTCGTAGTTTAGTCATGAGATCAGAGACTAAGGGAAGGGGATATGCATTTTTGACAGTCCATTCATTCAGATATTGGTAATCTTGACAGGGTTGGAGTGTTCCACTTTCTTTCTTTGCTACAAAGAAGAACGGTGATGCCTGCGGTGATGTAGACAGTTTAATATATCCTTTCTGGAGTTGTTCATCAATCCATTTGTCTAACAGTTCTTGTTCTTTGACGGATAAGGGATAAAGCTTACTGGCTTTTGGAACAAAACCTTCCTTGGTGATAATTGCATGATCCCATGGTCAACTGGATGGGAAATGTTCTGATGCTTTTTTATCAAAGATAGTGCGCCACTGCTCATATTCTGTTGGTAGTGTAGTAGATGGTTCGTCTTTCTTCAACCTGTGCTCCAGTTCCTGTGATGCTGACATTTTGACTCTGATCCAGTAATTGTCTTCTCCCCATTGCTGAGAATCTAGGGCTAGCTGCCAGATTGCTTTTGGCAATGTGTCTGGGTCTTCAATCTGCAGAGATTTTTCTCACCAATTGATGATTGGGTTATTTTCTTCTAACCAAGGTATTCCTAGGATCATTCGTTGATTGCCTAGCTTAATGATCCAAAACCAGTTTACAAATTGTCATCCATTAATCATATATGTAACATATCTTGGTGTGATGTGTGATCATTCCTTTGGCATTGACTGTTCCATCTGTGTTTCTGACTTTAATAGGTTTTTTGAGTTGTTCCTTTCTGAGCTCCTTCACTGCTCCCTTGTCTACAAAGTTTCCTTCTGCTCCACAATCAATTAGGGCAGATGTTCCAGCAGGTAAATCAGTCAATTTGATAGTTAACAAAATGCACTTGTCATTGTTGGATAATACTATTACAGAATCAAGCGCTAACTGTTCAGATCTTGATAATAAGGAAGGGCCAACCACTGAGTGATGCTTCCTAACTAAAAACCCTCATTTTCAAATTTGTTTAAGAGGGCATTCTTCTCTTCAGTAGACATTGCTGAAAAGATGGCTCTAATTTTCTTTGCTGGTTTGTCCTCTTCCTTCTGTTGTTCCTCGGTGATGGAGCAGACAGCCTTATTCTGGTAAGACCTGGATGAAGATGTGTCATTACGTTTCAGGCAGTTCCTGGAGATGTGTCCCTGTGTTCCACATTTGAAACACTTTCTAGTCTTTCAGTACTCTTCCTTTTGATCATCTGTCAATTGCCCAGGGGTTGTTGTATTAATAGCTCTGATGGTTCCGGACTGATTGTTGTTTCGATTGAAATGTGTTCCAGATCCATCATTGGTCCTCCTGTTCCCCTGTCCTGTCATGTCCCAAGCATTATGGTGATCCTCAGCCTTGTCATAGGCTTCTTGCATCGTTTTGATTTTCCTTTGATCTTGTAAGATCATCCTAGCAAGTTCCAAAGGCAGTCCCTTAACGAATGCCTGCAATTGAGCAGGTATTCCAGTGAGGCCAGAGGTTCCTATGTCCATGTGGAATTTCCTAATATATTCTGGGACTGAAATGCTGTTTCCAACTCTTAATTTGGATAGATTGTTCAGGGCTCGAAGGGCACTGTTAACTTCTCCCCAGTCATTGATGAAACGCATTTCAAATGCTTCATAGTTGCTCCATTTGAATGTGGCTGTGGTACTGCTCCTATTGTCGTTCAGCTTGCCTCGAATAATGGTTTTCCAATCGTCTAATTCTGGTCCCATGCATGCAAGCACATACCTGACTTCCTTTTCATCTTTTCCTTCATAGTTCTGTTTGTTGAGGGTAAAGTAATCCTCAAGCTATCCTAAAAACGATCTTGCTTCGATTTGTTTACCTGTAAAAGGTCATATAGGCTGCAGTTTGATATCCCCCTTAGAGCTAGCACTGGTTTCAGATGCCATTCCTGGTTCAGGAGTAATCAGTGGTTTGGGGTTGATCGGTGGTTCAGGGGTTGGTGTTCTAGTGATTGGTTTTGGTTCTGGAGTAGGAGTTCTACTTGGGGTTCTTGGTTTTGGAGATGGGGGTGGTCCTTGTTTCTAAGTAATCTGTATCAAATGGGTTTTCCTCAAGCTTGGCTTGTTCGATTTGTAATAATTCCTCCCACTCTGCTAAAAGGCTAGCTGTGATTCCGTGTCAGTCACTGTCTCTAAAGAAGTCTCTATAGAGGGTCCTTCCTGGGTTGTTTTCTGGTTCTCGAACAAGGTAGAGCAGTTCTCCTTGTACTTCACTACCCTAGTCTAGGTAGACTTGATCAGGTAAATCGAATTCAAAGGCTCCTGAGTAGAAGTCTCCTGAAAAATATCTGTCTGGGACTGGTTCATTTCATTTCCGTCCTTCTGTAACAAAATACCAGGTTTGTTGGTAGAGAAAAACCTCTTGTTGTCCAAGGTAGTATTTCCCCTTATAGATGATGGATCCATTTGGAGGTCATTCCTGAGAGCTGCAGGTCTCAATGGTGTTGGCTAGGGATGATACCCTGAGCTAGTCCTGAGTTCCAACTTATGTTACGGTTGATGTCCACAACGTCGTTCAGCATCCAAGTCTACAGCAACAAACAGAGTCTCAGTCTGTTCCCAGCCACTGGACAAGGGTTCTAGGCACTAAGTCTGATGATGATGAAGGCTAGAGAGAGAGAGAAGAGAGTGGTTGAGGCAACGAGCAGAAGAGCGTTCAAGTTGTAGATATGATTTGACTAAGTTGGAACTAAAGAACTATGGTACATGAGAGGGGTTTATATCCATTTAGAGAACCATGAGAACTAAAGGGGAAAAGGCATAGCTATCTGAGAAAGGAAAGATGAAGGTAGCTATAAAAGGAGATAATGTCCAAGGCGTAACTATTATCAGGAACCCCTCGGCGTGACACCTAAGAGCCCCAACAGTGAACTGACAGGAGGAGAGGAGAGAGGGGAGAAACCCGAGAGAACTCGACTGAGGACTCTGGGTGCTGGATTGCACTCTTTATATACTACGACAAGTGGTCTGTGCACTACCCTAAACCCTACTCTAAATATAGTATGGTATGAGTAAGACGACTGTGCATGTAGTAATGGTAATGAGTCATCAGCGCCAGACTCCGGTATCTTATCTACGGCTTTATCTAAGCGCCAAGCGATAGGCGCCTGCTTAGTCAGCATATGTTTATATAATATGAAGAAAATAAATAATAAACTGAAAATGACTTGGTGAAAAGTTGATAGCCACACTTTATCTCCAACTTTGTACTCTGGTGCATCTGATCTGTGTCTATCGGCGTACAGCTTCATATCACCCTGTGATTTTAGCAAGGCTGCCTGAGTTTCCTCGTGGATTTCTTTCATTTTCTGAGTGAAATCCAATGCTGCTGGGTGACTTCCTTCTCTTCTGGGCTCGATTCCCATCCTGGGGTGTTTTCCATAGTTTACAAAGAAGGGGGTCTGTTTGGTGGATGCCTGAATTTTGTTATTGTAACTAAATTTGGCAATGGCTAACCATCCAGACCAATCTTCTTGCCTATGGTCTACAAAGATTCTCAGGAAATGTTCTAGGTCCTGATTCATCCTTTCAGTTTGTCCATCAGTTTGCAGATGGAATGCAGTGGACAAGTCCATTGAAATTCCCAGCATTTGATTTAGCTCCTTCATCATTTGTGCTGCAAATTGCGGACCTCTATCCAAGATGATTGATTCAGGGAGTCCATGTAGTTTCCAAATGTGATCCCTGAATAGACTTGCCAGCCCTTGTGCTGACGTTTCTTCTGATGTGGGTATAAAGTGCGCCATTTTGGACATTCTATCACAAACTACCAGAATTGCATTGTGACCATGTGACTCTGGTAATTTTGTGATGAAATCGGCGGAAATATGGGTCCAGGGCTTTGCTGGTGCCGAGTTTGGCATTAACTTTCCAGCAGGAGGCTCTGGGAAATTCTTATTTTGCTGGCATTTGTCACACCCATTAACATATTTTTTAATAAATCTGGTGATTCCAGGCCACCAGTAATTTCTTGTGACGAGTTCAATCGTCTTCCACTGTCCTCCATGTCCAGCAATGGGCATGTCATGGTGTAGGCGGACTATCTCCATCCGCAGTTTCTCCTCCTTAGATACATAGACTTTCCCTTGCCAGAGGATAAGTCCTTGCTCCATCTCCCATTCTCGAGCGTTTAGTGTTTTAACGCCAGCCTTTTTCATGGCTTCTACTGCTTTTACTACTGCTTTGTCAAATGCTTCAGAGTGTTGAATTTTGTTTAATAATTCTTTTTCTGAGCTATGAATGAATACATGTCCATGACGTAGTGCAGTGATTCTGAAAAAGTCCGGTTTGAGGAGCGTGACATCCTTGTTGTCGTCATCCACCCCCTTTTTATGGTCTGGCCTCCTGGACAGAGAGTTGGCCTTTCCCATGGTAGCACCAGCTTTATGATGCAACACAAAATTAAATCAGCTAAGGTATAAGGCCCATCTAGCCTGCCTGCGATTCAACTTTTGCACTCATGAAGTACTCGAGATTTTTGTGATCAGTCCAGATCTCGAACTGTTCATGTGCTCCCTCCAAGTAGTGATGCCATGTTTCCAGACAGCGCATGATGCCTAGCATTTCTTTGTCATGGACATCATAATTGCGCTCAGTGTCATTGAGCGACTTTGATAGGTAGGCCACAGGCCTCCATTTGTCATCCTTGCAGAGCATGGATAAGATGCCACCCGTAGCGTAATCCGATGCATCTGATTCTACTCTGAATTTCTTATCTGAATCTGGAGCAACTAGTAAGGGTTGCTCCATGAATATCCTTTTCAGGCTTTGGAAAGCTTTTTCTTGGACCTCCGTCCATTCCCATGTTTTTTCTTTTCTGACCAGATCATGTAGTGGCCGTGCAATTTTAGCGAAGTCTTGTACAAAGCGCCTATAGTAATTGGCTAGGCCTAGGAACCTTTGTACATCTTTGACACAAGAAGGGGTGGGCCAGCTAATAATAGCTTCGACCTTTTTTGTATCCATTTGAATTCCCTTGGGTCCTAGGATGACGCCCAAGAATTCAACTTCTTCTACACACCACACACATTTTTCTGGTTTTACATACAGATTGTTCTCTTCCAACCATTGCAAGACTTCTTGTACAATTGCGTCATGCTCCTCTTTTGTTTTAGTAAAGATGAGTATGTCATCAATGTACACGATGACTTTTCCTGTGTTGATCATATTGCGGAAAATGTCATTCATCATTGCTTGGAAGGTGGCGGGTGAATTAGTCAGCCCGAAGAACATCACTACTGGTTCAAAAGAACCTTCAGGGGTAGTGAATGCAGCTTTCCATTCATCGCCTTCCTTGATCTGTACGTTATTATAACCCCACCTAAGATCTAGCTTGGTGAAGTATTTGGCACTGCCTGCCCGATCTACGAGCTCCGATATTAGTGGTAATGGGTAATTATTTTTAACTGTCCACTCATTCAGGTATCGGTAGTCCTGAACCATCCGCTTCTTTCCATCTTTTTTGCTTACGAAGAAGATGGGTGACGTCTGTGGTGATTTAGAGGGTCAGATGTACCCTTTTGCCAACTGATCATCCACAAAGTTCCGTACTTCTTGAAGCTCATCTGGGGATAGGGGGTAGACCTTCCCTTTCTGGGGCTGATAGCCTGGTTTGGTATCAATTGCGTGATCCCAAGGCTTTCTAGCCGGCATGCGCTCTGATGCTCCTTTTTCGAAGAGTTTGAGGTATTGATGGTATTGTTCAGGTACCATCTCCTTTGCTGTGAGTTTTGCCAACTCTCGTACATATCTCATTGATCCAGTCTTTGGTCTGGCGGGTGATGGAAACACTGGTAAGAATGGGTATTTGTCTCTGTACTTGTATTGACCCGGGTGTTTCATTTGTTCCATGTACATGAGATGCTTCTCACTTTCCTCCTTTTCTTCGAGCCAGTGCGCGAAGTCTAATTCTTTCTCCTGTTCCCACAGATATTCCAGAACACGCCAGTGTTCCACTGATCGGACCTTCTGTTCCCACTTCTTGGTCCATTCCCTTTGCCTATGTCCACAGCTCCGTGGACAGCATGTCAATTTGATTTGGCTGGTCTCCCAATTGATTTCAGGGTTGTGTTTTCGTAACCATGTGGATCCAATGATTACGTTGGTTTTTCCCAGCTCGCATATCTCAAAGGTGGCTCGCTCCTTGTGCCCTTGATAAGATAAAAGAAGATCAACCTCATGAGTGATCATTCCTCCTTCGTTATTTGTTCCATCCACATTCCGAACTTGAATGGGACATTCCAAAGGTATGAGTTTGAAACCCATCCTTTTTGCATATGCCGCATGCATGAACAGACCTGTTGCTCCTGAATCGAGCAATGCAGTTTGTTGAGTTTGTTCATGTGTATCCAATCTTTCTAACCCGATCTCCATCAAGATCTCGTCCTTCCATCCTATTGATCTAACTAAGAACTCCTTTTCTCCTTTCTTCAACATCCTTCTTGGGCAAGCAGTTTCAGCGCTAGGCGCTATATCACGCTGCTTCCCTTTTAAGTCCTTTTGTCCCTTTGTAGATACTTGTACTACTATATTTGATAACAAGGAATTAAGCACAGGTTGTACCACCCTGCCGCGCTCCTTGGGAGTGACACTTTCAGTGCCGTGCGCTATATCACAGTGTTTCACCTGGGAGGTCGCCTCTTGCGGGAACGTCTCAGAAGTCCTTGAGACTCCCAAGATTGTCCTTGCATCAACCTGGTCAGTACTAAGCGCTATATCAAGGGGCTGTGCACTATCTAATCTATCTAGTACAGCGTATCTATTATGAGAGTCCAGTACGGGACCTACTGACTCTCTTCCTCTTTTAAATTTTCTTCTCCTTTCTTGAAGTACTCCTTCATTTTGTCAAACATCATGGTGCAAATATCAAGTCCTGATCTGCAGTTTCTGGAAATGTGTCCGATCTTGCCGCATTTGTAACATCTGAGGGGCGGTCTTTGGTTTTGATCGATGTCCATTGCATTAGGGTCCGGCCAATTTGCTGTACTACTTGAACTCGCGGAGGCTCCAGCTCCCAATCATCCCTGACTCACTGATCCCAATCTGAATTTCCATCGGGGTTTTGGCTGGGCAGGGGCTACCGGCTTCGCTGTATCCGGGCCTTTGGATGCTCCTTCACTCCTATTGGCGGAGTTACTGGTCCGCGAGGAGTAGTACTTCTCCTCGGCTTTCGCCTGTCTCCACTGGCGATCCAATCTCACTGCTTTCTGATACCATCCTTCAATGGTCTCAGGTATATCAGGAACCCCCCGGCATGATGCCTAGGAGCCCCAACAGAGAACTGAGAGGAGAGGAGGAAGGGAGGGATGAAACCCAAGAGAACTCGACTGAGGACTCTGGGTGCTGAATTGCACTCCTTATATACTACGACAGGTGGTCTGTGCACTACCCTAAGCCCTACTCTAAATATAGTACGGTATGAGTAAGACGACTGTGCATGTAGTAATGGTAATGAGTCATCAGCGCCGAGTTCTGGCATCTTATCTATGGCTTTCTCTAAGTGCCAAGCAATAGGCACCTGCTTAGTCAGCATGTGTTTATATAATATGAGGAAAATAAATAATAAAATGAAAATGACTTGGTGAAAAAGCCGAAGCTTTTCAGTCGGTCATGACAGTACCCCCTTTTTATGATTTGGCTTCCAGACAAATTCAAACTTCCTCGTCATCCTTCAGCGTATTGCGCTCTATCATGGATGGTTCCTCAGTTTCTTCGATGATGGGTGAGAGTGGGCGGGATGGTGGAGTGAGGTCTTCAATCGTTTCAGCGCGAGGCGCTATATCATGCGATTGGCGTAGGCACATGTTGCATTGACATGGCCCTTCCACGTCTCCTGGCTCTGTAAGGGTGTCTAAACCCTTTCTTCCCTTCCATTTTTGCCAGTTTTGCTCCCATTTTGCAGCTGGTGCTACTGCATTAACATCGATTTTTGACACTATTTTGTCTGAGGATTGGGTGAAGTTTTTGTAAGGTCTGAAAGTCAACCTGTTAAAGGTCGCTTTGTCAAGCCTTCTGATGGCTCCGGGGTTTTTATCGTAAAAGTTTTTTATTTTTCTTTTTGCATTTTGTAGATTGTCCAATGGTTCCCAGGAGTTGTGCTCAGCGGTGTATCCTTTCCACCTGACCAAGTACTCCATTTTGTTTCTTTTTAATTGTACATTGATTATTTCTTCTACCTCATACTCTTTTTCACCGTCTATTTCAATTGGCGGTGGAGGTTGTGCCTTTTGCCCTCTCATTGGTCGTTTCCAAGGGTGGATTCATGAGACATTTACCACGGGATGGATTTGTTGTGAGAAGGGTAAGTCCAACTCTACTGCATTTGGCGACACTATTTTCTTGATTGGGTATGGCCCAATCCATCTTTCCACCAATTTCCTAGTTGGTCGTCCTGTCAACCTTAAATCTTTTGTTGACAACCAGACTTTGTCTCCAACTTTGTACTCAGGTGCATCTGACCGGTGTCTGTCTGCATACAGTTTCATATCACCTTGTGATTTTAACAAGGCTGCCTGAGTTTCCTCATGGATTTCTTTCATTTTCTGAGCGAAATCTGATGCTGCCGGGTGACTCCCTTCTCTTCTGGGCTCAATTCCCATCCTGGGGTGTTTACCATAGTTGACAAAGAATGGAGTCTGTTTGGTAGATGCCTGAATTTTGTTGTTGTAGCTAAATTCAGCGATGGCTAACCATCCAGACCACATTTCTTGTCTATGATCTACGAAAATCCTCAGGTACTGTTCTAAGTCCTGATTCATTTGTTCTGTTTGTCCATCCATCTGTGGATGGAATGCTGTGGACAAATCCGTGCTGATGCCCAACATTTGGTTCAGCTCCTTCATCATTTGCGCGGCAAATTGTGGGCCGCAATCTGAGATTATCGATTCAGGGAGTCCATGAAGTTTCCAAACATGGTCCCTAAATAATGTGGCTAATCCCTGCGCCAATGTCTCTTCCGAGGTGGGAATGAAATGCGCCATTTTTGACATTCTGTCACAAACTACCAATATCACATTATGACCATGTGATTCTGGTAGTTTTGTGATAAAGCCGGTGGAAATATGTGTCCAGGGCTTTGCTGGTGCCGAGTTTGGCATTAATGTTCCAGCGGGGGGCTCTGGGAAATTCTTATTTCGCTGGCACTTGTCACATCCACTAACATATTTTTTGATAAATCTAGTGATTCCAGGCCACCAGTAGTTTCTTGTGACGAGTTCAATCGTCTTCCATTGTCCTCCATGTCCAGCAATGGGCGTGTCATGGTGTAGGCAGACTATCTCCATCCGCAGTTTCTCATCCTTTGGTACATAGACTTTTCCTTGCCAGAGGATAAGTCCCTGTTCCATCTCCCATTCTCGAGCATTTAGTGTTTTAACACCAGCCTTTTTCATGGCTTCTACTGCCTTTACTACTGCTTCGTCACGTGCTTCAGAATGTCGAATTTTGTTTAATAATTCTTTTTCTGAGCTATGAATGAATATGTGACCATGACGCAGTGCAGCGATTTTGAAAAAGTCCGGTTTGAGGAGCGTGATGTCCTTGTTGTCATCATCCACCCCCTTTTTATGGTCTGGCCTCCTGGACAGAGAATCGGCCTTTCCCATAGTAACACCAGCTTTATGATGCAATACAAAATTAAATCGGCTAAGATACAAGGCCCATCTGGCCTGTCTGCGATTCAACTTTTTTGCACTCATAAAGTATTCGAGATTCTTATGATCAGTCCATATTTCGAACTGTTCACGTGCTCCTTCCAAGTAATGATGCCATGTTTCTAGGCAATGCATGATACCTAGCATTTCTTTATCGTGGACGTCATAATTGCACTCAGTGTCATTGAGCGACTTTGATAGGTAGGCCACAGGCCTCCATTTGTCATCTTTGCAGAGCATTGATAAGACGCCACCCATAGCATAATCTGATGCATCTGACTCTACCCTGAACTTTCTATCTGAATCTGGGGCAACTAGTAAAGGCTGCTCCGTGAATATCTTTTTCAGGCTTTGGAAAGCCTTTTCTTGGACCTCCGTCCATTCCCATGTTTTTTCTTTTCTGACCAGATCGTGTAGTGGTCGTGCAATTTTGGCAAAGTCTTGTACAAAGCGCCTATAATAATTGGCTAGGCCTAAGAACCATTGTACGTCCTTGACACAAGAAGGGGTAGGCCAGCTGATAATTGCCTCGACCTTTTTTGTATCCATTTGAATTCCCTTGGGTCCTAGGACGACGCCCAAGAATTCAACTTCTTCCACACACCATACACATTTTTCTGGTTTTACATACAGATCATTCTCTTCCAATTGTTGCAAGACTTGTTGCACAATTGCGTCATGCTCTTCTTTTGTCTTAGTAAAGATGAGTATGTCGTCAATGTACACGATGACTTTTCCTGCATTGATCATATCACGGAATATGTCATTCATCATTGCTTGGAACATGGCTGGCGAGTTGGTCAGCCCGAAGAACATTACTACTGGTTCAAAAGAGCCTTCAGGGGTAGTGAATGCGGCTTTCCATTCGTCGCCTTCTTTGATCCGTACGTTATTGTAACCCCACCTAAGATCTAGCTTAGTGAAGTATTTGGCGCTCCCCGCTCGATCTACGAGCTCCAATATAAGTGGTAGTGGGTAGTTATTTTTAACCGTCCACTCGTTCAGGTATTGGTAGTCCTGAACCATCCACTTCTTTCCATCTTTTTTGCTTACAAAGAAGACGGGTGACGTTTGTGGAGATTTCGAGGGTTGGATATACCCTTTTGATAGTTGATCATCCACAAAGTTCCGTACTTCTTGAAGCTCATCTGGGGATAAGGGATAGACCTTCTTTTTCCGGGGTCGATAGCCTGGTTTGATATCAATTGCATGATCCCAAGGCTTTCTGGCCGGCATGCGCTCCGATGCTCCTTTCTCAAAGATTTTAAGGTATTGATGGTATTGTTCAGGTACCATCTCTTTGGCTGTGAGTTTTGCCAATTCTCGTATATGTCTCATTGATCTGGCTTTGGATCCAGCAGATGATGGAAACACTGGTAAGAATGGGTATTTATCCCCATACTTGTATTGACCTGGGTGTTTCATTTGTTCCATGTATGTGAGATGCTTCTCACTTTCCTCTTTTTCTTTGAGCCAGTGCGCGAAGTCTAATTCCTTCTCCTGCTCCCACAGATATTCTAGAACACGCCAGTGTTCCGCTGATTGGACCTTCTGCTCCCGCTTCTTGGTCCATTCCCTCTGCCTATGTCCACAGCTTCATGGGCAACATGTCAATTTGACTTGACTGGTTTCCCAATTGATTTCAGGGTTGTGTTTTCGTAACCATGTGGATCCAATGATTACGTTGGTCTTTCCCAGTTCGCATATTTCAAAGGTGGCTTGTTCCTTGTGCCCTTGATAAGATAAAAGGAGATCAACCTCGTGGGTGATCATGCCTCCTTCATTGTTTGTTCCATCCACATTCCGAACTTGAATGGGGCGTTCCAAGGGTATCAATTTGAAGCCCATCCTCTTTGCGTATGCAGCATGCATGAACAATCCTGTTGCTCCTGAATCGAGCAACGCGGTTTGTTGGGTTTGTTCATGCGTGTCCAACCTTTCCAACCCGATCTCCATCAAGATCTTGTCCTTCCGTCCTATTGACCTAACTAAAAATTCCTCTTCTCCTTTTTTCAACATCCTTTTTGGGCAAGCAGTTTCAGCGCTAGGTGCTATATCACGCTGCTTCCCTTTCCAGTCTTTTTGTCCCTTTGTAGATACTTGTACTACTGTATTTGGTAATGAGGAATCAAGCACAGGTTTAGCCGCCCTGCCGTGCTCCTTGGGAGTGACACTTTCAGTGCTGTGTGCTATATCACGGTGTTTCACCTGGGAGTTCGCCTCTTGCGGGGACGTCCCAGAAGTCCTTGAGACTTCCGAGGTGGTCCTTGCATCAACCCGGTCAGCACTAGGCACTATATCAAGGGGCTGTGCACTATCTAATCTAGCTAGTACAGTGTATCTATTATGAGAGTCCAGTACAGGACCTACTGACTCTCTTCTTCTTTTAAATTCTCCTCTCCTTTCTTGAAGTACTCCTTCATTTTGTCAAACGTCATTGTGCGAATATCGAGTCCTGATCTGCAGTTCCTGGAGATGTGTCCGATCTTACCGCATTTGTAACAGCAGAGTGGTGGTCTTTGGTTTTGATCGACGTCCATCACGTTAGGGTCCGGCCGATTTGCCGTACTACTTGAACTCGCAGAGGCTCCAGCTCCCAATCATCCCTGGTTCGCTGATCCCGATCCGAATCTCCATCGGGGTTTTGGCTGGCCAGGGGCTACCAGCTTCACTGTATCCGGGCCTTTGGATGCTCCTTCACTCCTATTGGCGGAGCTACTGGTCCGCGAGGAGTAGTACTTTTCCTTGGCTTTCACCTGTCTCCACTGGCAATCCAATCTTACTGCTTTCTGGTACCATCCTTCAATGGTCTCAGGCACTTCATCGGCTTCCATTATCCTTTTTCGGAGTCCAGTATTCAAACTTCGTTTGAACTCTTTGATAAGAGCTCTTCCCAGGTATCCGGTGCCTCATGATACCTTCTTAAACTTTTGTATGTGTTCCTCACACGTGCTGGACCCTTGTGTCATGGTCCGCATTTCCGAGATCTTTGATGACTGCTCATCAGTGTCACCAAAGTCCCTTCTGATCTGCCTGAACAATTGTTCCGCTGTTTGCGGAATTCCTTCTTCATTGTTGGCCATTTGCTCCAACAGATTGTCCTTCCAATCTGCGGCAAAGCCTTCCGTCATGTATGATATGATCAATAAGATCCGTTCTTCCTCATCAGATTCCGGCATCTTCAATTGAATGTATAGTCTGCATGCGTTTATGAAATTTGTCACTTCGGACATCTTTCCTGAGAAAACCGGTGGTTTGGCTACATCTATTCTAGATGTTCCGCCGTTACCGGTTCCGGGAATATTGAATACCGTCCCTGGCGGTATATTGACAATGTTGGCGGGGGAGGAGGGTTTTCTGCTGCGGCCGCGGCGGCCTGTGCAGCATTTGCTTGCAGCTGTGTCAGCTGATTTTGGAGGGCTTGGATGGTCGTGGCTTGCACGTTGAGGAGGTTCAGCAGTTCTGCTGATGTCATTTCTTGGGGCGCCGCCATACTGTGATAGTTTGGTGGTGGCAATGTGGGTGATGGTGTAAGTGGGGGTGGTGGTGGTGAAAACGGTGGTGCGGGTTCTCCGATGAAATCTGCGTCGGAGTTGAAAAGTAGGTTTGGATTTAAGGTGGCTGGATTTGGTACTAGTATAGGAAACGGTGCTGCTTCCCACTGGTGTGGTTCCTCTGTGATAGAGTTGGTAGAGTGTGATGATGATGATGAGGAGGAAGTAGATTCTCCTTCTGATGAACTAAAACCCACGTCGTTTGGATCAAGATCGCCTGTGACGGCATCCCAAAAAGTATTGTTATTGTTTGTATCTCCTATCTTGTACATAAAGGTGAGGGAGGTCTTGGCCTGTCACCTGCTTGGGAACGTAGATATGGAAACGTGCACTCAGGGTCTGCAACCACCCCTGCAGTGCTACAATATACTTTACTGACTACTTGTTTTATTTATGGATGAAAGGTCTATCTAATCAGGGTCCGAATGGTTGTCCTGATACCACTACACCATACGGGTGCGGGTCTTTCTCAGAGGCGTGTGACCAAGTGGCAGCTACCTCCAAGGGGTACGGGAAAAGGTATTTACATAGGTATAAATCTATAGCCTTCAGGGGCCTAGGCCAGGGCAGTCTAACGTGCTAGGGGGGTGGCGAGCCTTGTCCCTAGATACGGATCACGTATTGTGTGATCAGACCAGCACTGGTATCCTGTGCACAGGTAACCCTATCGACCGGGTTAGGTCCTTCAGTTTGCATCGACCGGGAATGTAATGCAAAGCTAGTTTAGGGCTGCGATGCAGAGCCACGGGTGCGCAGTTTTAAACGGTGTCTGGCAACTGGTACCGCAATTTTAACGTCAGCGTACGACGGTGTGTATCCCCCTGGTTCTCTGCCACTTAACCCTGTGGTCCGGGTATGTATCAAGCGTTGGGGCTGCTAGAGAAGTAGTCGAGTTCTACTATCAGGAACCCCCTGGCATGATGCCTAGGAGCCCCAACAGAGAACTGAGAGGAGAGGAGGAAGGGAGGGATGAAACCCATGAGAACTCGACTGAGGACTCTGGGTGCTGAATTGCACTCCTTATATACTATGACAGGTGGTCTGTGCACTACCCTAAGCCCTACTCTAAATATAGTACAGTATGAGTAAGACGACTGCACATGTAGTAATGGTAATGAGTCATCAGCGCCGAGTTCCGGCATCTTATCTACGGCTTTCTCTAAGCGCCAAGCAATAGGCGCCTGCTTAGTCAGCATGTGTTTATATAATATGAGGAAAATAAATAATAAAATGAAAATGACTTGGTGAAAAAGCCAAAGCTTTTCAGTCAGTCATGACAAGGTACCTCATCAGCCTCCATTATCCTTTTTTGGAGTCCAGTATTCAAACTGCGTTTGAACTCTTCGATAAGAGCTCTTCCCAGGTATCCCGTGCCTCGTGATACCTTTTTAAACTTTTGCACATGCTCTTCACACGTACTGGACCCTTGTGTCATGGTCCACATCTCCGAGATCTTTGATGACTGCTCATCAGTGTCACCAAAGTCCCTTCTGATCTGCCTGAACAATTGTTCTGCCATTTGCGGAATTCCTTCTTCATCGTTGGCCATCTGCTCCAACAGATTGTCTTTCCAATCTGTGGCAAAGCCTTCCATCATGTATGAGATGATCAACAAGATCCGCTCCTCCTCGTTGGATTCTGGCATCTTTAATTGAATGTACAACCTGCATGTGTTTATGAAATTTGTCACTTCGGACATTTTTCCAGAAAAAACCGGTGGTTTGGCTACATCTATTCTAGATGTTCCGCCATTTCCGGTTCCTGTTACGGTCAATGTCCACAACGTCGTTCAGCATCCAAGTCTACAGCGACAAACAGAGTCTCGGTCTGTTCCCAATCACTGGACAAGGGTTCTAGGCACTAAGTCTGACAATGACAAAGGCTAGAGAGAGAGCGAGGAGAGCGGTTGAGGCAACGAGCAAAAGAGTGTTCAAGTTATGGATAAGATTCGACTAAGTTGGAACTAAGGAATTACAGTACATGAGAGGGGTTTATATACGTTAAGAGAACAAGAGAAACTAAAGGGGAAAGAGCATAGCTGGTGAAGGTAGCTATAAAAAGGAGACAACATCCAAGCATAACTATGGATTTGTAACAAGTAAATGTAGTCCGTTAACAAAGGGAAAAGAGAATTGTAACATTACCCCCTTTGTATGCGAGAAGTCACCAACTTCTACCAACTGGAGGTCATCCAACCATGGTCCGTTCTAGACTCAGCCCATTTGACAGCGTTGTCTAATTCTTTCGTCGATGTTTCCACCTTCCATTTGAGAGCTTCAGCAGCTCTGTGCAAGTTTTGCGCATTCCAAAGGAAGGAATCGCGTTCCTCATAGGTCATCTCGTGTGGATCTATAGTGAGGGTGAGGGCGGCGAGATTATCAGTGGCGGAGGAAAGGTTGGTGATGGAGCAGGTGGCAGCGGCAAGGGCGTCGGCGACAACAGTGAGCGTAGTGTTTCTTTTGACGAATTGGGCAAAATGAGGGAGGTGGTGATCGTCAGGGTGGATGTGGAGGTCATCGTCCTCGAAGTGGATGACAGTGGTATTTTTAATGAAGACCTCAAGCGGGAGGTCTGGGACAGTGATGAAAGGCGAGAGGGCGGCGGTAGCTTCGTCGATGCGCCAATGAGCGCAAGAGAGGAGGAGGAGGATGGTGAAATAGGCGGTGAGGGCAAAGAAGGTGAACATGGTTTCAGTGTGTGAGTCTGGCACTAGGCGATGATACTTGCAGAATTTATATGCATTCCAGATCACTAATTTCCGTGTTCAAATCTGAACTTTCTATATCCAGTGGGTCTTCAATTGCAGGGTTTATGAGGAGTTCTCGTTCTTCTGTGATGAACCTGGTTAGCGAATCTAGATGTTGGATTCCTGGTGTCATTGTTGGGGTGACTAAGAATCTTCTGATTCTCCTGATGATGTCCGCTATTACCTCTCCCAGTGCAATAGACAAATATTGAAGATCATCAAGGATGTCTTCTATGAGAATGCAAGGCCTTCCTGGTATTCTGATTCTTCAGTTAATTAACCAAATTTGTAGGCTACACTCCCGTATCTGTTTAGTGATCTCGTCCATCTGCTTATATTCTTCCGGACATAGCAGTCTTCCATGAGCGCTTTCATAAACGTTACTGTTTCTGATGGCTAGAAGTTGGTAGGCAGGTGGATCCTTATTATAGGCAGGTAGATCGTCGGTTGAGAATTGTAGGTCATGGTACTTGGGAAGATAGTTCTGGATGGCATTGCAGGGGAACTCTGTTGTTCCTGAAGGGTTCTTTTGGTGACGGTGATCAAGTCAAGGGATGTGGTAGTATTGTGTGACCAATGCCACAGTTCGGGTGAGTTTTCTTGACGGGTTCGGTGCTCTAGGAGTGTGTCGGAAGGGGAGGTATTGTATGCGGGTGTAGACAGTCTTTTCTTTAAGAGCTATAGTGTATTGAGAGAGTGTTGAGCAGTTCCGTTTTGTATAGTGGTAATTTTGTTTCAAGACGTGGCGGTTTCTGTATCAAGTCATGGTTCAGAGGTGTCGGCGCTGTTGATATTCCGATAGGATATCAGTGGCGTTTGCAAGATTGCGAGCGGGTTCCCAAGAATTGTCATTTGATCCATAGCCTTTCCATTTAACTAGGTAATGGTAGCCTGCACCTCGCTTCCTGTGGGCTAGAATTGCCTCTACTTCGAATTCCTCCTGTCCATTTACGAGATCAGGGGGTGGTTTCACATAGTTCGGGCTGTGCACAGTTGTTTCCCTATATGGGGTAAGGAGTGACGTATGAAACACAGGGTGAATGCGCCATTGTTTCGGGAGTTTCAATTTGTATGTTACTGGTCCCATCACTTGTTCGATTTCAAAGGGTCCTTCTCGTTTTGGTGCTAACTTCCTGGACTGATATGGTATGTGAAGATTTCTGTTCTCAAGCCATACTTTGGTGCCTTTTTCAAATCGTATTGCTTTATCCTTGCGTCGTCTTGCCACTAGTTGTCTTGCTAATTCATGTGCTGCTAGCGCTTCTTCTCTGGCCTTCCTTAGGAACTGAAGGCATTCCTCTGCTGCTGGTGTAGTCATTTGTGTTGTAGCTGTGGGAAGTGCAACAGGGTCCGTCCCATACATTAGTCTGAATGGGGAAGTTTTGATCATGTCATGATGTCGGTGATTGTGAGTGAACTCAGCTATTGGGAGAAGCGGTTTCCATAGATGTGGTTCATTGGAGCAGAACATTCGAAGGTAGACTTCTAGTTCCTGGTTGACTCGTTCTGTTTCTCCATCAGTTTGGGGATGATAGGCTGTGCTCATTCTATGGTCAATTCCTAATGCTTTTCGTATTTCCTGAAATACTTTTGTGGAGAACTGTGGTCCTTGATCCAAGATCAAAACATCGGGTAGGCCAAACCGTTTGAAAATTTCAGAGACATAAAGTTCTGCGGTGCCTAGAGCATCAATTGTCTTCTTGCAAGGTGTGAAAATTACCCCCTTTGTAAGACCATGGTCCACCGTGACCAGGATCGAGTCAAAGCCATTGGAAAGGGGTAGATCAGTGATGAAATCAAGGGTTACTTGCTGAAAGGGGCGGGTTGCTTTTGATGGAATTGGGTGAAGGGCTGGTACATTTGGGTGTGTGTTAATCTTCATCTGCTGACAGAGGGCGCATCCTTCTATCCATTCCCTGACATGTGCCAGGGACGTGCTCAATGCATAGGTCAAATTCTGATAATAGGGATGACCATCTAGCTTGTCTGGGCGTTAAGTGTTGGGCAGTTTGATAGTAGGATAGATTCTTGTGGTCGCAGTGAACTATAGTGGTGTGGGGTGATCTGTGTAGTAAATGTCACCAGGTCATCAATCCTTTGATAATTGCCAAGAGTTCTCGATCATAGATCTGGTAATTCTGTTCCGTTTGTGTTAATGCATGTGAGATAAATCCGCAGGGATGTAGAGATCCTGTTTCATCTGCTTGTTTCAAGACTGCTCCTATTGCCTTATTCGATGCATTGGTTTGAAGGATAAAGGGTCTAGTAGGATCTGGCATTAATAATACCGGCATAGATGCAAATCATTTCTTCAGAATTTCAAAAGCATTGTTCTGTTCAGTGGTCCAGTCAAATGGTTCTGTTTTCTTAGTGAGGTCGGTAAGTGGTTTAGCGATGGCAGCAAAATTTCCAATGAAACATTGGTAAAAGTTACCAAATCCAAGGAATGATCAGACTTGTTTGACTGTGGTAGGAACTGGCCAATCGGCAATCCCTGCTAACTTTATTGGGTCCATCTGAATGCGCCCAGGGGTGATGATCATTCCTAGGAATTCAACTTCCTGTGTGGCGAACTTGCATTTTTCAAGTTTCAGGAATAGATTGTTATCTTGTAACCGTTGTAAAATTCGTTTTGTCCACTCCTCCAGCTGTTCTAGTGTTTCCGCACAGATTAACATGTTGTCCATGTAAATGATCAGCCATCCTTCATTGATCATGTCCCTAAAGTACTCATTCATCATAGTTTGAAAGGTTGACGGCGAGTTGCATAATCCAAAGAACATTACTGTTGGTTCATAGAGCCCTCGATTGGTAATAAAGGCTGCTTTCCATTCGTCTCCCTTCTTGATGCGAACATTGTTGTATCCCCATCGGAGGTCTAGTTTGGTGAAATACTTGACGCCTCGTAATTTAGTCATGAGATCGGAAACAAGGGGAAGGGGATATGCGTTTTTGACAGTCCATTCATTCAGGTATCGGTAATCCTGACAGGGTCGGAGTGCTCCACTTTCTTTCTTTGCTACAAAGAAGAATGGTGATGCCTGCGGTGATGTAGGTGGTTTAATGTATCCTTTCTTGAGTTGTTCATCAATCCATTCATCTAACAGTCCTTGTTCCTTGACCGATAGAGGGTAAAGTTTACTAGCTTTTGGGACAAAACCCTCCTTTGTGTTGATTGCATGATCCCATGGTCGACTGGATGGGAAGCGTTCTGATGCCTTTTTGTCGAAGATGGTGCGCCATTGTTCATATTTCGTCGGTAGAGTGGTAGATGGTTCGTCTTTCTTTATCCTATGTTCTAGTTCTTGTGATGCCGATGTTTTAACTCTAATCCAATAGTCGTCTTTGCCCCATTGCTGGGAGTCGAGGGCTAGCTGCCAGATTGCTTTTGGCGACGTGTCCAGATCTCCAATTTTCAGAGACTTCTCTCGCCAGTTGATGATCGGGTTATTTTCTTCCAACCAAGGTATTCCTAGAATCATTTGTTGATCGCCTAGTTTAGTGATCCAGAACCAATTGGTAAACTGCTGTCCCTCGATCATGTAGCATATCTTGGTCCGATGTGTGATCATTCCTTTCACATTTACTGTTCCATCTGCATTTCTGACTTTAATTGGTTTCTTAAGTCGTTCTTTCCTGAGCTCCTTCACTGCTCCCTCGTCTACAAAGTTTCCTTCTGCTCCACAATCAATTAGGGCAGATGTTCCAGCGGGTAAATCGGTCGATTTGATAGTTAACAAAATGCGCTTGTCATTGTTGGATAGTACTATTACAGAATCAAGCGCTAACTGTTCAGATCTCAATAATAAGGAAGGGCCAACCGCTGAGTGACGCTTCCTAACTAAAAACCCTCGTTTTCGAATTCGTTTAAGAGGGCATTCTTCTCTTCAGTAGACATTGCTGAAAAGATAGCTCTAATTTTTTTTGCTGGTTTGTCTTCTTCCTTCTGTTGTTCCTCAGTGACGGAACAGACAGCCTTATTCTGATAAGAAGACCTGGATGAAGATGCATCATTGCGTTTTGGGCAGTTCCTGGAGATGTGTCCCTGTGTTCCACATTTGAAACACTTGCCAGTCTTTCGGTATTCCTCCTTTTGATCATCTGTCAATTGGCTAGGAGTCGTGGTATTTATAGCTCTGATTGCTCCAGATCAATTGTTGTTTCGACTGAAACGCGTTCCAGATCCATCAGTGGTTCTCCTGTTTCCCTGTCCCGTCATGTCCCAAGCGTTATGGTGATCCTCAGCCTTATCATAGGCTTCTTGCATCGTCTTGATCTTTCTTTGGTCCTGTAAGATCGTCCTAGCAAGTTCTAAGGGTAATCCTTTGACAAATGCCTGCAACTGAGCGGGTATTCCTGTGAGTCCAGAGGTTCCTATATCCATGCGAAATTTTCTGATGTATTCTGGGACTGAAATGCTGTTTCCAACTCTTAATTTGGATAGATTGTTCAGGGCTCAAAGGGTGCTGTTGACTTCTCCCCAGTCATTGATGAAACGTGTTTCAAATGCTTCATAGTTGCTCCATTTGAACGTGGCTGTGGTACTGCCTCTGTTGTCATTCAATTCGCTTCGGATAATAGTTTTCCAGTCGTCTAGTTCTGGTCCCATGCATGCAAGCGCATATCTGACTTTCTTCTCATCTTTTCCTTCATAGTTCTGTTTGTTGAGGGTAAAGTAATCCTCAAGCTGTCCTAAAAATGACCTTGCTTCGATTCGTTTGCCTGTAAAAGGTCGTATAGGCTGCGGTTTGATATCTCCTTTAGAGCTAGCACTGGTTTCAGATGCCATTCTTGGTTCAGGAGTGATCGGTGGTTCGGGGTTAATTGGTGGTTCAGGGGTTGGTGTTCTGGTGATTGGTTTCGGTTCTGGAGTAGGGGTTCTACTCGGAGTTCTGGGTTTCGGAGATGGGGGTGGTCCTTGTTTCGAGTAATCTGTATCAAATGGGTTTTCCTCAAGCTTGGCTTGTTCAATTCGTAGTAATTCCTCCCACTCTGCTAAAAGGCTAGCTGTGATTCCATGTCGGTTGCTTCCACTAAAGAATTTCCTATAGAGGGTCCTTCCTGGTTCGTTTTCTGGTTCCTTAACAAGGTAGAGCGGTTCTCCTAGTGCTTCACTACCCCAGTCTAGGTAGATTTGATCAGGTAAATCGAATTCAAAGGCTCCTGAGTAGAAGTCTCCTGAAAAATATTTGTCTGGGACTGGTTCGTTTTGTTTCCGTCCTTCTGTAACAAAGTACCAGGTTTGTTGGTAGAGAAAAACTTCTCGTCGTCCAAGGTAGTATTTCCCCTTATAGGTGACGGATCCGTTCGGGGGTCATTCCTGAGAGCTGCGGGTCTCAATGGTGTTGGCTAGGGGTGATACCCTGAGCTGGTCCTGAGTTCCAACTTGTGTTACAGTCAATGTCCACAACGTCGTTCAGCATCCAAGTCTACAGCGACAAACAGAGTCTCGGTCTGTTCCCAATCACTGGACAAGGGTTCTAGGCACTAAGTCTGACGATGACGAAGGCTAGAGAGAGAGCGAGGAGAGCGGTTGAGGTGACAAGCAAAAGAGCGTTCAAGTTATGGATAAGATTCGACTAAGTTGGAACTAAGGAACTACGGTACATGAGAGGGGTTTATATACATTAAGAGAACAAGAGAAACTAAAGGGGAAAGAGCATAGCTATCTAAGAAAGGAAAGGTGAAGGTAGCTATAAAAAGGAGATAACGTCCAAGCATAACTATGGATTTGTAACAAGTAAATGTAGTCCGTTAACAAAGGGAAAAGAGAATTGTAACAGTTCCAGGAATATTGAATACCGTCCCTGGCGGTATGTTAACGATATTGGTGGGGGGAGGAGTGTGTGCTGCTGCAGCTGCAGCGGCCTGTGCAGCATTTGTTTGTAGCTGTGTCAGCTGGTTTTGGAGGGCTTGGATAGTCACGGCTTGCGCGTTGAGGAGATTCAGCAATTCTGCTGATGTCATTTCCTGGGGCACCACCATACTGTGATAGTTTGGCGGTGGTGATGTAGGTGATGGTGTAAGCGAGGGTGGTGGTGATGAAAACAGTGGTGCGGGTTCTCCGATGAAATCGGCGTCAGAGTTGAATAGTAGGTTAGGGTTGAGTGTTGCTGGATTAGGTACTAGTATGGGAAACGGTGCTGCTTCCCACTGATGTGGTTCCTCTGTGATAGAGTTGGTGGAGTGTGATGATGATGATGATGTAGATTCTCCTTCAGAGGAACTAAAACCCACATCGTTTGGATCAAAATCGCCAGTGACGGCGTCCCAAAATGTATTGTTATTGTTATCTCCTATCTTGTATGTAAAGGTGAGGGAGGTCTTGGCCTGTCACCTGCTTGGGAACGTAGATATGGAAACGTGCACTCAGGGTCTGCAACCACCCCTGCAGTGCTACAATGTACTTTACTGACTACTGGTTTATTTATGGATGAAGAGTCTAACTAAGTTGGGTCTGAACGGTTGTCCAACTGCCACTACACCGTACGGGTGCGGGCCTTTCTCAAGAGCGCGTGACCAAGCGGCGGCTACTCTCAAGGGGTACGGGAAAAGGGTATTTATGTAGGTATAATTCTATAGCCTTCAGGGGCCTAGGCCAGGGCAATTTAACGCGCTAGGGGGGTGGCGAGCCTTATCCCTAGATACGGATCACGTATTGTGTGATCAGACCAGCACTGGTATCCTGTGCACAGGTGACCCTATCTACTGGGTTAGGTACTTCGGTTTGCATAGACCGGGAATGTAATGCCAAGTTAGTCGAGGGCCACGAGGCAGGGCCACTGGGTGTGCAGTTTTAACAGTGTCTGGCAACCGATACCGCAATTTTAACGTCGGCGTATGACGGTCCCCTGTTCTCGTCCACTTAACCCTGTGGTCCGGGTATAGCAAGTGTGGGGCTGTTAGAGAAGATAGTCGAGTTCTACTATCAGGAACCCCTCGGTGTGACGCCTAAGAGCCCCAACAGTGAACTGACAGGAGGAGAGGAGAGAGGAAAGAAACCTGAGAGAACTCGACTGAGGACTCTGGGTGCTGGATTGCACTCTTTATATACTACGACAGGTGGTCTGTGCACTACCCTAAACCCTACTCTAAATATAGTATGGTATGAGTAAGATGACTGCGCATGTAGTAATGGTAATGAATCATCAGCGCCGGACTCCGGTATCTTATCTACTACGTTTATCTAAGCGCCAGGTGATAGGCGCCTGCTTAGTCAGCACATGTTTATATAATATGAAGAAAATAAATAATAAAATGAAAATGACTTGGTGAAGAGCCGAAGCTTTTCAGTCGGTCATGACAACTATGGGTTTGTAATAGGTAAATGTAGTCTGTTAACAAAGGGAAAAGGGAATTGTAACAGTAGGTAGTCTTGATTCCCCAAGACTTAAGATAGTTTATCTTATGCTCATTGTATGGGCATTAGATTCTGTCTAATGTAGTCTCAATACCATTCCTTCTCTCATTTCTTATCCTCCTCCTCTCTCTGTGAGGCTTGTTAGTTTGTGTTGAGTGTGAGCTCATAACAGTGTGGTTGAGTGGTTGGACAAATGTGGGGGTGTTAGCTAGAAGTGAATGAAACCAAAAAAAAAAAATATATGAGGGGGCAAGTGAGTGGGCATCCAAGAGTGAAGAGGTGAGAGGCAAGTCAGTTGGGTTGTGGGTGACAGTGGGTGACAGGGGGGGTCAGGTTGGCAAACAGGATTGGTGCAGGTTGCGAGGTGAGTGCAGGTTACAAGGTTGGCTGTGGTGGCGAGGTGCACACCATGTTGTGAGTGACTGGGGGAGGTGTTTGTGATTGGCTGGGCCATTGCAATGATTTACCTGTGTGAAAAATGGTTTAGTTAGTTATGAAAAAAGGGGGAAAAAAACATATGGGGGGCCCAGATGAAATGGATTTGTCTGGGTCCTAGTGATGGTGGTGGGTGTGCAGGAGTGGGTGCAAGCAAGGGCAGGGGCAAGCAGGCATCTGAATGGGAGGCTAGTTGGTTGGTCATGGGTGACAGAAGGACAGGGGTGGGCAGGGGTTGCATGGTGCATGGTGCATGGTGCATAGTCAGTGCAAGTGGGTGGGCAAATGTGGAGGGGCTGAAAAAAGGTTTAGCTCACTGCAAATAAAAATGAACAAAAACCAGGGCTTATCATCTGGGCCTGGTGGTGAATGGGTGTGGTGGCAAGTGAAGGGGGGAGTGGCAGTTGTCAGGAGACATGATGTGGCAGTCAGGAGTGGCAATGGCAAATGATAGTGGTGGTAATGGTGTGACAGGAGGTGGTCAATGGTGGTAGTGGCAGTGGTGCCTATTAAAACCAGCTATAGCCAGCTATGTAGCTGCTTTGTAGTGCTATGGCTATTGAGCTATAGCCAAAAACTGGCTCCAGTGACTTAGCTAAGCTTTGACAACACTACTAGGGACTCCTAAAGGAGGAGTGCTCACTTACATGCTGGTAGGCCAGAATGAGCAACTACTGTTTATTGAGATATAGCCTGTCTTATATACATATTCTATGTGTGGCTATGCAACAATAAACAGAGGTAAAGAGAGATAAAGAGAAATAAATAGAGAAGTGAAACATAACTACATATTAAGGAGATGAAACTACCTAAAGAGGAAATGAAACATTCAACACCCTCTCTCCTCTCCCTCCTCCTCTTCTCTAGTCTACTACTGGGGCTCTTAGGCATCATGTTGAGGGGTTCCTGATAGACTGTGTGAAGATCAAATGTCCTGATGGGCATGTCCTGAAATAGTTGACAACTGCTGCTTGATTCAAATGATCTTGATCTTGATGGGAATCAATGTAAGCAAAGACTTCCATCCAATGTGATTTTGGGTGCACCCAAGGTGGGACCCAGTGAAATCCTATGCATCATGAGGGATATGCATTATGAGCATGTGAATTATTGGTATGTCTACTTATTTCCCCTCACTAAGCCTAGGTCTGCACCATTATTATGTAGGTTTCAACAACCAGAAGAGATTAATGTAATGGTATGAAGTGGACCATGTTGGCATCAAGGATTTAAACAAACTGATAATATATTCCTAAACCATTTTGAAAATTACATGTACCACTTCCCAATCCCTTTACATGTACTACACTGCGAACGGTCGAAAATAAACCGGCTCACCGTCCCCGTACCGCCACACATCCAACACCGTACCCCATCTGCCTGACGATCGCCAGCCGAGTACACAGGAGCTCCTGCCGGTGCCGGACTTCCAACGCTGTGGACTATAGCACTGGCACGGCCGGGAGAGCGGCTCTGCACATAGGATGAATCAGATGGCGAATATCTGAGCGAAATCATCGAATTCGAAGTTTGCTTGAAGTTCTGGGTCGGCGGTGCCGATGAGGAAGTTGAAGGCTGTGATTGCAGTTGCGGTGCCAAACTCGATGTCGCCATTTGGGATGCGTCAAACGAATTTCGCCGAGCAAGAATCGGCTGTACTAGGGACGACAACAGTCCCGGGCGAGTGCTATCATCTACATCATATGACCGCTTTTGGCTCAGATGATCGTCAGAGGACAAAAGCGATCCTGCAATTTGATGTATAAGCCCCGGGCGGTGTCTGCGACGGCGATGTGCAAAGGGAAAGTCGGTGAGGCTGAGGGTGAAAAAGTTGGTACCGGAGCTCGTATTGGTAGGTCCAGTATAAGAAGGAGTAACACCTGGAGCAGGTCCAGAATAGTATTGGGTAACACCTGGAGCAGATCCAGGATAAGATGGGATGACACCTGAACCCTGAGAGAATTCATAGCTTGAGACTGTAGAGCGCGTGGACAGCGACTGCTGTAAACGAGGTTGAGGACTAACATCGAACGCAAGATCACCGCGATGGACGTCTTGCGTGGCCGTGTACGCAGGTGGTCCATCTTGGATTGGAGATGGTGGCGGTTCTAGTGTGATAACTGGCGAAGGAAAGGGTCGTTTTCTATCTCGTTCTTCTGCCTGTATGGGCAGTCTGCCTGCAGTTTCAGGTAAGGACGGAACTGTGTTTGTCAGTGGATTGAGAGTTGTTTCGTCATTCCCTGCTACGGGCTGGAATGACGGCGGCGGGTTACCAGTTGCAGCTGGCGAGGGAGCGCGGAAGGAATCGCGTGAGGAGCCCATTGAAGATGCATTGATGGTGGAGCGAGTGTGTTTTTTAATTGACTGCGCAAATTCGTAACGCCCGGACAAGCCGAACTACACAGCTTCCAGCCTGTTCAATTGATGTCACACAGCATTGCATTATGGTACGGATGTCCGTCGCCTGCTCGCGATTCGGCAAGCAGGCCATTCGGCTCCTATCCTCCAGAAGCTTCGTCCCCATGTATGGGTCAGATGAGTGGTACCAGTAATTAATAACGTGATCACATGACTCGGGCACCGAGACTTGACAACAGGTAATGTCACCTTCACCGCTCGACGTGAGCAAAGCAAGGCTCCATTTCCCGTCCTTAGACGCAGGTTATATCTTTGCAGATAATGCTGGCGGGTCTCAATGTTCCAAAGAAGTCATTGATTGCATTACGGATTACCTACTCAATACGAACGCTCAGCTCGGTGCAGATTACTCAATCTCCGTCAAGAGCACCAATCGGGTTTTATCGCAGGCTCCAGCGGCCATTTCCCAGCTATTCAATGCCCAATCTGATGAGATCGTGTTCGGTTCAAGCTCGACGATGAACTTGGAAAATTTGGCCCGAGGTTTGGAAAATGATGTGCAATCTGGGGATGAATTCATTATCACTGGCGAGCATGAAGGTAAAAAAAAAATACATGTTAACCTGACCTATGTTGATGATGTATATTCTTTATCAATAGCTAACACCGGTTGTTGGAAGAAACTCGCTGCACGTCGAGGTGCCAAGCTGAAATATTGGCGGTCAAAACCGACTGATTCCACTAATCCTTATTCGGTCACGCTGAAGATTGAGGACCTTTTGCCACTTATATCTTCTAGAACGCGTATTATTGCCTTCACTGCATGCTCTAATATTCTGGGTACAATTAATCCCGTAAAGGAAATCGTTAAAGCAGCCCGAAAGGACGCCGAGGAAAAGGGGGCCAAAAAAGTCGAATTTTCCATCGATTGCGTGGCATATGCGCCTCACAGACTTATTGATGTCCAAGACTGGGACATTGATTTCGCTGTTGTTTCTCTTTACAAGGTAATGTGATGTGTATTACAGAGATAGTCTTACTCATGCACCCGCTACACCATCAGGTTTACGGTCCACATACATCAGTGCTCTACGTCCGGTCCAAGGCACTTCAGACTTCTGTTTCGTCCATAGCACACCATTTTTTACAGGTAGACTCCAAATCGTACAAGATTCAACCAGGCGGTCCTGGCTATGAGCTGGTGTACGGGAGCACTGGTATCATAACCTACTTGCTGTCCCTTACCCGTGAAAACTCGCTCCAAGAAACGTTCAAAGCGATTGCGTCGCACGAGCAGGAGTTGGTCAGAGTTCTTCTGTCATACCTTACGCACCCAGATCAAACGGCCAGGGGTGTCCGCGTCCTTGGTGATACGAACGTCAGTTTAACGCGTGTACCGACAGTCAGCTTCGTCGTCGTTGGAGAACGACCAATCAGAAGCAAAGATATAGTGGCTGTGTTTGATCTCAAGGGAGGTGTAAGTTCATGATTTTATATTTCGGTGGAATTGTTTATCAATTCGCACATAGATTGGTATACGATACGGCCATTTTTATGCATATACACTCGTGAAAGAGTTATTACCCAACGGCGACCCAGAGGACGGTGTTGTCAGGATTTCCTTGGTTCATTACAACACAATTGAGGAGGTAAATCGAATTATAGAGATTCTTCAAGAAGTTTTAGATGGCTTGAATGAGCTGTCGAATGTTCCGAAATAGACGCATACCATGAACACACATTCTGGACTGAGATAGGCGCTGTTCGCATCCCAATAGGGTATTTACATGTGGTTTAAATTCTGCAATGAAGTTCTTTTCGAAAAGATTTTCCATGTGCGGCAAATACACGGAGGTTTCAACTCTTTTGCCCCATGCTTGAACTCGTTGATTTTGTGGGCGTTAACATAGAAACAATTATCCGCGGATAAGTAGCGAGATGCCCCCCAACAATCATTAGTGCTAATCAATTAGCAAGGAAAGGTGAATAGGAGAGCCCTTGAGCTCCTGCCCGATGGTCTAGAACGTGAAGGTGATCAGGAGAACCTCAAGATAGGGCCCATCTTACGCACAGCAAACTGGATTGCCGCGGCTGGAGTCTTAAAGATGTCCAAAGTCGAAGACGATTACATTATTGGAAGCAAGTAGGGAGCTAGAATATTTAGCTTGATTCTATCAGCTCCAGAAGAGAGAGATGCGGATGCATCCGTAACAAGTTCTCAATGCGATCTATTGTGACAAGGGTTTCGAAAAGAATTTGTTTGTACACTGCGTTTCAAGTTTGCTCATTTGCTTCAAATTTCTGATTACGTCATCAAGGCCTGGTCAAACTGAATGACGATCTGCCCCACAAGCGCAGCAACAGTGCTGCTGCGTTGCGCTAGATGGCGGCACAACTATCGTCTTGACATTCATCGTACATGACGGGCCCTTTCTTTGAGACCGCAAAGGTGAGCAACTCTCCTTGGAATAAGCAACAGGCAATTTCATCCAAACGGCCAACGTAGTCCTTCGCTGACGTCGAAATCACCGAAAAAGGAGTCAGTACCCAGGATTTTATAGACGCATCAGATGCACTTCTTCATCTCTTTGGTACGAATGTCCTTCATTTTTCACCGCCACCTGAGTGCACTCACATGGACAGACTTGGTGGGATCTAGCGTCTTTGCCTTTGTACAAACAGACCTCAAAAGCTATCTTGACGTTCGCGTTGAAATATCATATTCAAAGTACACCTGACTCAAGAAACACTTACAGGGCATAAGAAAACGTTATGAAAGTCATCGGGACGAATCCCAAACCCTGGAAGCCCTCGTTCAAAGTGAAGCAAAGGATCCTCAGAGACGCGCCATCCCGTGCCTCGTTCAATTTGTCCGGTGAGGACCAACACAAGTTTTTAACGTCTAACCCTAACTCCACGTGTAGCGGGCTCGCATTTACTTGTAGAGCTTTGCAGAACATGCAAAAGGACCCCAATGTCGAACTGCACATTTGCTTTAAACGTTCTTACGATGAAATCCTGGTACACCACCATTCGTTTATTGTTCGTTCACTAGTTGCAGTCAGTCATTGGCATATGTTCAATTTTTTTTTTTTTTGACGCCGTCGCTGATATGCAATTTCATAGGTAGTGATACGTGCAGTCCCAAGACGCCGCGAGTTCTATGCGTCCATTGCACAAGGAGGCTCAAAAACAAAACTAGATGCTGCTCTCGTAAAATGGCTCGAGGGCCTTGATATTTTGGTCAAGCATTTATGTGATTTTTTGGAGGGCGGACAATACGGACGAGTTGTATGAGAGATTTTTTATTTTATTTTCTGTCACATTATTTTTATGTAACGTAAAGCGTCGTCGAACATCACGTTTCATTGAAATTGTCCACCGCGTGCCTAGGAGTTTCAGCAACTTCTCCTAGGCCTTGTCTCGACCGAATTAGAAGGAGTCTTGCCTTGCAAGGTCGTTTGCGATGATCAACTGGAACTTCTTGAAATTTGAAGTCAAGCGTAGAAAGGAGAGGGAGAGTTCGAATAAGTACTACATAATATTACAGATCATCGTCTTCAAACATCTGCATCAGGGACTTCGAAGGTACCTATCAGCGCATGTTCAACATGTTACATGCCGCTAACGGCGGAAATGCTTTCACACAGTTGAATTCGGGGTTGGCGATACCCTATAGGCGTTAGTGCGTGCTTTGCGTCTCAAAATGCTCGTGATTCTTACACCCAGGTCAATGTAGTGGTGCGGTCGACGAAGTAAGGAGGGCTGTTTATGATGACATGATATACGCGTTCGACCTCATAAGCGACGGGTGTTGGGCTTGGGGACGATGCCTACTTGCGAACCATCAACGAATGTAAGTGCGGATGTTATATACTTACGATGGCGGCATCAAAGAGGAGGAGTGATGATTGTAGAACGTACAACAAACGCATATTAGAGACTTGGATGAAAGGATCTGGGTCGGAGAATGGCGTTCCGCCATCTTATAAACTGACGCCTTGTGGGTAGATTTCCAAGCCCATTCGTCAGAACGCGCTGTTTCACTGAAATATTCAGAAGAAATGCTTCACAGCCATTTATGAAAGCCTACTCGGGTGTCAATGGTGTCACATCTGTTTCCATCACCTACATCTCGATCGGCATATGCGCGGCCGTTTCACTTCAAAAAAATATTCTCTGGCATATTCAACTATACGGAATGGACGGCGAGTGCATGCCATATCTTGATCACCTGGTCCTTGTGAAAAATCAAATCTCAGGGGGCGTACCCCTCTCTAGCAGCGACAAGCATTATAAAAGTGGTTGCAAAAGAGTATGGACGGTAACCCCTGGTACTGGCTAATTCCGGGATATCATGTTCCTCGTATCCTTTCTCGTTGTCTTCCCCTTTAATCTTCTGGTCTTTGCCGCCATAGGCCCTTACACGGACTTGCATATCGTGAATAAAATCATTGCACCTGATGGGTTCAGCCGTTCGTGAGTTGAGTAGATTTTGAACAATGGATCAGCTTGTTGACGTCGACGACGAAGTACGGTCCTTGCAGGCGCTACACCTGAATCTGCATCTATCCCAGGACCCCTCATTATCGGGAATGCAGTAAGCGTAACGTTGGTTCTGAATACCTTATCATTGACACCGAGCCAGGGAGGCCATTTTCGTGTTAATGTAATGAATTCTTTGCAAGACACCTCCATGTTGATCACAACGAGCATTGTAAGTTCTTTATCGCATCATTGATCATGTTATCAATATTGGGTGATAGCATTGGCATGGCATATTTCAATTGGGGACAACTTGGGACGACGGTCCTATAGGAGTTTCCCAATGCCCGATAATTCCAGGAGAATCGTTCCTGTATGACTTTAGTGTTCCAAATCAATCAGGAACTTACTGGTATCATTCGCATCATGGTCTGTATGCCGCTATCCTGGTATCTTCCTTCAGTTTCTCACGGACCCGTCAGCAACTCAGTATTGCGATGGGTTGAGAGGCCCCCTCGTCATTTACGACCCAAATGATCCTTTGAAATATTTGTGAGTCAAGAGTGCATTCCAGGATAAATCCGCTGACGTACATCGTCAGGTACGATATTGATAATGGTATGACCTGACCCTCCGCTCCGATCTCTATATAACGTTTCATCCATAGAGGGTACCGTTATCACTCTGGCTGACTGGTAAGCGGTGACTCGTGTGCCATAAAAAGGTTGATCGAACAAAATCAGGTATCATGTGCCATCACCTTCGGCTGGCCTCATCCCAACTGCTAACTCAACTCTAATTAACGGTCTTGGTCGTTATGTCGGAGGACCCAACTCTCCATTGGCCGTAATTGATGTCCAACCCCACAAGCGTTATCGATTTCGTCTCGTGTCGATGTCTTGCGATCCCAACTTCACATTCTCTATCAGCAATCATACTATGGTGAATATAATCAACTGTAGGATCCAGACTCATGTTAACATCTTCATAGACTATCATCGAAGTTGACGGCATTGAGACTCAGCCCTTGACGGTCGATTCGATTCAAATCTTCGCAGGGCAACGTTACTCGTTTGTTCTGAAAACAAATCAAGCCGTGAACAATTACTGGATTACAGCAAACCCTAACGTCGGTTCAACTGGATTCGCGAATGGATTAAATTCGGCGATCCTGCGGTACGCAGGTGCCCCCGTTGCAGACCCAACGTCAAGCCCAAGTACAAGCGTTAATCCCTTGAAAGAGACCAGTTTAGTTCCCCTCATCAATCCAGGCGCACCCGGAAAGCCTATTCAAGGCGGCGCAGATATCAATCTCAATTTCAATGTCGCCTTTAATTTTACGGACCTTAGATTCCACGTCAATGGAGTTAGTTTCAAGCCACTAACCACTACTCCTATACTCCTACAGATTTTAAGTGGTGCAAAGACAGCACAAGAATTGCTGCCTGCTGGTAGCGTTTACGTTCTTCCTAGGCACAAATCCGTTGAAGTATCAATCCCCAGTGGAGCACCTGGTAGTCCTGTGAGTTCACGTGTGGCATTCAAGAACACAATCCTTACTAAATCTTTGTAAATAGCACCCTGTGCACCTACATGGGGTACGATTCGATACACATCCTACTGCATGTCCAATTAAAATATTAACATTCTAGCAAGCATTCGATGTCGTTCGCAGCGCTGGTAGCACAAGTTACAATTACGCCAATCCCGTAAGACGCGATGTCGTCTCCATCGGTGTTGCGGGTGACAACGTCACATTCCGATTCAATACAGATAATCCGGGACCCTGGATTATGCATTGGTGTGTACTTTTGCATTCTAGTCGCCCTGTTGATTGATCAATTGCATAGTCACATAGATTGGCATTTGAACCTGTGCGTCGCCTAGAGAACTGCTAACCACATGTGACTGGACTGATTTATTGAACCACTGCCAGTGGCTTTGCAATTGTATTTGCAACGGACGTAGACCGGACCTCCAGGATTGATCCTCCTAGTAAGCTTACAAGTCCACCTCCCACTACCCGACTCATGACGGAATCATGTGTCTAGCTGCCTGGGACAATCTATGCCCTGCATACAATCAAAGTGGGCTTGCGTGAGAATCGAAGTTCCACTAGCTCGTCGTTGATGTTGGAAATCATTTTATGAGATGAAGATGTCATCTTAATACGAATATCGGTCTTCTTTTATTGTGTTTTTATTGGATTCATGGTCAATGGACGTCTAGCGCTCAGTTATCATCATTGGTATCACAGACTTCCTTACTCCATAGTTCCGTAAGAAAAGGACTTTTTTCTTCTCAAAAAGAATTATACCTTGGTGCTGCTTATCCTCGTATGTCTCGACAAGGTTTCGGTTGTTGAGGTCATAGGCAGATGAGATCCCGCTAAGTGATAATGAGCCGTGGACGGGGAATATACCGATATACTTTATAAGCTACTAGTCCATACATGGACTATCTTTCTGGCAGATGTTCTGGGGGGGGGGGAATCAATTTCATTTCTGGCATATCCTCCAAAACGCTAATAGGATAAAGCATTGAGCGTGGTTCGGGCAACACAGTGTACTGAGGCATCCTGAGGTGGACATATTGCATTGCGCCCTCGGCGTCTTGGCATGGACACCATAGCTGTGTTAACCTTAGAGGCTGTCACAGCATATATCTCAGTAATACCGCTATTAAATAATGGCTGTACCATCCTTATCAATGAAATGGTTGCACCATCCTTATCAATGAAATGGTTGCCAAAGCTTTGTCCAGACTAACCGTAACTGTATATGTATGAAGCCTACCTACCCTGCATTCAAACTGCCTCAAGAGTAATCTTAGTTCCTTCCAAAGATACCCGCCAAACTAACACAGCGTCTTCCTGACACACTTTGGGTATTGCTGTAAATCGCAGCCGATCACATAAAAGGCGTCGCTCCATAGGAAGAACCGATGCTCTCCCGGCGCCGCACGTGCATGCACACGGACTAACATTTGTCCGATGAAGTTGATCACAGACGTCAAAGCATACGTAATCTAATTTCATCCCTATTACTTACTGGTCCTTGTATATATAGCGGTTTTTCCTCGTGTCCGCGGTAGATTCACATTGTGGCAAACTATCAGGCATACCGCTCTTTTCCGGGAATGTGCAGCACGGAGATTAGAGGAATCCCATGAGAAACGGACTTGAAAGGAGTGTGGCAATCCTCCTAGCGAGCCAAATGTTAAGAAATTGTCCTTGACAACGTTCGCAGAAGAGGAGTCAGAGATAATCGATAAACACGGAAACCACCGTACCAGATTGTAATGATAGAAAGCATGCGTTTTTTCGATTGATATTAGTTATCGTGTCACGAGGCACAGGTGATTATTAAATCCCGTTATGATCTACGCTGGTCGAGAATGTTACCCATGCGAAGGACACGACAAAAATTGAGTTAAGTGATATATTCAAAAGGCAAATTTATGTCACTGATTAAAGTGTTTAACGGCAGCGATGAATATCTTGAAGCGACCAGTCCTCATATAAATGTACAGCCAGACTAAGAGTCAAAAAAATGAGGGGTTGAAGATAAAGAGCAACGACTTGCCAATCCTGGTCACGATAAAGGTACGGAACACGATGTGGCTGAAACAAAGAGGCATGGAACAACGTAGCACTGAAACGAGGGCCTCATGTCGGCAGACAAGCCACATGAAAGTCAGAAAGCGAAAATTTCTATTTACAAAAGCCATAATGATGATTGCGTAGCTGGGACCTTGAGAAGTTGCGCAGTTGCCGCTGATCTTTCCGCGCTTGCCGGCTCATCATACATTGGAGATTTTTTTGTCAAACACATACGACTCCCTTTGATCGCAGACGATTCAACTTCGCATCCGGGAATAAACAAAATCTCCTATCAGATCCAGGTGGAGATGACCGCTAACGCAGTAACTTGTGGGAAGTCGGACGTGGTGAGATATTTATGCTCAGAAAGGCAAGGAAAAATGACGATCGTACATAATGAGATGTGTTCTGCATTGTTTTCATTAAGAAGGTCGCCGTCTATACGGCATATTAATCATTGGCCCCATCGCAACGCAGTCGTGACAAACTGGGATTACACAGCTTGACACAAGCTTTCCTCGTTCCAGTGAATCATGGACGGGGCGCTCCACATGAAACGGAGCCATGCTGTTGGCTCTGCATATGTCGGGCCTTATCAGCTCATGCCCCGCAGACGGCGGCCATCATACTTGGTTGAGTGGAAACGAAATTTGCCAAGATGCTATCACTGTAATCTGCACAGTAGTAAAAGAGGCGAATGTCCACAAGGCGTTGCTTCTTGACATTCGAGTATGTATTGATCAGTACACGACATTTGGATAAAACACGAACGGTTCCCGACTATTCTTTGTATGAACGTTCCCGGAAAAGGTCTGATCGTCAACGCCATTGAGGGCATCTTCGGCACTAAACGTTCCATTCTTGATCCAATGAATTGGACGGAGTCCATGGAGGAAAATGTTATAACAATCTTGAAACCAACAGTAGATGAAACGTAAAGGGAGCATTGCTAGGCGACATGGAAGTTTTTTTTAAAAAAAAAAAGAAAGAAGGAAAAAAAGAAAAGGAAAACATCTAACGGCCGTTTCCGGCGGTGCTCCGTGGGAGATTATGTCAACATTACCTCGGTGACATTGTCCTGAAATTCACTGCGGTCCAACCCCATGCGGCATTGCCTAACGACGCCAATTTTCAAAACCACTTCAACCGAATTTCGAGTTAGTGAAAAGTATTTTTAAATGATTTGGCAAATCGATTCTCATGATTTGTTTGCCCCATGTGCCTTGTGACCGATATGCTCCCGATAGAGCAAGATAAAGATTACGCCCACGCATCAAGATCGGACGCGCCTCACTGGGTCGAGCTCTATCCTTGTACTTGAGTTTTAACAGTTATTTTGTGTTCCACATGGAGCCTGTTGCACAACATGTGACATTTCTTCATGAAATAGACAAACGTGATCCATGTCGGGCCAAAAGTAGGAACTCAACATCGCATTTTTGGTTCGCATTTGATGAAAACAGCTGTACAGGTTCACCAGTTTCTGCTTGGGTCAAGGAGGAATTCACGTGGGTGATTCCATATTCAATATTCAACATTCCGCATGTCAAGGAACAATGAGTGAATCCTCCCAGGTATTTGTATGAACGTTAAATGTATCACGGTAGTCAACCACAGGGGCTCGATGTATTTGACCCAATTTGGGTCAGTGTGCAAAAGTGCCCGAGATCCTGACAAAAGAGGTTTGGCGTGATTCACCGTGGTTGCGAATCCTTTTCGTCCTGTTCTTTATGTCTTCAAATGAGTAGCTTGAGGTTGTTAATACCATTGTTGTTGGGGACTGGCGAATGGGTTAAGTTGGGTTAAGTTATGGCACTCTTCGTAGCAAGTCGGAAACGTTACCCGAGTATAACATGAGTCCGACTAGGCCACAGTGGGAGCGGAATTACGGGAGTGACGCAACAGGGCTCCTTCTATCCACGCGCCAGCGGAACACTTGCGGCAGAAGCAAAATACAGTAACTGGAAGCAATGCATCACGATGTGATCCTGGAATAGTCTATCATGGCCTGATATATGCCGCCTCACGTCTTCTGGACATTTGATGTTTGGAATTCTCGGTCGAATACAGTCATTTAGCACGACACGTCATTTCACAGATCATCGTCCGACTCGAGTTACGCAGGATCAGCCCTGGGTTTGCCGAACCTCAGGTAGTTGAGATGAAAGTTCATCGTCGAGGTCTCAGCCTCTTGGCAATAGTCATTAAATTAACGGTGCGTGGGTCGATGAGTTAAATGTCTTCATGAAAGCATAATGGACATGTTGGTCTCCGAGCAGAATGGATAATGAGTAGTATAATGTTCTTTGACAAGCCTCAGAGCAATGAGCGGCCTGGGCGGACATGACTAGTACAGCACGGGTGTTAATGCCCGCGTATTCCATACGACGAACTCGAGCCGACCATCATGTGAACCGCGAATGGTTCTCTGAAATAGGTAGGTCGTGTAGACACACACATGAAACCGGACAATCAAGGTTCCACGTTATATTCTGCCGACAGGAAGATCAACAAGGATCCACTCAACTGAATTTGAGTCGTGACTCAATTGCCAACGGTGCATTTTCTAGGAGTTTAATCTTGTACAGGAGCAAGATATTTCCAGTTAAACCGAGGACTTGGTCTTTGATCGGATTCTGGCAAATAAGTGGACAAATATGCGCCGCCATATCATTTGTTCTGGACAACAGCAGGGTTGTATAATGGGACTTGTGCACACCACATTGATAATGCTGGGCGACGGTTTGACAAACCAGGCACATACTCGATAGGGACGAAACGCGATGGGGCGGTTGCATTTTAAATCCGTTGTATTCGGCACAATAAAGGCTTCAATTAGAATTTCCGTACTCCTGTCTGTCTCAGTTTGAATGTGCGAGAGAGATTCTTAAACCAAAAACAGCGATTACAGCGCATTATGACCAAGTCGCGGATTTCTTGTGTCGGCAGTATAATGCCAGGGTTATCGAGGCATCGCCCAGTCGATACCGTATTTAGATCGCTCGCTCTGTTCTGACCCTCCCAGTGACCCCTATCAGGTCTTGAGAGTGTTCATATCCTTAATATGTGCCTTCGATGGACGCTTCTCATCGTTGACCCACTTGAGTTGTGATGCTTCTTGTCCATAACCCACTGGCGTCCGCGAATCAGAGGCGTGATGTTTACTTCATGAGGCTTGGCGCCACACACCATTCTTGCGTGAAGTGACTAACATAGAATAGCAATTGTGTTGTGATTTCCATTGTCAGTTATCGGAGGATCTAGCAGACAATAGACAAGTTGGTTTAGCTGATAAGCGTAGGAGACTAACCAGTTAAAAATTGATTGTGGAAGTGAAAAACGTGGAAACAAGAAGGCGTATGACGCATTTCGATCTCGACAGGCGGCTGACAGGAGTCCCGACTTCTGAGAATCCGTTGAGTAGTTCAAAAGGCGCATTTGTTGTCAGAACGGGATGATGCATATGCCTCGACCATCCGTCCGTTGATTGTGACAATGCCACGTTGACATGTGCATAATGGAAAAAAAAAATATATAGTTTATTTTATTTTATTTTTTATTTTTCCCTTGGCAGGCATGGTTTCCATAATGGCTATACCATTTCCAACACGAAGGGAAACTTAGTTTGGCTCGAACACTAAAGTAGTTGTAACATGAGGTGACTGTCAGAGGGCGGATGAGACGATGGACAGACGTCGAATCCGGTCATCGCCTTTCAAATAAATTCCTAAAATAGACGTACCATAATGCGGGTCATTGAGGCCGTCCATAAGCATGATCGTACGGAAAAGTAAAGGTTATATGGTTATAGCCATGCAAGGAGGGGAAGGAGTGGGTTATAGGACGAGCTGGAATCTCTGACAGGGAGCCAATTGCCAGGGAACGACAGGCTAATATTATATTAATAGGACAGTTGATCACGTAATGGACGGGAAAGCAGCAGGATTATGTGAAAAAAAAAGGCTATTCATGTCGTCTCGATGGCGGTTTTGCAGAATATTAGGCACCCTGTCGGTGTCCGCATCGGAGGCCCCGTTGGTAGCGCTTGGAGGGAGTCAGCCTGAAGCGGAGCGATCGTCGAATTTCTGATTGGGTGAGTAAGTCAAAGTCAACACAACAAGCCCCGTGCTGGGAGAATTTCAGGTCCGTAAAGGTCCTCGACCACAAAACTTCCATTTCTGTCCGTGGCACCGTGACATGAGACATATGGCGCAACATGACACTCTGAGGGTTGATCCGCTACGTGGCACAGGATAGGGCGTGTTGCTGGAGGAAAGTTCCTACAAGCTTCTTCAATTTCCTCGGCGCTGCGGCGTCAAGGCCACGATCGGTGCACACTGCAATGGAGCATTAGTGGGTTTTAGGCTGTACTTTTACTTATGCTCAACGGGCAGGCTGAAACAGATGGGACTGGAGTAACATGCAGTAACCCATTGTTTGCGGCGCCAACGGTTTTGGAGGAAACAACGTGACAAAGCCACATATAATACTGATGCAGATGGGTAACAGGTGATCCGGACATATATCGAATGATTTAGGTAAAAAGGAAGTCTATAGCGAAAGCCGAGGGTCCTGTACGTACTGACCAGCAAGGTTAGACCCGAATTGGAGATTTGAACTAACATATCGATGAGCCCGGCGGAGAATTAAATTTAGTTATGTGGGAAGCTTCATGTTTATGTTTTCTTTTATTTCGTATTCTCTGAATGGATCTGCGCATCATCTTAAGCTTGGACCCGAATATCCAATACCCTTTAAAGCCTCCTTCTGTCCTGCACCTGCTCTCCTCCTTCGCCCTTTCCCCTCCTCCCCCCCCCTTTTATACATGTCAGATTCAGCCCAGCCTGAACCTCGGTAAGCCCCCCTCCTTCCTGCCCGTCTCTCTACTCATCACCCCCTCCTACAGCTCCCCGCCTTCCCCCGCCCCTCGATCCCAAGTCTCTTTGCCGTATGTTTTATTTTTCTTTTGTCTTATGTTGCTGCTCAGACCTTTTCCGTCTAGTAACCCATTAAAGAGGAAGGAACCTGCTGGTTCTAGCGAAAATGATCACAGACCGTTCTCACCAGCTCCAGCACTGCCCGCGGGGGCCACTGACACTCATCAAGGCGAATACGAGAAAGGTCAAATTATCTGTGACCAATGTGGAACAGGCGTCAGCTTCCGAGATGAGGATTCCGGCGGTTTCACACGGAAACACTGGGAAGCCCACCGTCAAGCATGGTAAGTCTCTCCTCCTCCTCCCAGCTTCATCATAACCAAGGGTCACGATGATCGTAGTGCTACACCGGGGCAAACTTCAAGTGAGCCTGTGATATACACCCCAGAAAGTACGGCAGAAGCACTTGCCCATCCTCCTGCTAAGCGCCGGCGTGCTAAACGCACGGAGGAAGAACGTATCGATTATTTAAAAGCCGACCCCTACGTTGCTCAATTCGAGGCTTATCGTGTACTATGTGCCTCCTGCGATAAGTGGATTCGCCTTCGACCCAATTCTACCTATTGCTCTATCCCATGGGATGCCCACAGAAAAAGCTGTCTTGCAAAGAAAGTGTATGTATCATCTCAGCCATATTGTTCGAAGTCTTTGATCCGTATTAACCTCGTCAGCAATAGCAAGAATGTGTATGCGCTTGACGAACGAAATGCTTTATTTTCGAAAGATCCAGACGTTCGCAAGTTTGACGCTGAACGTGTATTATGCAATATATGTGACAAGTGGTTAGGCGTCAATCCAGACGACCACCTACAAGCCGTACAGAAGTGGCTTCAACATCGAGCCGCTTGCCAACGCAATTCCACTGTGACATTGCCAGGAAATCGAGTGTGAGTCAAAGTATAATTGACCGCAGCCTTGTGACCACGGCTCATCTTTTCCGCAGCGCTCCTCCTGAATCCGCTGCAGCGCCACCACCTACAGAACACCAGCTGACACTGGTTTCAGGCTCCGCACCTTCCAGTGGTCGGACCGCTCATCACTCAGCCAGTCCCATCTCCCCCAAGCCCGGGCCCAGTATTTCTCAACATAGCCAGCACAGCCGCAATCAAAGCGCTGATACCTCGTTTCACGACCTTAATCCATCGAACTTTGCGCCCACACATGAATCACGGAGACGCAATGCCGAGCAACGGGCGGCAACTCTTAGGGCTGATTCGTTGATAAGCGAAGTTGAGCCTAACCGCGTGTTCTGCTCACTATGCCAGAAATGGGTCCAATTGCGTCAAGATAGTTCTTATTGTGCCTACCCTTGGCTCCAACATCGTGGCAAATGTCTGGCAAGGCAGTATGTTTCAATTTCCCTGCTTACCGTTTGAAATTAATGTCGTGCCGTTTCTAGTCAGAGGCGGGTTCAGAAAGCTGCCGAAGTGGCCGATTCTCGGAGTAGGAAGCATGGAATACCCGATGAAGAGGACGAGCTGATGTCAGAGAACGATATGGGCACAGATGGTCCAGAATCGGAAGAAGGCATCGATTCACATGCGGAGGAAGACAGGTTTAGAAGGAAGGATGCTCGGCGGGTCGAGCGCCACCATAAAGACTTGCAACGAGGCAATGGAAAGGCAAGAATGAGACCTCCCCATCACCATAACAGCCAAAATAGGCATAGTCTCGGTGGAATACCATTTCGACATGATGCTCGTGGTGGGCTACATCCTCAACGTATGACGACTCGTCCTTGGGACGACGATATAGATGGCGATGGCGAAGCTGACGGTGACGGTGATTCGTATATGGAAGAAGATCGAGTCATGTCCAGGAATGCGAATCGCGGATATGTCAGACGGCCCTTGCCTGTAGGCCTTGCGGACCTTGATTCGCCCGCTGGTCGGTAAGTGGTTCCGAAACAGTATGCAACAAGACAAATCGTCTCTAATACGGCGTTTTGCATTGTAGGAGAGACTTTGTTCTCACATCGATCGAATATTTGTTCCGCACGACATATGAAAATACGGACGACATGTCCATTTCTTCGCTTATGGTATATCTCAATGCTGCCATGCCACCTGACAAGCATGAGGATTTTGATACGGCCGAAGTGACCAAGACGACTGCACTCTTGCATGACAAAGGACGTGTCATATTTCTTGGCGATTTGATTCGCTTGCCAGACTAGATGATTATTATTCATTCTGAACACCGTTCCACATGAAATTACATGTTGCACGTCACATTTAGTACGTTAAACTATCTTGCTGATCGTAATCTTGGCTGTCTACCCGGGTTCCCGTAGACAACATATCTTGGTCTATGCTTTCTCATGATAATTTCCGCCCATGTTGTTACTCCCATTTGGTGAATCTTGTTTTTTACTACATATCTTTTGCACCACACATCCATGTGCATCCTCCATATCATGCTTATGTAACCACGGAGCTAGTCCTTTTCAGGACCTCGAGATCGGATGATGGACCTTAGTTATGACGTGAAGCGAAAATGAGTGATGGTCATATGTTGCAAGGAGAAAAAACACGAGGGGAAGGGGCATATGAACATTTGTCAAATGGAAAATCACATTTTCCGGCGTTGGCAGAGAAACAATACAATTTAATAGAATGTTACCACGTTCATCTGTGTAAGAATCGATTGTTCTGGACCTGAAAAAACAAAACAAGAAAACATGACAACCTGTTTTCTCTCTTTGTTTCTCTGAAACGTGAGAATTGCAACGAGAAATTACTTGAGGTGCCTGACACTCGAATGGTGTAACGCCTGTGAGTGTGTGAAGAACGACGACCTATCAGGCGACTGCGCAAGCTGTACATTTGCACGCATCCAAGATAGAGAAGCATCGGCGGTGCTCAATAGGGCCCCTCCGAGGTTCTGGAAGGGTCTGACACGTTCATTTTGGTACGGCTAACTTTAAGTCAGCTTCCCCCTATCTGGTGACGAAGCTTCTTCAAGTTCCAAAGTAGGCCACGACAGGATTTGTGGCGAGAAGCCCCGTGTCAAAAAATAACATGCTTTGTGCCACACTTTGATAACGGCATTTGTAGAGGAATGGAGATTCCCATATACGTCGTCTCTTTTTCTTTTGTCTCCCAGCTTGTCGGCGACGGATGACATATGTGGTAACGTTGGGGAATGTTTTTCATGCCGTCATTGTTGACCAGGGGAGGAATGGTCCCTGTACTCGCTCCTTTGTAGCCGTGCTAGCCGGGAAAGGGAGTTGTTGCCAGTTGTTGTTACCCGTTGTCCTTGTCGCAAGGTCTCCTGAGGCAACCGTGTGCGCGTTTACGCACAAAATAGTAGCAAAAGGTACCTTTTCTTTTTTTTCTTTCTTTTTTTTTTTTTTCTTTCTCGAATGTGCAAAAAGGAAAAGGAATTGACAAATTGCAAATGGCGATTGGTCGGGCTTGGGATGGAAAAGTTTTGAGTTTGAAGGTAATGTTCGCTTGCGCTTTCGGTTTGTGCTGATAAGGCTCTTGCCAAGAGCTCCAAATGTGTCAACAACGTGCCGCTAGGGGCAATCCAGTCGGCAGGGCCTATAAGGGATGCGAGGAGGATCCGAGGGACAGATTTCTGCCCAGCAGGGACTGCAATGTGAACCTCTTTTTTTTTCTCGTACTCGTCGCATAGCCATCTGCTTGTATGAATCCTGGATGAGTCGCAGTGAGTCAAGTACTTGAACTTGCCAGAAGGTGGGACTCTATTCAATTTCTATCCGTCAGTCAGTACTATGACTCAAAATATCCCATAGGCAGTTAGCCCTGGTTATTCCTTGATCACCAAAATGCCAACTTACCGTTGACAAGACAGTTGCCCACGCATTTTAATGATTATTCGGCATTCTGGTTGTTCGGGTGCAGCTAGTCAAAATCTTTGACCGCTGCGCCGCGGGCCGGGCAGTGCTAATTGCCGATATTTAGTCAGCAAAGCGGTGCTGGTTCCAGAAAGTACAGTACAGTAATACAGCTCATCCCCATCCGTCCAACACACTTTGCTCTCTGACAACGATGAGTGGCCCGTATCCTGTACCTCCTCCGTCTTACGGTGCATCTGGAACCTCCCCAAAGCGTACCCATTTTCCTGAGCACGAAGACCAAGAGCCGTTGTTGGGTGGTCCCAGCGCTGGTGGTGGGATATATAACCAGCCTGGGCCAAATGAACTACCAGATGATTTCAAGGTACTTTATTCTCCATGAATTTCTTCACATCTGTCGTTTGAGCTGATGTGAGCATGGTGGTAGTACGGCGTCTCAGTTTCTGAATGCGTGGTCGATATTCGCGCAGCATTCGTACGCAAGGTGTACACCATACTTTGTAAGTTCACCCCCTAATCGTTATCGGGATTTCTGATTGATTTCATTAAACCAGTTTGTCAAATTGTATGTCATCCCGAGTCGAGAGCTCAGTCCAGGGAATAGACACTGATCTGATGATTTTTTTTTGTAGTTTGCCACGTCTATCCTCGCTGGTTTGATATCGCAATCTCCGGACACCATCATGTGGGTCCAGCAACAGTATGTTTTTTTTTTCTCAAACATGTAGACTCGTATCTAGCTCTGATATGCGGTACAAAGTGTATGGTCCATCTACGTCCCGATGTTTGGCACTTTTGTCGTCCTGTTCCTTCTTTGGTGGAAACGTCATAGCCATCCTATCAACTTTGTTCTCTTGTCCATCTTTACACTGATGGAGGCCTTCACACTTGGGGTTCTTGTCGCCTTTTTCAACAATACGATTGTTCTCCAAGCCCTGTGAGTGATATGACGTCACACTGTGGAAATGAGCATTGACGTTGTGCTCGAGCCTGATCACAGTCGGCATCTTTCTCGGATTGACGTTGTTCACCCTGCAAACCAAAGTACGGTGTCGTGTTTTGCTATTTCACATGTGGTATGGATTCTGAGTACACACGTAGTGGGACTTTTCCGGAATGGGGCCGTTCCTCTTTGGGGGCCTTATTGCCTTATGTGCGTGATTCTGCGATACCATCTGGATCAGTTTTTTAAAAAATATTCAGTGATGACTGGGCTTGTTGGCGTATTCATTCCGTGGGGCCGTACCATGGACATGTTTTACGCTGGGGGAGCCAGTTTACTTTTCAGTGGGTATATCGTCTACGACACGTATATGATCAACAATCGGCATTCGCCCGACGAATACATCTTGGCTTCCATCAATCTCTATCTTGAGTAAGTCTGTTCGCTTCTGCGGTTATAGCCTGTTCTAAAGTTTTTGTGCAGCTTCATTAACTTGTGTATGTTTCTCGACTTTTGTATTGGTGCAGTTCCTGATCGATCCTAAAAAGTCATCAACATTCTTCGTCTCTTGGGCGACATTCAAGACCATTGAAGGCTTGTTTTTTCGGTACTATTTTACTCACATGTTGTCGATGTATTAATCAGTTATTGGTAAACCTTGTCTCCTATGATGGAACGATGGAAGAATGAATGATTTGCATCTCGAAGTGTTCTTATGACTTGTCTTTATGCCATATTCAGTTACATGGATAATAAGCGATTGGCTTAACGAAGTCTCCTTTCGTGCACGTCTGCACATGACAGGAAAGGAGGTGATCGCATCAACGTTCCTGTGTCGAAGCACTACGTAGTGAGGTGTACTAAGTCATTGACAAACCTGGCGTCCTCTCCGGGTTTTGCTCGCGAAGAAGCAGAACCTGGGGGATGCCGAGATGATAACGGGTGCGCTTACACGGGCGCACGCGGACGCAGGTTCGATTACCAGATATGTGAGCATTGTGCACCTTATATGTATGTCAGTGACTATCGGGGGGGATCTTGAGGTGATCGATAAGCACAGGTCACTGCGCAGCATAAAGATCATTCATAGAGTGGATGGGTGGATAGGGCCAGTCGGGCCCAGTTCTCGTTTCTGGGGTTGTTGTCTCTTTAGCTCATGGCGTCTACTGGTTGACTCGGAGACTTTACGTACGTGGCTGCGATTTCGATAAGTGCTGTCCATCACAGGATGATCAAACAACTAGTGTCAATGCATGGAGTCGAGGGATTTCATTTGATGCATGCAAGTTTCAAACGACGAAATAGGTAAGATAGATAGTTATGCAGATAAGAATATATCATCCAACAGATCAACTCGGGTTATCAAGGTGCTGATTCCCGACACAGGCCGTGCCATGCCGTAAGAGAGAGAGAGAGAGAGAGAAAGAGAAAGGAAAGAGAAAGGAGAGAGAGAGAGAGAAAGAGAGAGAGAAAGATGTGGGAACACCCACTGACGCCAAGGGAACACCCCCTGACGTTGCTACACACAGATACAACACACCCTCGCCTGCAGCTCAAACTGAAGCACATGGGGCTGGAAGGCAACGCCATGGAGGGGGGTTGGGCGTGGGCGTGGGAGGGTTCATCGAGATCAGGGTGCGGGTCTATTAGTTTCGCGGCGTTTGAGGGCCTCGGTGTTGGAGACGTGGAGGTAGAAGAGTGAATTTCAGCCCCGCATCGCACAGGCGTGGGCGGCTGTACGCGAGTGATGATGACGCCAACGAGCGGTGCCTCGAAGTCCCGTTGGACGCAGAAGGTAAGGAGCACCGGGAAGGTTGGGGGATGCCATTAGGGACAAGCTAGGATTGGTAGCTACGTAGATAAAGGCTGATCGGGACCGAGGGGAGAGAAGGAGGGTGGAGACGGCCGGAGACGGAGGGCCGCAGCAGGGAGAGAGGCGGCGGAGGACGGTGTGGTGGGGTTCGGTGAGCCGGTGGCGGGAGCCGGGAGATTGGCTCAGGGGAGAGAGGGGCCGCGGAGCAGCGGAGATAGGAGGCTCCGACGATGGCGGCCGGCGTGCGGGAGGACAGAGTTTGAGCGCCGTTTGCGTTTGTTTTCGGAAGTCGATGCCGGAACGCAAAGACACATCTCAAAAGCTAGCTCTGTCTCCCTCCCAGACTTCCCAGCCAGCATGGGCAGAAGAAAAATCGAAATCCAGCCCATTCTCGTTCGTCTCCTCCCCCTCCCTTCTCCTGTCCCTACTCACCCCCCCCTCAGCACGAGCGCAACCGCGCAGTCACTTTTCTAAAGGCACGTCCCCGCTATTTTTGTGCTATATTAACAACGCGCCTGAATTATTTCCGTCCCTCCCTCAGCGCAAGAATGGCCTCTTCAAAAAGGCCTACGAGCTCGGCGTCCTCTGCTCGGTTGACGTCGCCGTCATCATCTTCGGTAATCAGATCCTTTCCTGCTGGCCTCCAACTGACCCTTGTTCTATTTTTATCTATTCTAGAGGAGCGTCCGGGTCATCATCTCAAGCTCTATCAATATTGTTCGACCGATATACAAGACATGGTTCAGAGGCATTTGCGTGTACGCCCTTCTTTGCCTTGCTGCGCACCCATCAGTGTCTTACCAATCCCTAGTACGAAGGTGAGAAAGATACCCGTGGCCCTGCCGACTTCTCCGGCAATACCACAAAACAAATCGACGACACTGGTGACGGCGACGATGACGATGCAGACGACGACGACGGTGATGCTTCCATCCGTGGCGCCCACAAACGCAGAAGTGACACCAGGATGAAGCAGCCTCCTCCCCTTGGCCTTGGTGGCGAGGTCTGTCTCAGCATATACTTAAAACCCTTTCTGAAAAAAAAAAAAAAAACTCATTATTGTTCTCTCCCCTTAGCTGGCTTACTCCCGCATTGCCATGCCAACGCAACCTCCCATGTCCATGCCGGGTCTCCAACCCCCCGGCAGCTCTTCCAGCCTTCCCATCTCCCGCGACCGCGAAACTCTCCACGGCGGGACGCCCACCCTCCATTCCGCAGGGCACAACAAGCGTCCGCGTGTCGAACCCCCTGGACACAGCCGCTCCTCCTCAGACGACCCCAGCGGCCCTGGCGCGTCCTACTTTGGTTCCTCAAGCTACCGTCAACCATCCTATCACGCCGGATCAGCTGTCAACCACCACCAGTACGGCAGCTACTTTGTCAGCTCCCAGGCGTCCCCCCCACCGTCGTTCATCCCCCTCCAGCCAGAGTACTCGGGCGGCCGCGGCACCGCCTCGCCTGCACAAGCTGCGAGCGCGACGGCACCAGGTGGAGGTGGCGGGGCGCATTACGGTGCGTCGGGACGCACGCAGTACGACCCCTCTGGGCTGTACCCGTCAAGCATGATCCGCCATCCGCACACGGTGCAGCACGGAGGGGCGCCCACGGGGGGGAACGACATGTATCCTGTTTTCCCACTTGACACGGATGGTGGGCAGCGACAGAGTGCGACGGCTCAGGGTTCTGCGTTTGGCCTCGAGTGGCCCGTGCATAGTTCTGCCAATTCTGCGGCGGCGGCGGCGGCGGCGGGAGCGGGAGCGGGGGCAGGAGCGCCTTCGGGTCCTGCGTCGTCCGTGTCGACGACCTCGAGCGCTGCACCGTCGTCTGCGGGTGGAGATCCCAACTGGCTTGATTTTCTGTCGGCCAACAATCCGAACGCAGGAGGAGGAGGCGCTGGTGGTGGAGGAGAACCGCCTCGTAGCTCCATGTCGTGGGAGCGGGGTCATGATGTGCCCGAGATTTTCACTAGTTCTGGGGGTGCTTCCTCTGGTGCCGGAAGCGGGGCTGGGGCTGGTGCGGGAACAGGTGGTGCAGGAGGAACAGGAGGTGGGGGAGGGGATAATAGGCCCGGATCGGGGCGTGGCGGGGGAGGAACATCGCCAATTTCTGGCAAACGTAGCCGGGGGTTGGTCGAAGGACACGGAGATGTCGATGAAAGTTCTGCCCAAGGTGCGTCCGGCCATCCGAGCAGCAAGATGAAGAAGAGGTGACGCCCAACCGAAATGCTGGTGCATTAACAGGAGGCTGACAAAATCATGTTTTTTCTTTCTTTTCAAAATGGCACATAATCGTTGTGGCGAGAGTTAAAGGGGAATGCAAACGTATTTTTTGCGTATTGTTGTTTTTCGTTGATCCAAATGGATGCTCTTGACGAGTTAAAACATTTCTGTCCGTTCCATAGTTGTGTATACGAATACGAATATGTGTATCAATTCATTTTACTCTCTCTTTTTTTTTTTTTTCCTTCCTAATCCACTACCCGCTTCTGTACGTGTTTGATTTTGATTTTGATGGGATGAGATGAGATGGGGCCGCTCTTGGCCGTTCTTGGCCGCTCCTTGTGCAGATCTTATAAAAATACCCAGTCGAAGGCGAATTGGACCATGCCCGTTTTGGAGGCGCTCTCTCGAGCTCTAAAATTAAAAAAGAATAAATTGAAATCTTTTTTCGACGAGGGCTGGGCTGCCCTGAACCTGACGAGATCATAAGTTTCCCGACGATGTTGCCGCGGCCGGATGAGCCGACCACAAAACTATTTTTGACAGAGTCAAGGGTATTCTCTCTCTCTCTCTGATACGGCGCCCGACGAGTCATCCACACACACTGGGGAGGATAACCTCGAACCTCGATGCTCTTGATGAGATCAGTGTCGATCGCGATGATCGCGAGCTTGTGACTAAATATGCATTATGGTGGCCAAGAAGAAGGTGGTGGGCATAGTATAGATAGGAAGTATATATATATATATTTATAAAATAAGCGTTCTGCCAACGTCGATCATCCATACGCCCGCTCAAAGATAGTTGGCTTACGTGCGTAGTGCATCTTGGGTGATGGGTTGATGCTATCGACTACCAATGACATTTCCTTCTTTCGATTTGCTCTACGGAGGATGCCGAGTTCGGGGTGAAGGGCATTTATTCTCAAACACAGGGAAGGGGGGTTCGGGAGCGCCTCGCGGTCTTTTGATGTTTTGGTGCCTGGTGGCAGCTTCTCACGCTGCCTGATTCCAATTCATCTGACTGACTTTATGGCTTTCAAAAAAAGAAAGTACAATTGGGTTTGGTTGGCGATTCTGAAGCGAAGCGCCATCATATGCATCATCGACATCATCCTTCTTTCTTCTCTGCCTTTCTTCCTCTCGCAGATTTCTTCCCCGCTCCCTCAGCCCTCCGATTCGTCTGATCAGCACCTTCGTCTTTCGCCAACCCTTCCATGTTGCCATACCGCTGCGTCTCGCCCGGAGCAGCATAAGGCTGGCTCGTCACATCCGTCGTCTCGTACTCGCTCGTGAGCGTCCCGGCACGGCTCCATTCCCCGGAAGGCGGTGCTGTTGACTTTTGAACGTCGGCGTTGGGGTCGACAAAGTATGTGGTTGTGTCCTCTGGAGGACTCGTGTCCACGTCCTTGTTGTAGGCGTCTGTGGAGTGTTTGGAGGACGTGGGAGAGGCGGCAGGGATAGAGGTATGGATTGGACGGCGGGTGCTGGTGATGGACGAGAGGACGAGAGGACGTGTGTATGCGAGCCTGACGGTGGGTGGATGCATCTTGCTCTTTGCGTTGTTGGCGGGGACTCCGAGATTTTATACTTGAAAGTCAGGTGTCGAGGCGCGGCTGACGTCATGTGAGCCGCTCGTGCTGCAGCACGCTTTACTAAAGCGCAGGGTGTCCTAATGTCCTTTGGTGTCTTTGTTCCCTAAACCAGAATGATTTTGGGGTGCTGCCATTTCAAATTCGAAACTCCTGCCATTCTCCACCTTGAGATGAACGACATCAACATATCTGGTTCAGGTTCGCATTTTAACCAAGATCATTTTGAAGTGCGTCACATCTTCTTTCCATGCATCTGTGGGTTTTCCTGACACCCAAGTGATAAGCACCAGCAGAGCCCTCCAGATGCTAATGCCACAAGGTGCGGATCTAGCTACACGGGTGGCACCACCATGCTGGGTAGTTCACAATCTCCACTAAAAACAAAAGTGCCACTCGGGCGTTCTGATCCATTCGAATCACTGCCTCCAGATACTGCTGGCAGCGCTGAGAATCAGTTGTGGGAGACGATTCGTCGCGCAGAGGCTTCGTTCGAAAAGCACGGTCGTGCCTCGCGCCGGTTCCACCAAGCAAAATGGAGCGTGAACCAGGCCCTACGTCGGTTCAGCGACGTGGAGCAGCAGCTGCAACATCCGCATCCGCATCCGAGTCCGAGCCTGAGCTTTGAAAGACGACTGGGTTCTGATGACGATGAGGACCCAACACCAGTATTGTCTGCACAAGTCGCTGCACTCGATGCAGACGATGTAAACTCCTCCTTGTCCTCATCATCATGCCCTGCACGAGAAACTTCCTTAAAAGCAGGAGAGGCCCAGATTGCGCCCATCATTGACGCAATGGAGGCTAGAGCAGCTCGAGTGGAACAACTGGCAGATGAGATGGAAAGACTGTTCATCGATACGCAGAATCTGCTTTACCAGATGATCCAACATCAATAGTAATCCCAATCCCGTCGCCCTCACGGACATGTAACTTATGATACCGTTCTTATTTCCTGGCAAAACAAAAGTTGTATTGAACATGTATATTGAACAAGTGTCTGTTTGTCCCCTACTCGCTTGCCATTTCGAGCTTGATCTTGGCGATGGCTTCTGCTGGATTAAGGCCTTTGGGGCACGTACGAGAACCTCAAAATGCGCAATAAGGTGAGATGTAACGGAAGAGAGAAGAAGATGAGCGGGCCTACAATTGAAAATAGTGTGACATCTATACAGGCTCATCTCATTTTGCAGTTTTTCCTTCCTTTCCGCGCCGTGAGTATCCCGCGAGTCAGCTATCCAGCGATAAGCCTGCATGAGCGTGGCTGGGCCGAGGTAAACATCTTGATTCCACCAGTAGGACGGGCACGATGTGGTACAGCAGGCGCATAGAATGCATTCGTACATGCCGTCCAGTTTCTTTCTCTCCGCTGGCGACTGGAGGAATTCTGATACGGACCGGTCAGACACGGACTGAGGCTATGATCGGAACGAGCTTGCCTTTCTCGGGAGGGTTGTCGTTCTGGAGCCAGGGCTCTATTGACTTGTACTGTTTGTAGAAGAGGGTGAGGTCGGGGACGAGGTCCTTGACGATGTACACTGTTGCGCGGTGCAGTTTGTCTTGGCTCAAAACAGAAGCGAGGAGAGGGAACGTACTGTGCGGAAGCGGGTAGACCTTGCTGTCTTTGCTCGGGTTGCGGTCAATTCTGCACAAACAGGCGAGGGTGTTCTGGCCATCGATGTTCATGGCACACGAGCCGCATATGCCCTCGCGGCATGAGCGGCGAAAAGTCAGCGTTGGGTCCATCTCGTTCTTGATCTTGATGAGAGCGTCTAGGACCTGTCGTATTGCCAACGTGAGAGTGAGGGGCTGTCCAAGGGCCTAGAGACATACCATTGGCCCTGTCTGGTTAAGATCAATCTTGTACGACTGTAAGTACGGCTTGGTCGCTGGTTCATCTGGGTTCTGAGGGAAAACGTCGGGAATAGGAACTGAGTGGTGAAGAGAGCATACCCAGCGGTAGATCTTGAATTCTTTCAAAAGGACAGGCTTCTCTACAGGGACAGCCTGTGCTACGGATGTGGTTGAGGTAAAAGTGCGCAGAGCATGGCGGCGCAAGGCAGGTGCGACGGAAGCCAGCAACATGAGAGTCGAGAGTGGGTTTGTCGCGTGATTCCGGAAATTGCCTCAGCCAATCAGATAGCTCAACTTACGATTGCTCTCTACACGTGGCGGCCATCAAGATATTTTGCTCGAATGCCGCAGAGCAACTCAAACACTTCACTCGTCAAATTGGTTCCTACCAGGAGCGGTATAACAGGCGCTCCGAGCTGAACCAAGGTAATATGTCCTATTGGATTACATTACATTTGATGATACGTCTAATGCACCGCTGTCAACGAAACGGGCACAAAAGTACCTTATCAGACGCCCATTCGTGCCATCAATGTTCGACAAACTATATAATAACCCTTGGTGGCTCTGTGTCCATTAGTGCCCCTATGTGATCATTTTGTTACATCGCAGCAAAGTTAGCGACGCGGTATAGTGGGTTAGAAATCATATTGATCTTTCAATGACATGGGTCCCAAGATCGATTACATCGGGTAAAACTAGGTCCTAAGGCTACCATATAAGCCTCGTTTTTTCATAAACAAGGCTGAATTCTCATTCAAATGTAAACAAGTTTGTCAGTAAGGGCGGCAGTGCCAAGCATCCTTTGCGCGCCGTAAGGTGTCCGATGCATGTTCCGCCCTGCCCTCCTCTGCGGCCGCCGGCTTAATATGTACCCAACGATGTTTTATCCGGCGTCATATCTTCAACACGCGGCATTGATAGCCGATAAGTTTACAAGCGCTCAAACTGAACCAGATAATTATGTCTTATCATTTGGATGCCATGCGCCGCCGGAATGATTTCGCTGTCAATGAAAAAGCGACAAGGTTCATTTCGGGACCTACTTGTGCCATCGACAAACCACATGGCGCAACTTCGCGCAAGATATAACAATCCTTCAAGTGAACTGCACCCTTCGATGTTTGCCACAAATTGCAGTGGCTTGTCCTTCTCCGCCGTGAGTTTCGTGAGTATTTCCGGGCTGCAACATAGACAACTAATTTTCATGATCGTCAGTTTTTAGGCAACATATTTGGTGCCTGCCTATATGGTGCCCTTACAGTGCAACTATGTGCATCATTATCCCCCCACATAATCAATGTTGAGATATCCCATACTGAAATCATTGAAAAAAATTGGTATTATATATCATTTCCAAAGGATCGCAAGCTATTCAAGGCTGTGGTGTATGTCGTCTACGTAACAGAGACAATTTATACTGTCTTCGTCATATATGACTTTACCGCTTCCTTCTATGACTCGGAGTCGGGCATTGTTCACTTGGCCTTGACTAATCCCCATCTCGTTACAAGCATAGGTACCCCTACCCTGTGCAAATTTCAGTCTCTAGTGACCTTGATTGTTGGAGTGTGCGGGGGAGCTGGTGTGTCTTCAGTTATGGAACCAACTAAATGACTAATATTCATATAGTGGAATTACTAACGCAGTCTATGTACGCGTACCGAATCCGGATTGTAACTAACCTGAAGTACTTCTCCTGTGTCGTTATCTTGGCACATAATTCCTTCGTACATGCTGTGCCAGAAGCTAAATCTTTGAGCCTTGACATAAGTGATTGCGTCAAAACTGTTGGCCATAGTAATAATATGTATTCTGCTATCATCGGCCTCATTCAACGCTGTTCTGGTTGTACGTAGCTTGACATTCCTATCAATTTCGTTTATGAGCGCCCTGATAGATTTGGACTTCTATCTCCCTGATCGTCGATACAACAATTACGAGCGTCTTAATTTGGTTCGTAAGTTTTGGATCAATGAGTTTTATTCTGATTCATATCTAACCCTGCATGTCAAGCTCAAAAGAGATGAACTATACTGTAAACGACTCCAAAGAAAGATAACCCGTTTGATATACCTTATAATTGGCACAGGTTTTCTCACAGGTATGTGCTTGCCACTTCACAGTACATTTTAGTAGCTCAATAAACACATTAGCCGCAACAAACCTTTGTTTGCTTGTTTTGACATTAACTTCTTTCAAATTTACTATCGGAGTTATAATCGTCATCCCCAAGCTTTATGCCAATTCGATGATGGTCCTCGTCAATAGCCGCATTCCTTCCGCTCGTTCCGAAACTGCTACATTGGATGTCATAACTGTACAACTCGGCTCTTTTCGTGTGACGTCTCAAGCGGTTGCTGATGCGGAGCACGAACCACAGGAAGCATCAGTGGGTCTGGAGGCGCGCAGTGTCGGATTGTCTGCCGAAGACACGTGGGCTAACAATCACGACTTGGGCAGCTCAACAGTTTGATTATTTATGGAGAGAGGGAGGCTTATTGAACAATCATGGACATCGGCAATTTGATCTACGGACGGACAGACAGGACAATCATCATGTATAATTATTGTAGAATCTCAACAATTTTGCACTCAGCGGTGTTGTGACCCTGACTTGAAAGCCGACAGACGATATGAGTATTTTGTCCACGCCTGATCGGGTAATTAGCGGCTGACAACGAAATGCCATATAATATCCACCCACCAGCGCGTCTATCACACATGCTACATACCATGCACACCATCGTACCTCCTACTTCTCTCAACACCGACGCCGGTCGTCGACCCCTCCCCTGTACCCTCTTCCCGCACATTCACGCTGACCCTTTTATAGGATCTCCCCGAGTCCATTTCACCGAGAATGTCCAGTCACCAGTGCCCCACCAGGACGACGAGGACGAAGACCTAGTAGTAGTTCTCGCGGCGGGCGACGCCCAAACTCTTATCCGCAGACGTTCTGACAAGGCGCTGGGTATCATGTCTGGAACGCCACCAAAGGCATCTTCAAAGACGCCCATTCGTGCCATCGACATTCGACAAACCATGACAACCCTTGGTGGCTCCTTGTCCACTGGTGTCCGATGATCATTTGTCTTTCTTTTGTGAGCATTCGTCGGCGCTGCAGCATAGGGGAATAATTCTTGTAACAATGTATATTTCAGCTATGTGCTACTGCTAGGGATAATTCGGATGCGGTATGCGTACATACATAAACTGGGTTAGAAATAATATTGATTTTTCAAGCAATGATGCATGATGTCCCAAGATCGGGTAGAACGACAAACATATAAGCGGGCGCTGATGAACATAAATTATGCTGTGCTAAATCTTCGATTTATAGTGTTTACTATTGTATATCTCCTGACTTCTCAAGATCTCATGCTCCGTCAATATTCAATATTCAAAGCCACATTCCTTCTGCTCGTTGCTGAAATTAATCATAGCGCCATATTGTATATGATAACTACACGATTCAGGTCATGTAATGCGACGTTTCCGGCAGCAGCAGACTCGAAGTATAGACAACGGGAAATATCCGTTAATCGGGAGGGTGGCATCGGGTCCGATTGTGAAAATTCACATGTAGTATCGTAGCATACCATAGAGAAGGGCTTCAAGAAAAGTGGAAATAAGTTTCGTCAAAAGGTGGACAAAGTAGTGCCTTGCTAACCGCGAAAAGGCATGTAAATGCGTCTATGCACTGAGGAGGGTATCTGGGATTTATCCCACACGAGACTACGCAAGAGACAGAGGGTGGCTTATTTATCTGGAATATTGTGAGTGTGGCAGCGCCGAACATATCATTAATCATTCCTCTAACGGAGAGAAGGAACATAAAAAGAAAGAGGTGGCACTGCAGAGCGACATGTACATGCCCGATCCGCAGCGGGCTTCAAGGGGCCCGTATACACTGAAATGAAAAATCTCTTGGATCCTCGTCCGCCTTTCCGTCCTCTTTTAAGAAGAGCTCGCAACAGGTTCGTCAGACTTGGATGCCTTGGCGTCTGTAAGGCCGTTGGAAGTGCCAGGAATCACGGAAGTGACTTTTACATACTTAGCGATTTCTCACGGGCATTTCTTATTGCCGCGCGGCAATACATATCTTTTGTACGCGCCGCAGCTAGGCTGTCTGTTCTCCTCTGCATCTCCCCCGCCCTGCCTCCCCTGTGGCCATGGACTTAATGCGTGCCCAACAAGGTTTTATCCGACGTCAATTCTTTCAATGTGAGGCAGTGATAGTACCTATTACTGCCAGTAAGTTGACACGCGCTCAAACTGAACCTTATTGGATTGCCAAATGTTCCGTACACCATCAGAATGATCTCGCTGTCAATGAAAGGCGACGGGGCCCATTTATGCCAGCTCTGCAAGATATATAACAAATCCTTCAAATGACATACTTCATCCTTCCATGTTTGCCACATACTGCAGTGGCTTGTCCTTCTCCACTACGAGTTTTGTGAGTATTCGTCCGGAGTTGCAACATTGGTATCTAATTTCTATCATTGTCAGTTTTTAGGCAACGTATTCGGTGCCTGCCTATATGGTGCCCTTACAGTGCAACTATGTATGTCATTATACTCAATCTAATTGACATTGAGAGATCCCATACTGATACCATTGAAACAGATCAATATTACATGTCATTTCCAAAAGATCGCAAGCTCTTCAAGGCTGTAATATATATCGTCTACGTAACAGAGACGATTTTCACCGTCCTTGTCATGTATACCTTTACTGCCTCCTTGTATGACTCGGAGTCGGGCATTGTCCACTTGGCCATGATTGATCCCATTAAAGACTTGGGCCCCCTCTTTACAAGCACAGGTGTCCCTGGTCTGTGCAAATTTCAATCTCTAGCATCCCTGATTCTTGCGGTGTGTGGGGGAGCCGGTGTGTCTACAGTTGTGGATTCAACTTAGTAAATGAATAATATTCCTATAGTGAACTTACTAACACAATCTATGTACGCATACCGAATTCGGATCATAACTAACCTGAGATGCTTCTCGTGGGTCATTATCCTGGTACATAAATTTATTCGTATATACTGTGCCAGAAGCTAAATGTTCAAGTCCCGACATAGGTGATAGTATTAAATTTGTTGTCTATAGTAGCAATGTGTACTCTGCGATCATCTGCCTCATTCACTGTGAGTAGCTTGAAATCCCTATTCATTCTGTTTATGAGTGGCCTGTTAGATTTGGGTTTCTATCGCCCTGATTGTTGATACAGCGATTACCAGCACCTTGGTTTGGTTTGTAAGTTTTTGATCAATGAGATTTGTTCTGATTCACGTCTAACTCTGCACGTCAAGCTCAAAAAAGATGAAATATACTGCAAACGATTTCAACGAAAGATAACCCGTTTAATATACCTTATAATTGGCACTGGTTTTCTCACAGGTGCGCATTTTCCCCTTGACAGTACATCTTAGAATCTCAACAGACACATTAGCCGCAGCAAACCTTTGCTGGCTTATTTTGACATTCGCTTACTTCAAATACACCGTTGGATTAGTAATCGTCATCCCCAAGCTTTATGCCAATTCGATGATGGTCCTTGTCAATAGCCGTATTCCTTCCGCTCGTTCCGAAACTACCACATTGGATGTCATAACTATACAACTAGGCTCTTTTCATGTGACGTCTCAAGCAGTTGCTGATGCGGAGTACGAACCACAAGGAGCATCAGTGGGTCTGAAGGCGCGCAGTGTCGGGTTATCCGCAGAAGACACGCGGGCCAATAATCACGACTTGGGGAGCTCGACAGTTTGATTATTTATGGAGAGGGAGGCTTATTAAACAATCATGGACATCGGCAATTTGATCTACGGACGGACAGACAGGACAATCATCATGTATAATTATTGTAGCATCTCAACAATTTTGCACTCAGCGGTGTTGTGGCCTGACTTGAAAGCCAACAGACGATATGAGTATCATCTGATCGGGTAATTAGCGGCTGACAACGAAATGCCATATAATATCCACCCACCAGCGCGTCTATCACACATGCTACATACCATGCACACCATCGTACCTCCTACTGCTCTCAACACCGACGCCGGTCGTCGACCCCTCCCCTGTACCCTCTTCCCGCACATTCACGCTGACCCTTTTATAGGATCTCCCCGAGTCCATTTCACTGAGAATGTCCAGTCACCAGTGCCCCACCAGGACGACGAGGACGAAGACCTAGTAGTGGTTCTCGCGGCGGGCGACGCCCAAACTCTTATCCGCAGACGTTCTGACAAGGTGCTGGGTATCATGTCGCCTTCTCCATCCACCAACGCTGCTGCTCTCAAGCGCGTCTGGAATGCCACCAAAGGCATCTTCAAAAACAAAAACAAAAGGGCTCCTTGCAATGACGGCGATGACGATGATTCGTTTGTGTTCGTTTTCCAGACACCCGATCGCCCCACCACCAAGGTCATGACCTGTCTGCCACCAGCCCCTGAGCGAGAGATGAAAAAGGCAGAACTGTGCAACACGGAAAGCGTGCTCAAAATCGTCTGTCCTTCACCACCCGAGGAGGAGGAAACGAGAAAAAAATACGCAGCGTGGATCCAAAACAGGAACGCCCGCGGTCACGATGTTTGCCACACACCTCTTCGTTCGAGGACAACCATGAATCCACCAAAAGGCCGCCCCATGGCAAGGAAGGTAAAGTTGGGAGACGCTGCTGCTCTCGAAGAGATGAGGATGGCAGCAAGGGCTGTGGCGAAAAGGCTTCAGACCGTCTATTAGGCGGCTGGGGCAAGGGGGAGTGGGGGCAGCGACTTTCTTTTTTTGTTGTTGTATGCGGCTAACGTTGACTAGAATCATTTCCAGCGTTTTATCTAGGTTTTTTTTTTCGTCGTCGTCGCCCGCCTCGTTCGCCAAATAAATAAGGTAAGTCCCGGGGATGGTGAAGAGGCTGTTTGCCTCTTTTCCTCGTGCTTCCCTTGTCGGGCTTAAGATCCTTCGGGATCGAACTAAAAGCACGAAAATCTTGCACCTGAGTACAGAGAGGCTTAAGGCGCGTGGTTCTATGATGAAGGTATTCTGTGCTTCTACAAAGTACTTGATTGTTTCTGACAGGTATTCCAATTTTTGGGGGTATGCAGGTTGTGTCGTAGTTGACACATTGACGTATAGTAAGAGTTTGTTGGAGTACCGTTCAGGAAATCATTAACACGTTTGGGAATGAGTCTACAAAAATTTCTCGTTCATAATTAAGTCCGTTTTAGGTGCGCATGGATGGCTTACAAGTGTGCCAGCGTACAAGCGAGGATTTCTAGCAGGATCTCGTTTCAAGTAATAAATTTAGCCAGAGCTAACCGGATGTAATCATGCACAAACAACTTCCCCCAAGTCGCACTGCATGGGCAAGCGAAAGCGTGGAGGGTTAACTGGGCTGTCCAGTTTCGTGCGCAAAGCATTCGAAGAAGCGGGTCCGACTACGGTGGTGGTAGCTGAGAGCCCAGCATCAACAAAGCATGAAGATGATGGACGACAACCTCATTTTGTGCAAAAGTACGACGCGACAGGGCTGGTCCCGCACTACTCCAACGCCTCTCAAGTGCCTACACATCTCCAAAAATGTAAGTCTCACACTCACGACACGAACACAAATGAATCTAATTGTGTTTCAGATTTCCACCAACGTGAACGGTACCTATCTCTGTATTCGACACCACCTGGATGCCTGCTGGATGAAGAGGGGTGGTACAGCATCACGCCCGAAGCTATCGCGAGCCACATCGCAGAAAGGTGTCGGTGCAACACGATTGTGGATGCCTTTTGCGGCGTCGGGGGCAACACGATTGCGTTCGCCAAGACGTGTCAGCGAGGTGCGTACCTATTGAATTGACCCTTGTTCGAACCGCCCACACGTTCCTTTCTTGCACAAGCAAGTGATCGCGATTGATAACAACCCTACCCGACTCGCGCTCGCACGGCACAATGCTCAGATATACGGCGTCGCGGACCATGTCGAGTTTATTCTCGCAGACTACATCGCTTTTGCTGAATCATACATCGCGCGAGACGGGGAGAGGGACAGTGATAATGATAGCCGCAAGATTGACGTGGTCTTTCTTAGCCCGCCGTGGGGTGGTCCTTCTTACCTCAATGATTCCCCCTCTCCGGCTAAGAGAGATGGCGATAACGACGAAGATGCGGACGTGACCCATGGCTGGCCCCCTTTTTCGCTTGAGTCCACAGAGCCGGTACATGGGGCCGAGCTGTTCCATTTAACAAGAAAGATAACAAAAAATGTAGCGTATTACCTGCCACGCAACACGTGCATGGAAGAAGTGAGCAATCTGCTAAAAGACGGTAAAGAAAAGGTGGAGGTGGAAGAGGCTTGGACTGGGTCGAAATTAAAGGCTATAACATGCTACTTTGGAGGATTGGCAAGTGGGCAAGGGGAAATGTTTTAATTGTGTGTGTAGAAAAAGAAAAGATTTCCTATTAGCCCACCGCGAGGGTCGAACTCGCAGCCTTCAGATAACACCTATCATTCGTAAGAGTCTGACGCTCTATCCGATTGAGCTAGGCGGGCAACGAGCTTTTATGAAGACTTGTAATCCAAGTTCACTGCTTTGAAGCTGTACCGTGCCATGTCATGACATATGACATGGACAATTGAATTGAAGCTGTGATCACCGCATATTTGATATTTGCGCAGCAGTTGAAAAACCCCCCGCTCATTCCGCTTCTCCCAATGGTCACCGTCTCCTCACACAACCCCTTCCGCGTTCAACCACTCTCGCCAGCTCCAACCGGAAACTCGATAAACCCTCCGCCATCATTCCATACCGTAGCAGGCGATGATGAAACAACTCTCAATCCACTGGCAGACACGGTCCCAAACCTGCCATCCATACCGGAAGCTGCAGACCTAGAGAGGGATCTACCCCCCATACCGGCAGAAGAACAAGAGAGAAATCGTCCCAGACACCCCTTCCCGTCACCAGTGATCACGCTAGAACCACCACCTCCAATTCAAGAAGAGGGACCACCTGCGTACACGGCCACTCCGGACCTCCGTCGGGGTGAAAGTACGCTGGATGTCGGTCCTAGACGTCCTTTCCAGCAGCAGCGGTCCACACCCTCAACCGCAAGCCCTGGAGGTGTTGCCCCGTCTTATACCGGACCTAGCTCCAATCCTAACTTCCTTACCCCGAGTCTCACCGGTTTCCCCCCTGCACAGCGACGACGCAACGGACACCGCCCAGGTCTTATACAGCAAATCGCAGGATCCCTTGTTGATCAACTCCAAAATGCCGCCGATAGTTTCGCCGCTCAGTCCAGTCAAGCTCCTAGGTCTGCTCCCCGCCATGCTCGTTCGTTTTCGTCCTTCACGACAAATCCTGTCCGATCTACATCTCCCCCACCTCTCCCGCTTCGTCAGAATCCCTCTACACCCCGACTCTCGCCTAATTCAACCGGGTCGCGGGATAGGTCCCCTAGTACATTATCTAGCTCAACTACCTCAACAACGGCGAGATCCACGACATCTGCACCCGTATCCGATTTTGCCCGAGACTTTTATGCCGCTGGCACAGCAGAAGGGCTGATTCGTGTCGACTCGGATTTGTCCTCGGACGATCACAGCCGAAACCAATCACACGATCTAGACGATGACATTCCTCGGGAACTGCAAATGTCATCGTCATCTTCACTGTCAATTCCTCGTAGGCGCAATTCGTTCGACACATCCCAAATTCCGACTTCGAGCTCAGCACCGCAATCACCACCTTCGAATTCCTCGCCGTCATCACCTACCCGGGCCACTGCTGACGAACCCAAGCCGACTTCGAAACCTGTGCCAGGACACCCTCTCCTTCGAGGCGGAAAACTACTTGTCTACCCCAAAGGCTACTCATGTTCAAAATGCACGTCTTTTTTTCCTCGGTCTTTTCGTTTGTGAGATAAGCTAACTCTTTTCCGTTTGTTGTAGGTTTCAACGTTGGGTATAAACGTGGGGACTCAAGCAAACCGTGCAAAAAGTGCTGGGCCAAGTTTGGGAGGCCGTATGTCCCTGCATTGTTGTATGCTCCCAATGCGAATGTGCAACGGCCGTTGCCTTCGTTCGTGCCGCCTCCTCCGACGCAGAGTCCTCCTCCCAATCTTCCTCGGACGCCCAGCGCCCCTGGAGCACGACAGCAGGGACTAGCTACCGGTGGCGGCGGCGGAACTTGCCAAAACAATTCAGTACGCTCTCACAGATATTCGCCCTCTGAGCCACCCTATATGCCGAGCCGTCCTCCCGTTGGTCCCAGTGTCGTCGTCAGTGGCATCGGAAGCGCGGTGCCGGCAGGAGCGCCTGTGTACCCGGCTGGGGATCGCCGACTGGGTGGGGTGCGGTGTTGGATGTGTGGCGGTACGGGGACAGTAAGCTATTTTATTTTCGACAGTTCGCAGTGTGAGACGTGTAAAGGGATTGGGAGGTGGTACATGTAGTGTGTCAGCATTCATATATTCGTTAGCTAACGATTAGGGAATCTCCTGTGTTCTTTGGGTCAGTTTATTTTGTATGCTTCAACACCTAATTCTTTCGTTTTGACTTCCCACTTTCCCGTCAACATTATCCACCCCAGCCTATGAACTTCGTCACTGTAATACGACCACTGAATGCCAAGTTTTAATCTGGAAGACGCCGCCACATTGCATCGGCACACTCAAACATGCAGATGCCATCGTCTGCTTTCATGTTCTCCGTGATAAGCTCCTTGCTCACATTCATTGAATTAGAATTTTCGGTAGAATTCTATTTGAATTGTGACTCATTTCGTAATGTACATTGGGCTATTTGTATGCTTTTTCGGACGGAAGATACTGTCCTTGGTGCAATTGCATATCGATTGGTTCCTCAAGGCCTCATTCCTTACTGACCGGGCGGCCGGGATGCAAAGATCCACGAGGGGCCCAGGCCCACCGAGTTGCTCGGATAGATAGACTTTTAATGGTTCTATTTGGGTGCAACTTTTTCCACTCTCTCGCACAAATGCGGTTCGGACAGGATGATATGGTATGTTTGAGCGCAGAACTCGATCATAATGATTCATCGCTTGACGATATCGGATTGCTTGATAATTAACATCATTATGATAATCGCTCCAGTATGTGTGTCCAAGGTCTCAAGTAAGGGCCTGAAAAACGCGCAGAAATTGAACAAAAACGTACGCAATGACTTAAAGATTTATCTACTCTGCCCAGATAGAAACACTTTTTTGACGCAGAGCGTTCCAGATATATGGCGATTTAATCAAGAGAGGCGTAGAGATGTGACCTGAATAGAAGAAAGAAAAAGCCTGGGGTACGTGATCATTCCCTTCCGATTCGGATAAAACAGTGTTCTTTCGCGCATTCCATCTTGCATGGAACGAGAGGATATGATAATGTCGGATCATGTCCTCGGAGCGACATTCGCATCCCAAGCTGGTATAAGTTCCAACATGACATGCCGACAGTGTGACTGTCACAGTCTTCGTGCTACACGCTTGGGTAGGTTCATCTCTCGTCATTTATGATCCTACTTCAAATCTACCCAGATATGACTTGGGCCGATACCATTCGAGAGCAATTTGACCTTGTTGACCGCTTTACGACTGATGAAACCGAATACTATGGCCCATACAATACTCTCCTGACCGACATCTTTCCTCACGCAGAGCATTTTCAAATCGTCCCTCAGTACAAAGGACCCATCTTCCCAGGCTCCATCGATTTCACCACCATATATATCGTTCGCAAACGGAAGTACCCTGTATTTTTCATTGAGATTAAACCCTTACCCCATCTTGACACGATCTCCACCTGTGAAAAAGCAGACCAGCAGATGCGCGATCGATTTGTCGCCATCATTGGTAGGAACCTCGTCATTCCAAAGCTATACGGAATTAGTGCAATGGGCACTCGGTTTTCGGTCTACGTGTACAATCAGGAAACAAATAGGCTCCTGCCACCTTCAATTTCTCGCGATGCCACGTATGTGACAGATGTAGCTCCTGCTGATCGCTGGAATTATGAACTGATGGAAGATGACGGAGAGGAAAAGATGAGGGAGCTGGTCAGAGACGTGAAAGGAATGTGTGAGAAAATCTAAACATGTGGGCATGGATCTTCTTTAATTGAAGCAGTTTTTTTCATGAAATCATGCCGTTGTCAGCACATGGATACAAGGCAATGATGTATGCATCTAAATTTATTTGATTTGCTTGGGCTCATTCAACTGTTTACTCAGGTGGAGCGGATGGATGACCAAAAATATCAAGAACAGAAGAACAAGAGTGAGTCTCTATCTGCCGCATAACTCGTGCCAATCAATATTCAATATTCAATATTCAATGGCCGGGAAGATGATTTAATTGAAGACGTCGTTGAATGGTCGCTCTGGCGGTATCCTATCATAAGGCAGTGTGTTTTTATCATCTGCCCTGACGTGGACCATATTTGATGAACTGAACTGTGTTATGAGCGGCCACCGTGCTGTGCAAAGGTAGATGAGTAAGCCTCGACTTATGGTCACCGCCTGCAGGTCCCTGCAAGGCCGAAAACCAAGTTATGCCCGAATGGTGAAGATGATTAGACGATGTACGCACGCGCGAAAAGTCTTATAATATATAAGGTTCTCCTACTATGTATCTCCGCACCACCTATTCGCTTCCAATCTGACCGGTCTGCTCAATCAGCAGTGTTCTTTTCTATCCAACGTGCACATTTACTAACAGGCTCTTGCATTTTACTCCCTATTGACATTGTTCACTATCGCTTCCTCGCTACTAGGACAGTTTGTTTGCACATTCGTTCACACCCATCAGTTCTATTCGTCCCCACCATATGTTTTCGTAGCACCCTTGCTACCAGCACAAGTTCTATCAAATTCTTTGTTAGACACGCCATTGTATGTGACCACCATAGTGCTGTAATAAAGTGAACACCTGTTTGACAGCTTCCAAGGACGGTTCAATTGCTCCGGAAGCAATGTACTTTGCCTGAAGTTTCAGCGGCTTCCTCGGCTTCGACGGCTCAGACGCTGCCAAGCATGTCAAGGGCGATAGTGCCGAACACCTGGAATTGTCACACGTCAACGTAGACAAGAGACAAGACCGAAGAAGGATCCTTTTAGACACTCCCAATGAAGACGGCCCGAGAAAAGGCGGTGTGTTACGCGCGTTCTAAGAAATACGTATCATTCTTTTTTACTTAATCACTCCCGCTTCTGTTCGCTATTCTCAAGCTTTGTGTCGTTGACGCGGATACCTACTACTCAAGGTGAGCTTTAACTGGTCGAGTGTTGTCGTCGCTGGTGCAACGTTCGACTACAACCCTACGCCTAGGAGGAGTTCTTACAACCCAGGGTCGCTGTGCTTAATGCGTTATGCATTTGTCGTTTCATCTTCGGCCCCCTCACTCTGGATTATCTGGATGACCGAATTCCTAGAATCTTCGATAAAGACCACCCTTTTTTCGAACCTCCCACGATGGTTAGATAATCCTACTCGAAAAAAAATTTCCATCAGAAGCCCGTTGAGACATCATGCATCATGCCTTGATAAATATCTGCAGACTGTACGTGAATCCAACGTACGTATTTCAAATTTCCTTACGATTGTCACAGTAACGCTACTTTAAATTTCTATATATAAGTGGCTCTCAATGCATCTCCACCAGTTCCCTCATTGCTTCTACCAAAAACTTGCCCACTTACTAATACGTGGTTTCATTTACGAAGACATCATGCAGTGGGTCATGAAGGCCTTGACCACGGCGTTGCCGTTTGTCGATATGTCCAGTGATCGCTTTACACAAGGCCCATTATCGACAATCCCGGCCCAAGATGCGACGACGTTTGCCATGATTGTAAGTCACCAGACATTGTTTCGTACGTATGAACTGAAAAATATGCAACGAAGTACGGCCTCCCCCTGCTCTCTTATTCCCACCTGGCCTCCAAAATTGCAGATAATTTAGGCGGATTTGCGACGAATACATTCTATCATCAGACTCAGCTAGCCAATGCTACTTTTACGGACATCAATCGGCCCAATGTAGATACGTACGTGGAGTCTTCGAATTCCCTCCTGCCGATTCTAATACAAGTCGTTAGTCTTTATTCAGAATCTTTAGTGGATCTCTCAACAAATGACCTGATTGTGACCATACCCTCCAATTTTCCAAGTGATCATTTTTACGTCTTCCCGTTCTATGATGTGTTGGTGGATTTACACAATCTATCTCCTGCATCCGTTAACACACATTTTTCTTTAGTTATGGAAATAATTTTGTCAATCTTGGTACAGCGGGAGTTAGCAACGCTTCAGGTCAATATCTAGTCACTTATCGCCCTGCGGACCCTGGCTATGGACGAGGCGACGAGAATTATGCCGGCTATATCTACATGCCGACTCCCTACGGTGCAATTGATCTCCGCATTCAAACCAATGGCCCTAACGATGTATCGACGGTTAACAATCTTCAAACCCAATTTAAGTTGACGACTCTGCCAATCCCTGTACAACTTGCTCCTAGGCTTACGAAAGAACTCCTTTTTGGCGACCTCTCCAATGTCACCACCGAAAAGCTTCTTCAGCTGACGGCACGCCTCTCACTCTTCAATCTTCCTGAAGAGGGGTACGATATTGCCAGGGTGACTTCCATACTGAGACTCGCTGGTTTGACACGGGGAACCTATACAACTCCACCTGGCGTTGATCTAAATCTTGCTGCAGCTGAAGCTGCCAAAAACATTACATCCGTTCGCCATGCTCAATTTAGTACATACTTCCGCCAAATCGACTCTAGTTGGGCAATGCTCCGCGCCGACTACTCGGGAGATTTCAAGGATAACTATCTAGTCCGAGCGTTCGTTACGGCGCAAGGCTATTTACAGCTGCAAGCTACACAGGCTATATATCCCGTATACAATTTTTCAACCTCATTCTCCGCAGACAAATCCTACAACGTCACCTTCAGCGGGAAGCCTCCGGTAAATGGTTTCTGGAGCCTCACAATGTACAATGAGACTGCGTATCTTATCGACAACCCGTGGAATATTTATTCTCTTGGTGACCGGAGTTGTATCAAGTATCAGAACGGTAGTCTTGTGTATCCCGAGGGTTGTAGCGAAGGGTCCTCTTCCAAGTCGTCAGATGGCGATGGACAGTTCACTATACTTTTACAAACCCAAGACTATTCTCCACCTGAAGAATACTGTTCAAAGTAAGCGACTGTTTCTTTTCGTGTGCCCGAGTTTCTTACATAGTAATGCAGCTGGATCCCAACGCCTTCGCTGCAAGGACGCAGCACAAGATTCAATTTCAACCGTGAGTGAAGATTGTAAAATTTGCATCCCACTTTCATACATGATTCTTTGCTGTTTAGTCCGTTGGTATGGCCCAACAAAGGACCTCCTGATACCCGTGTCAGAAGGAGGTTATGAATATCCTACGGTCACGGAGTTACCTAACATAGTGACGGGGACTTCGACTTGTCCTACTCCTTCTTCCTAGTTCGGTTGTAGCTATCAGCTATCCGCGCCCCTCTTTACGTCTCAAACTGAGGGGCATTTTCATTGTTCATTTTTCCGTTTTGAAGGCTTGTATGTCCCAGAACCCCCGAGATGCATAGTTAGAATTTCTAACACGTTTTCCGAGTTAGTACCGCTGCTCTTTTATCATGTTTGCATGCCTATGTATGTAGTGTACCAACATCGTATTGCTTGATCTGAACTTCGGAATCAGCAAGGATGTCTGTAGTGTTCCAAAGCTTGGCTCAGCTTGGCTCCGACTAAGCCAAGTCCCTGGAGCCAATTTTTCGGCTCAGCTCAGCTCCCAAAGCCAGCTAGAGCTGGTTCTGGTAATGTTTTTGAGTTAACTGATGCCCTGCCCCAGGTAATGCCTCCCCAGGAATTGTGGGCATTTTGTAAGCTTCTATTTACCTGTCCCTTGCAAGAAGGTATCACAAGGTTGCTAGACCAAGTGCACAATCATGAGGAGAAAGGAAGAGGATGAGAAGAGCTCTGTTGCACTATCTAGGACAGTGACAATCAAGAGCCTGGGGAGTCCCAGGCTCTGACTACTACTATATACCCAGTGCCTTGCCTTCTCCTCATGTTCACCTCATGGTCTCCATCCCTTGTCCATGAGGCCTGCTTACCTAAGGTCCGTGACTCGGTGACTCGCTGTTACTCTGTCACATGCGTGACATAACACTTGACCGTGACCATCAAATTGTCGAACTGTAACATTACCCCCCGTTTGGAACCTCCCAGGTCGCCTTTTTACAGGTCAGCTACTCGATGCAGTTATCTCCAATGCGATTGAGTTGATTTGATAGATACCTATGACCGTCGATGATGTGCCCCTCGTCATGCAACCCCGCACGATTGTCGACCATCTTCAATTTGCTGTGCATCCATCCGTCGTGAACAGTTGCCTCACCTTTCACAACTTCAATTGTAGTGATTATCTGGTTCAGTTTCTAGTACCGCGCAACTCGGTTGCGGTGCAATCCAATAATGACAAATGACTGGCCACCGCGTTTTCTGCTCGATGTCGCCTATGGTTGTGCTGCCCTTAAGACATGGGGAGTGAAAGAATTTGTGCAATTTACTGTGGAAACAACCAAGGAGGTTTACTACCATGATGGCGACGATGATGGTAACGACAGTGACGACGGTCATTCAGGCAGGGGTGGAGGGAAACGGGCCATGGTTCGTCGGAATAAGACGGTTCGAGCTAAGAAAGCAGATCGTCATTCCCAGACTGAGACGCTGGAGAAAGCAGGAGAAAGTGAGACAGTTGATATTTTAGATGCAGTCGTGGGATTGTGGGCACGTAATGCAAGGAAGGACATGCGTCGGGAACGTATGATGGAGGAGGAGCAAACCAGGGAGGGTATTCAAAAATGGCTTCAACTTGTTCAAAGTTAGTGTCACCACGTTGGCCTCACACCCACACTGACCTTGCCTCCATTCACTGCCCGCACCCAGCACTACCTGACTCCTCCTTGTCGTCCATGAACCTCGCCTTCGACAAGTGACACCCTAATATTCTCTATCTGCTATGTCGTGGCGAGTCCCGGTTATGCTAAGGCACACCGCAACGACGATAACGGTACAAAATGGCGCGGTCGAAAGAGGTCCATCTTCGTCCCTTCCCCGCTCAAGCGCTCGTCGATAAAAAGTCACAGGGTTGCGGATGTTATTCCACGCTTTGCATTTCACATGGGCCCAAAAACGCTCCAGCCGCGGACCAGCCACTTTTATCCTTGATGTTTCCGCATGCAAAGGGAGACCAGGTGCGTTCCGGCCCTTTGTACCGTTCACATCGCTCATTTCATACGAAGTACATAAAAAACCTCGTCGCCTACAGGGAAGAAGACATCGATCCACGTATAGAGAGCATCAACGATACGCGGAATGGCATCCTGCTTAACCGAATGCTGCACTCTGACATACACACAGGTGCTGTCTTCATTTCGACGCTGGCCGCTCAAATTCTTGAAGATGCCAATTCCAAGGGCAAGTTGACGGCCACTTTTGGCGCCAGTGATACAGCCTATCGTCGACTTTATGGCCCTTTGTTCTATAGTTATAGACGGTCTATTTATACCCTCAGAAGAAGGTTTCACGGTTTCACGGACATATCTCGTCATGCTCCGCCAGACAGGAATAACCTTGGCTCGTGGACCGCGGAGTAGATATTGTGATAAGAGCAAATGTACTGGTTCAAGTAGAAGTGCGAGAAGAAAATGATCCCGAACTTGTTGGATGGTGTAGCCTTCATCAGATGCCCAAAATAATATAAACAATCGATGGTCCTGACTTTTGTTCCCTCCCAAGTGCTGGTCACTACTCACAAGCTAGTATCTACGATCATGTTACACTCCGCTCTTTCCCTCGCTTTCTTCTTTCTCGTCGCTTGTGCCGTTGTAAGAGGCGCATCCACCGAGACTGGCTATCAGCCTTCTCGTCGGGCTCTCAACGAACCTCCTCGTTGGCCTGTCCATCGTCGATCTCTCGGGTCTTTCAGTCGGCCTATCAAAAGAGATGTACGCATGCCTCCTTTGCTCTCATTAGCATCATGAAATAACAACTCACGGACAGAATGAACCGGTCCGAAGGTCATTCAGTCGGCCTGTTAAAAGAGCCGGTAAGCCTCTCGAGTTACCAACTAGCACATTGGTTATGACATCTATATGATAGCCGGCATGGATTTGCTCCACAATGTACGCCCGTCTGCCTATTTGTTTTCATTTAGCGATTAGACCATCAAATGACAACCCGCGTACTACAGGAGGCGGCATGGAATGCTCACGTAAATAAAGTGTGTGGAACCAAAATTGATACAGCACGTGAGAAGTGCGCCAAGAAGCTGATAGGGACGAAAAAATAAATGGGAGATTTAAAGAATGGTTCAATTAGCTAGTTGACTATCGTTGAACGTTTGATAGCTACCAGGACCCTGGCAAATGGAGGCGAGTAGCTTTATCCCAAATAATCCGTTTGATTCTGCGGTGGAAGGCGCTGTTCAAGCTGCTAGCAGCAGACCGTCCAAAAAAAATGAGAACATGTAAAAAGACTGTACATGATCGGACACAATTCAACGGCCGATTTTATCTACAAAATCAAGGTTTAGCAATGGGAGTCAGTGACTCTCCAGACATAGCCAATTTATATGGTGCATGGTTTGAAACCCATCAACGCCAGGTCATTGATAAGCTGTGGTTAAAATATTATAAGCGGTATATCGACGATTGTTTCGCCATTGTTACAGCTATCTTGGCTTCCAAAGGACAGAACCTGGCATCGATTGCCAGGCGGTCAATCTGTTTTCGTTCCCTACTTGGTTCGACAGATGATCGATGAACGTTGAATCGGGAACTCCTTGCTCTAACATTTTTCACCACATTTAGGATGTTGGTATTGTACGACGTTCGTGAAGTTGAACAGCGGAGATATGGCAGCAGTCGTATGTGTAGTTTTATGGGAGAGGCCAGAACTACAATTAATCGTGCTTACAAGTTTACTGACCACGCATTCGGCATTGGTGTACAGAAACTGCGGACGGATTAGGCGGTAGGATCACGTGTTGTATGGAGTGGGCAGTGTTGACGTGACGTCATTTGTTTCGTACGTCCTGCCACTACAGTCCTGATATGCAGCACTCCCCGAATATCATAGAACGGCACGCCAGAAATTTTACGCTATCTGATGAAAATGCTGGTGAGCGAGCCCAATCACGCGGGTGCAATAATCATCCATCTTGACCTACTTGTAGATCCTGATAATTGGGAGTGGAAAACTGGATCTAGAGCCGTATGGATGCCTGCTGGGGAAGAGTGGCAGACTTTCCATAAAAACTGGCATGGAGTTACAGATGGACAATCCACCTCTCCTGGATTCCAATTTCTGCTTCCCCGCCGTGTCGACCCATCTATATCATCATCAATTTTAGTCCGCGAGTCCTATGTAACGATGTTCGACACTGTCTGGGCACAGGCAATAATATCGGACGGTAGTACAGGAGTTATCATAACTGGTCAGCCTGGCATTGGTACGTACCTCCATTTCCACGCCCACTATATCGCTGAGATGGATCGTTTTTGGAGGCAAGACATTGTTCCTTTACTATCTCCTTATTCGGCTTTTACAGCGGAAACAAGTCATCCTCTTCTCCCCAGATGGCGAAGCGCTGTATCTCTTTTTCCATGATCAAGTCTATTATGGAGGCGCTCAGGTTATTGATGGATCACTCCCTTGGCCTATATCTAACTCCTCGAACGTATTTATCTGGTCATTGTTTGATATCCGTGAGCCGAAAGAGCCGAAGAGGTTCTTGGTCAACTATCCGTGTTTGCCAGTGCAGACAGCTTCACCCAATCCCATTCGATATAAGATCTGGAATAAAGAACGGATGCCTCTGCACACAGGTTTTCCGTTATGGACTCGTGACGAGCTCGCGCGAGGGTGGGTCTTACTGATAACACATTTCTGTCCACGTCTGAGCGCACACTACCAGGTTGCAACTTCAGGCCAGGTACCGCTCCCTATTGGCCGCGCTTCGCGGAAGTTCCTTCCCGAATCCGGGTAATTCGGATACATTAGATGTCTGGCTCGGCGTCCGTGCGATCCTCGAGGAACATTACAATGAAGGGGACAGTGTACAACTGTCGCCTGAGGATGCTATCAACTACCTTCTAGACGTGGCAATCGACCGTTTTGGATATTCAGCTCGTGACGTATTTGGCGCGGTCTTCAACTATCCAGGGATGACCAAAGGCCATGAGAGGGCTTTCAACATCGGATACGCAGATTTGAGCGCAGCTGTACTCGCCCTCTCTAAACAAGAAGGTTCTAGCAACGTGATATCCAATCGAATCCTTGCTATCTCCCCAGTTGATGAAGGTCCTCTTCTGAGCGTTTGTTGGGAGGTGGACTTCAAGTCGAGCTGGGTTGCTAAGAGCGTTCTCCGGAAACTGAATGAAGCAAAGGATCAGGAAATTCGCCAGCAAATTTCCTTCCTTCGAAATATTCCAGAAGCAGGGGGATTGGTAGGATGGATGCTTGAGCCATTCGCTCATCGTTATATAACAAGCTCTACAGAAGACCTTAAACTTTTCAACATGGAGTCCGACGGTGTTGATCCGCCGCATTTCACCTTGTCCCAGGGTCCCCCTAATCAACGATTGACCAAAGGCAGGCGCGATGTTGTTAGGCTCCAGGTCATCGCCAATCTTTCCAATTGTCTGGGGCACAAATCGTACTATATTCCTGACGACCCGAACTTCCCCTTGTTCGATGCTTTTACCATTGACCTTAACCATGCGAAGAAGTCTGCTACTCTGTGGATACTCCAGATGACCACATCGCGAAAGCATGGAGGCTCTGCAAAGGGTTATCAGAAGATTCGCGAAATTATTGCGATCCTGAAGAATCAACTTCAAGAGGACCGTCCACAAAAGAAGAGCAAGACGGCTGAGCAGGCTGCCCCGGTCGTGCAAGTACGCTACATTCTCATCGTTCCGAAAGACGAACCCCAGTCTCGGAATCTACAGTGGAATTTTCCGAAAGGATGGAGCGAGAATTGTACTAGGAATGACCACCGTGGTAGTGTTTACTGTTTGGAGGTGCCGATCACGGTATGTTCTACAATTATTGAGAATGTGTCTAGTTTCGAACCAATTGCTTTCAGATATAGATCGCTTTGTATTACACTTGACACGTTCAATGCACTTCATTATCTTTTTTTCTTCTTCTCGCATATATTAGTAAAGACTACATAGCGACAGAAATGTACGATGGAACAGCGAGAGCCATTAGCCCCGAACTACTGAGTGCCAGACAATGCTGGGACGAGACGACGCAAAAAGGGAAAGAAGCGCGACCGGAAAGCGCGACAAGACGCTGTTCGGGAGTGCCGCGTCAATGTCAGCAAAAGTAAAAGCGGACGGGTGCCGCTTGAGAAAAGCAACCAGCCTTCGGCAGCATTGAGAAAGCGCACGAATCTATCTAATGAGGAAGCTACGGGTACGTACCTAGAGCATCCACAGAGGACGTGCTCGGGTCACCGACAACGCACCCACTGGGCTTCCACACTGACTTCTGGCCGACAGGCCCCCGTTCTCACCCGGACGAAATGAGAGAAGAGCGCAAGCGAGTAGTTTGCCTGTTTCATAAAGCGCCGACGGGACGTGCCCACAGAAGAAATTCAGACGAGAGCGGTTGCGACGTGACAAGCCAAAAGCGCACGCCAATGGTAACCCGCGTTGCGTTAGGGTTTAGGGTTTTAGGGTTTAGGGCGAGTGGTTGTCGACGGTGAGATCTGGGGAATAAACAGTAGTCACCTGATGGGGTGACAGAGAACTGTTTCGCTAGAGCTCATCAGTATTCCCTCAGCGAATATATACCTTGCTTCTATTTGCAACTGTTGACGGCGATCAACTGCCATCCTTTGAATAGAAACTCCATTTGGACAAATTGCTGTTGTAACTGCTGTGCATGCCAAGGCTTCCATACAATTTTTGTCCGCATAGAGACAAAGGGAAAGGGAGCCGTAGCTGCGGACCTCGGAGATTAAACCGATCCTTATCAACGCGGACCGGAACATCCTTGCAGCAATTCACACGTTACATCATTACAGTCAATGACAATTTAACCAAATGGAGTTCTATCCCCAGATGGCAACTGACCCACCAGCCCGGCTCAGAAGAGCAGGACCCCGTGCACCCCCACTTAGGGTCCGTAGGACCCTAAGTTGGCAGAGTGGCGGTTAGGTGCATCAAGCGCGTCAGTAGTGATGGCGCATCAAAATCCCACAGTCAAACCATGCTTACTAAGGGAGGACACAGCCACCACGTGACGTGTAACGTGGCGTTAGGGTGCTTAGGGTTTTAGGGTTTAGCTAAGCAACGAAAACAGCGAAAATTAAGTCAGTCATAAAATCATGGCCGGGTAATACGGCTATGGAGAATAACGCACGGTTTAGGGTTTAGGGAACGCTATTTGTCGGTGTTGTGTTGACAAGTTCGATACCTTGAGCCGTTAAGAAATCCGCATTTCAATGCGTTCATGATTTTGAAGACCAATTTGTCCAAAAGCTTACTAAAGACAATGGTTAATCACAGAATGAAGGACCGGTAGGAACAGTAAACTATCCTTGTCGTCCGGAAGGGGGGTCACCCTTCTTGATTACAAAACGAGTAATAAGTCCTGGTGGAGCAGTTGGGCCAATTACTATGTCAGAGACATTTCGTCGACCCCACGCGGATTGAGTACGTGCAGAAGATGATGACTCACCGCCCTCAGGCCGTAGTCTCTTCCTAGATTCCAAGGCGGAATCTAGAGCACGGTTCTGTTTGGTTCCATGGCGTGCTCCGCCGTCCAAGTACTGCTCAGTTTCCTGGTAAAGACCATCAGCACCTTCCCCAACGGGTGAAGGGGCCCGATCAACGTCAGGATTATATTCGTTTAGTTCATTGAACAGACTGTGATCCATACTAGTGAGCACAATATGGTTCCAGGTATTAGCCAAGTCAAACAAGTTTCTTGTTCGCTTACGAGACACTAACCATCGCGCACGCATCATCGAATTTAACTTTGTTACATCGGCAAGAGCCAAAGTACCTTCACGACCTCCATCACTTCCCTTGCGGGTCACAACTTCGTCAACAAAGGTGGAACTAAGGCCAACATCGTCGAGTAATGCTTGTTTAGCGATTTCCCAGTCCTGAGTATAAACTACTGGGAGATCACCGCGCGCCCAAGTCTCCATGGACGCACGCCACGATGACACGATTGTGTCACTAAATTCTTTAGCGTTGAAATAATTAAGAACTGGATTAAATTCGGATTTAAGGACAACAAATGTCGCTTTTTCCCCGCCCTCCTCCACTTTCGCAGAGAGAGAGTCATATCGTTTGTTCCATTTGTCTAGAACTTGGCCCTTAAGCCACGATTTTAATAATCCAGGCGGGTAGCCGCACGCAGTGTACAAACCCTGTAATTCATACATTGCCTGATTGTAGTATTCGTTATGACTACATAGCCCAGCTAACCGCGACATCTCACCCAGGAATGTACCCCGTTTTACGTCAAAGGGGTGGTAAGATGACCACGTAATTCTTTCTAAATGATTACGAGCCTTCCGATACGGTTTAAAGTGTACTTTAAAAGGATCTGTTGGGTCCTTAAAGATATGAATATCTAGAAAATCACAAACCGTCAGACTCGCTGACCATTGTATCTCACAACCGGCGAAAAATATGTTTTGGGAAACCAAGTGGACAGCCTCCTGTTCAGAGTTAGCTGTGACAATGGCAAAACAATCGTCGATGTACCGCTTATAGTATTTTAACCACGGTTTATCTATGACCTGGCATTGGTGGGTTTCATGCCACGCACCATACAGATTCGCAATGTCAGGGGAGTCACTAACTCCCATGGCAAGACCACGTTTCTGCAGATAATATTGGCCGTTGAACTGTGAGACAAGATCCCGATTACCAAACTCGATGGCAGCATCAAACACTGCCCAAATAGGGTAAACGAGCCTCGGCCGAAGGTCGAGGCGAGTGGTGTCGACGGTGAGATCTGGGGAATAAACTTGCTACCACCTGATGGGGTGGTTGAGGACAAGTTTCGCTAGAGCTCATCAGTATTCCCTCAGCGAATATATACCTTGCTTCTGTTTGCAACTGTTGACGGCGATCAACTGCCATCCTGTGGACAGAAACTCCATTTAGACAAATTGCTGTTGTAATTGCTGTGCATGCCAAGGCTTCCATACAATTTTTGTCCGCATAGAGACAAAGGGAAAGGGAGCCGTAGCCGCGGACCTCGGAGATTAAACCGATCCTTATCAACGCGGACCGGAACATCCTTGCAGCAATTCACACGTTACATCATTACATCCAATGACAATTTAACCAAATGGAGTTCTATCCCCAGATGGCAACTGACCCACCAGCCCGGCTCAGAAGAGCAGGACCCCGATCACCCCCACTTAGGGTCCGCAGGACCCTAAGTGGCAGAGTGACGGTTAGGCGCATCAAGCGCGTCAGTAGTGATGGCGCATCAAAATCCCACAGTCAAACCATGCTTACTAAGGGAGGACACTGCCACCACGTGACGTGTAACGTGGCGTTAGGGTGCTTAGGGTTTTTAGGGTTTAGCTAAGCAACGAAAACAGCGGAAATTAAGTCAGTCATAAAGTTATGGCCGGGTAATACGGCTATGGAGAATAACGCACGGTTTAGGGTTTAGGGAACGCTGTTTGTCGATGTTTTGTTGACAAGTTCGATACCTTGAGCCGTTAAGAAATCTGCATTTCAATGCGTTCATAACTTTAAAGACCAATTTGTCTAAAAGCATACTAAAGACAATGGTTAATCACAAAATGAAGGGCCGGTAGGAACAGTAAACTATCCTTGTCGCCCGGAAGGGGGGTCACCCTTCTTAATTACCCAACGAGTAATTAATCCTGGTGGAGCAGTTGGGCCAATTACTATGTCAGAGACATTTCGTTGACCCCACGCAGATTGTGTACGCGCGGAAGTTGATGACTCACCACCCTCAGGCCGTGGTCGCTTCCTTGACTCCAAAGCAGAGTCCAGAGCACGGTTCCGTTTGGTTCCATGGCGCGCTCTGCCGTCCAAGTACTGCTCAGTTTCCTGGTAAAGACCATCAGTACCATCCCCAACGGGTGATGGCGCCCGATCAACGTCAGGATTATATTCGTTTAGTTCATTGAACAGATTGTGATCCATACTAGTGAGCACAATGCGCTTCCAGGTATTTGCCAAGTCAAACAAATTTCTTGTTCGCTTACGAGACACTAACCAGCGCGCACGCATCATCGAATTTAACTTTGTTACATCAGCGAGGGCCAAAGTACCTTCACGACCTCCATCGCTTCCCTTGCGGGTCACAACTTCGTCGACAAAGGTGGAACTAAGACCAACATCGTCGAGCAACGCCTGTTTAGCGATTTCCCATTCCTGAGTATAAACTTCTGGGAGATCACCGCGCGCCCAAGTCTCCATGGACGCACGCCACGATGACACAATTGTGTCACTAAATTCTTTAGCGTTGAAATAATTAAGAACTGGATTAAATTCAGATTTAAGGACGACAAAAGTCGCCTTTTCCCCGCCCTCCTCTGCTTTCGCAGAGAGAGAGTCATATCGTTTGTTCCATTTGTCTAGAACTTGGCCCTTAAGCCATGATTTTAATAATCCAGGCGGGTAGCCACGCGCAATGTACAAGCCCTGTAACTCGTACATTGCCTGATTGTAGTATTCGTTATGACTACAAAGCCCAGCTAGCCGCGACATCTCACCCAGGAATGTACCCCGTTTTACGTCAAAGGGGTGGTAAGATGACCACGTAATTCTTTCTAAATGATTGCGAGCCTTCCGATACGGTTTAAAGTGCACTTTAAAAGGATCCGTAGGGTCCTTAAAGATATGAATATCCAGAAAATCACAAACCGTCAGACTCGCTGACCATTGTATCTCACAACCGGCGAAAAATATGTTTTGAGAAACCAGTTGTACGGCCTCCTGTTCAGAGTTAGCTGTAACAATGGCAAAACAATCGTCGATATACCGCTTATAATATTTTAGCCACGGTTTATTAATGACCTGGCGTTGGTGGGTTTCATGCCACGCGCCATACAAATTAGCGATGTCAGGGGAGTCACTTACTCCCATAGCAAGACCGCGATTTTGCAGATAAAATCGGCCGTTAAATTGTGAGACTAGATCCCGATTACCGAACTCGATGGCAGCATCAAACACTGCCCAAAGAGGGTGGAAGACATCAATGTCCCGTTCTTGGTAAAACAGTCGTGCAGTGTGTTTAACTGCATCAATTGCAGTATCGAGTGGGACGTTAGGATAAAATGCAACAACGTCGCCCGATACAAACCATGTACGGTCAGGTTCGGTAATGGAGAAATCCAAAAGCTCTTTGCATAAGTGACGACTTGATTGCAATATAGTAGGCATGGAAGCCACTATAGGCTTAAGGACCTTAGACACAAATTTAGCTGCCGGATTCTGAATGGCGCTATGACAAGGTATAATGGGTCTCATTCCCGTAGGGGTTTTATGGATCTTTGGGATTCCATGAAAACTCGGGATATGATGACGTTTCCCTTGTGTAGTAACCAAATGTCGGAAGAACTCCGGCAGTTGCCGTGCGGCGGGCCAGCATCCCCGAAGCATATTGCATTCGCTGGCCAACGTCTCCATGTTCTGGCAATGTCTAAGCATTATATCATCTACTTGCTGCATATCAATCTCCGTATAGTCCTGTGGAGAAGACAGTAGACGTTCACATTGACTGTTGTACCAGTTGCGTTCGGATACAGCGGTACCTAGATTTTTATCCGTTCCAGTCACAATTAAATTGTTTTTGAGTAGGAAACGGCGTATAGAAGGGATTTCCGGCTCCAGCGCAACCTGGAGGCGCGGCGTCGTCTCGTAGTCAAGCGCTGGTTGTACACCAGATGACACAATGTCATTTTGACGCTTGGAGATCGCATTTAAGACAAGTCGTTTGCCACGAGCGAATCCCTCTTCAATATAGCTGATTCTGAAATCACACTCGGCAGTATCATGTGGGATTTCATAATCCGGGTCGTAGTCAGTCTCTACGTTGTCACCAGACTCAAACAGGAACTTGAGTCGCCAACGGATTCTATTGCAGAATTCCTCAAATGCATATTCCAGCCGTTGATGCGAAAATATAGTCGGCGCTAGAAGATATTTCATCCCTATGCTAAGGTGACGTTGTACAATCAGAGGCACAGTAACTCCGGTAGAGAGATGAACGTGACTGCGGAATCTAGCAGCTTCTAGTATCTCTAGAGGCGTGCGCGCAATTACGAACTGTGCAGCAGTAAACGGGTTCATGTCACAGAACCAGTCTGGGTATGTTGACGGAACATTCCACTTAAAGTGTTTTTCACACAAGAGGTGATGGCGTTTTCCGAAGTCAAACAGTATGGACGAATCCATACCCAAAGCGCAAGTACAAAAATTGTTTTTACTAGATAAAAGGGATTGAAAATCCCTGCGCGATACATTGTACAAAAATGGTAAGGTAACGGGGCGAGTGTCTAAGCGCGCCCCTTTCCTTTCGAGCCCTTCCTCTGTTGCTGCGGCTGCGGTTTCCCTCCGCCAGCTTTGCGTTTCTGATTTGCTTTCGCAGCGTTGCGGGCTTGCTTCCTCTTCTTCTCCTTCTTGTCCTTGGAAGGCGGCCGTCTGTCCTTGGGACCCTGCTTGGATCCGGACGCGACGGGATTCCTGGACTATAAAGTCAAAAAGTTCAGTGGTAACTCTGGAACCGGAAGCTAACGTACTTACCTCGTGTACGTTTTTAATTTTTTTGACGGCTTTTGCCACCTGCCTTTCAACCATTTTAGCTAATGAACCAGGGGTGTCACCATCACCCTTGTCAATGTCCATAGTGTCGGCGGTAGCTTTAACCTCCTTCTTCTTTTTGTCCTTAACCGCAGCGGAGTGTACTTTGGCCTCGGCAATAAGACGCGCTTGCAGAGCGAGCGGAAGAAGATCAGCCTTCAACTGATTAACCTCGACGGCGAAAAGGGGAGAGGTTTCGTAGACAACAGTAACGTTGTCTCCTTCACCAGTCACCTTGGCCATTGTCCTCTTCTCTCTCACAGTCTGTTCCGCATTTCTGCAGGAAGCCGTGAGACGTCCGAAGACTCGGGCGTCAGTCAACTGCTCCTCAAGGGCGGACACTTCAAGGAGTGCCACGGCGATAGCATCATCGAGCTTTTGGCTGCGATGCTTATCCTCCTCAGACTGAATGCGTTGCAGAGCAGCCTGACCTTCCGCTGACTCCCTCACCTCTTTCGAGGCTTGGATAGCGGCCGCCCGTTTGGGGATAAACGGGGGGAGGGTACCTTTCGCCTTGTGAGCCCTCAAGCCGTCCAAATTGGCACGGCGAGAGGCAAGGTGTGTGGCTAGTCGGGCCACGTCCCTGATATCAGGGCCAAGGTACGTAGCCCATCCCATAGGGATAAGCTGGATCACTTCGTCGACAGTGCGACACGCGGCGATCGCAGAGTGCCTAGTAAACAGACTCGCGTCTGGGTTAGCAGCGTCTAGAGTTTGATAAATCTGGTACGCAGCGGCAGCGGGGGAAAGGGCGCGGGAGAACGGCGTAGACATGATACGTAGGGTGCGGGCGTCGGTATTCTTGGGTTTAGGGTAAACGAGCCTCGGCCGAAGGTCGAGGCGAGTGGTGTCGACGGTGAGATCTGGGGAATAAACTTGCTACCACCTGATGGGGTGGTTGAGGACAAGTTTCGCTAGAGCTCATCAGTATTCCCTCAGCGAATATATACCTTGCTTCTGTTTGCAACTGTTGACGGCGATCAACTGCCATCCTGTGGACAGAAACTCCATTTAGACAAATTGCTGTTGTAATTGCTGTGCATGCCAAGGCTTCCATACAATTTTTGTCCGCATAGAGACAAAGGGAAAGGGAGCCGTAGCCGCGGACCTCGGAGATTAAACCGATCCTTATCAACGCGGACCGGAACATCCTTGCAGCAATTCACACGTTACATCATTACATCCAATGACAATTTAACCAAATGGAGTTCTATCCCCAGATGGCAACTGACCCACCAGCCCGGCTCAGAAGAGCAGGACCCCGATCACCCCCACTTAGGGTCCGCAGGACCCTAAGTGGCAGAGTGACGGTTAGGCGCATCAAGCGCGTCAGTAGTGATGGCGCATCAAAATCCCACAGTCAAACCATGCTTACTAAGGGAGGACACTGCCACCACGTGACGTGTAACGTGGCGTTAGGGTGCTTAGGGTTTTAGGTGTTAGGGTTTAGGGTTTAGGGTTTAGGGTTTAGGGTTTAGGGTTAGGGTTTAGGGTTTAGGGTTTAGGGTTTAGGGTTTAGGGTTTAGGGTTTAGGGTTTAGGGTTTAGGGTTTAGGGTTTAGGGTTTAGGGTTTAGGGTTTAGGGTTTAGGGTTTAGGGTTTTAGGGTTTAGGGTTTAG
>JAEBUO010000093.1:0-105781 GCA_023014395.1 Amanita rimosa
ATCACTGGACGAGGGTTCTAGGCACTAAGTCTGATGATGACAAAGGCTAGAGAGAGAGCGAGGAGAGCGGTTGAGGCGATGAGCAAAAGAGCGTTCAAGTTATGGATATGATTCGACTAAGTTGGAACTAAAGAACTACGGTACATGAGAGGGGTTTATATACGTTTAAAGAGCAATGGATACTAAAGGGGAAAGAGCATAGCTATCTGGAAAAGGAAAGGTGAAGGTAGCTATGAAGGAGATAACGTCCAAGGCATAACTATGGATTTGTAACAAGTAAATGTAATCCGTTAACAGAGGGAAAAGAGAATTGTAACAGATTCCGACCCCGATCCCTTTGTCACCACGATCCGTCTCCGTCTCCCGTCCGTACCGCCACGACATCAGTCATAAACAGTCCCGACGTTGCTATTTCAGATCTCGCATCATCCACGGCCATCAGAACACCCCCTGTCGATAAGCCGAGGCACTTGTTCTGCTCCCGGTTAACCGCGATTACAGTGGCATGCTGTAAGTCGGCGACGCGTCGGAATTCCCTCAGCAGGGCCTCGAGTAACGCATTTTGCTTGCGAAGAAGGTTGTTGGTTATGTCTTGCTGGATTGGCAGATCTTCTAAACCGGACGGCTCTGCCTTGCCCGCATGCTCGTCATCCTCTGGTCCGTCGTCCAACACTTCCACAATTTCCTTGGCCTTACCGCTTTTCTGCGAGACCCGACCGGAAACAGATTTCCCATTTATTTTGCACACCTGTTGAACGCGTTGACATTCCGCGCAGACCTTGCTTTTAGGACCTGTCGACGGAACACACTTGATGCCATTTTTAGCGCACCTGCACACTCGATTAGTCTCCTCACAAAAAGAAGGCAGTTACAATGCACCTATCACACGCCCGCTCATTTGGCGTGTTGGACTTAGACCGCTTTGATGGTCTGGCCTCCGCGTTCGCGCTCATCCGCCTCGGTCGCTTGGACCGGCCTTTCCCCTTTGCCCGCGCTGCCTCCCGCTTGTTGTCAACAACCATACCCGCAAGCCTTTCCACGTCCTCAGCCAACAACTGTTCCTCTGCTGCTTCTGCCGCAGCCAACGCCCCACGCAAATCGACAGGAGAAGGCTCCTGCGTCACGGCCTTGCTTCTAGGTCGAGGCTTGGGCCGACCAACCCGCGCTCGTGCCGCTTCCTCTGCTCGACGACGTTCCACTGCCAAACAAGCCTCTTCCGCTTTACAACGTTCTTCAGCCGCTTGTGCCGCTTCCTCTGCTTGACGATGCTCTTCCGCTTTACAATGTTCTTCTGCTGCTCGCGCAGCCTCCTCAGCCCGACGATGTTCCTCAGCCAAACGTGCGGCTTCTTCCGCTTTGCGACGCTCCTCCTCTTCGCGCGCCTTTTTCTCAGCCGCCTCCCTTGCCAACCGAGCCTTCTCCGCTTTCTCTGCCTTCTTGCGGGCCAATTGCGCCTCCATCTGCGCAATTTCATCATCGGAGGAAAAGTCAGGCAAGTTTTGGTGGGCGGACGACATGGGGAAAGGAAAGAATGAAAGGAGGAGGAAAATCCCATGAGGAATACCAGAGACCCAGAAGACGCGCCCCCCGGAACACTCAGAGTGGCCACAATCACGTAACAACGGCATGGCGGCTTTGAACGCGCAAAAGGATCCGCATAGAAGCCTGTGGCTTGGACTAATATGACAATACTAGCGTCATAATAATGGGAGACCCATATTACGGTCATGAATTCGTTATGCTTACATCATCAAAAGCATTAGATCACCGTTGCATTGCCGGCAAACCCGTATTACAGCCCCAAGCCCATTGCCCCACTATTAAAATTGGAATGTAAGTGCGATGACCGAGGGCGGTCAGATTTTTAAGTGGGGGGGAGATGATGAGCTGTGTCCAGCTACGACCGTGTAGGGCTTCTTCAAAAGCCTTACCTTCGGAATGCTAGGGATCCCACACATGCGCTGACCCCTTCGCTAACATTTGTACTTGCCAAGCTTGTCGACAACATCCGATTATCCGATGCTCTTTTCTGCGCGACAGTCATTCACCTGATAAGGCCAGGTTCCGATTATCTGACGAGATCTGACAGTCACACAGCGCAGGTCTATTCCGCAAGCTGCCTCCTATTACCACCACCTGTACACCACAGTCTGCCTCCCTGCAGTGCAGCCAGCTGACTCAGCACGACCATAACAGGAAGGACGGACGTATAGCCACTGCCGGATCGGGATACATCGTTGCATCAGTCACAATACCGATCACTCGGTTCATCAACGATCGATCACAAGAAGACTATTTTCCGCCCAGGAAAATGGCTTACGATCGACTATGTATGATGGTCACTAGGGAGCAACAAGCAAGGACCTATATCGGATAACGGGATCACATCCAAAATGCAGGAACGCAACTGCCAAAGAAAGAGATAGCGGCACAAGTGGTTTTTACAGGTCACCGGAGCGGTGTTTGACGCTAGTGCCCTGCGCACATCAGAGACATACCAGGGTCGCACTACGAAGCCATACAACGGCAGCAAATGAAGGATTTTCCGAGCGTCTAGGCTACATTGAGGATTACCTTTCAAACACGGATTTGGACGAAGGAGTAGAAATTGCAGAGTCGTTTCGTCTCAGTAGAGTACAAAAAGTATATAAAGTGTTCGTTTTCCTTAGTAAAAATAAGAAGAAGTTCCCCCTCAGTCCAAGTCTCATCGGTCGCATCTTGTCTCTTAGTCTCTCCATTCTTGTTCCTCGTTCTCTCCCTTTCTTTGACCTTTTCAAGTCCACAGTCATGTTCGACATGTTGCCCTTGTCATCGACGAGCTCAAAGTCACCTTTGACGCTGTGCACTGCATTCCGCGCATACCATACAAGTCGCTACATGCCGCGGCGGGCGTAATTATCCTATTATCCACACTTCCGCACTTCGATTATCCGTTTTATCCGTGCTCCTATTATCCGAGGTTCCGCGTTATCTGTTCACACGTCCAATTATCCATACTTGCATACCCGCGTGCTAATCGCAGTCCAACAGACAATTTGATGGGACTCCTCTTGGGACTCACGCAACACGCTCCCCGTCTTTAGCCGGTGGAGTAGGATATCAACGCATGATGCCTAGCATTTCCTTGTCATGGACGTCATAGTTGTGCTCAGTGTCATTGAGCGACTTTGATAGGTAGGCCACAGGCCTCCATTTGTCATCCTTGCAGAGCATAGATAAGATGCCACCTGTAGCGTAATCTGATGCATCTGACTCCACCCTGAACTTTCTATCCGAATCTGGGGCAACTAGTAAGGGTTGCTCCGTGAATATCCTTTTCAGGTTTTGGAAAGCATTTTCTTGGACCTCTGTCCATTCCCATATTTTTTCTTTTCTGACCAGATCATGTAGTGGCTGTGCGATTTTAGCAAAGTCCTGTACAAAGCGCCTATAGTAATTGGCTAGGCCTAAGAACCTTTGTACGTCCTTGACACAAGAAGGGGTGGGCCAGCTAATAATAGCTTCGACCTTCTTTGTATCCATTTGAATTCCCTTGGGTCCTAGGACGACACCCAAGAATTCAACTTCTTCTACACACCACACGCACTTTTCTGGTTTTACATACAGATCGTTTTCTTCCAATCATTGCAAGACTTGTTGTACGATTGCGTCATGCTCCTCTTTTGTTTTGGTAAAGATGAGTATGTCATCAATGTACACAATGACCTTTCCTGCATTGATCATATCATGGAATATGTCATTCATCATTGCTTGGAACGTGGCCAGCGAGTTGGTGAGCCCAAAAAACATTACTACTGGTTCAAAAGAGCCTTCAGGGGTAGTGAATGCTGCTTTCCACTCATTGCCTTCTTTGATCCGTACGTTATTATAACCCCACCTAAGATCTAGCTTAGTGAAGTATTTAGCGCTCCCCGCTTGATCTACGAGCTCTGATATAAGTGGTAACGGGTAATTATTTTTAACTGTCCACTCGTTCAGGTATCGATAGTCCTGAACCATCCGCTTTTTTCCATCCTTTTTGCTTACAAAGAAGACGGGTGACGTTTGTGGTGATTTTGAGGGTCGGATATACCCTTTTGCCAACTGGTCATCCACAAAGTTCCATACTTCTTGAAGCTCATCTGGGGATAGGGGATAGACTTTCCCTTTCTGGGGTTGATAGCCTGGTTTGGTATCAATTGCGTGATCCCAAGGCTTTCTAGCCGGCATGCGCTCTGATGCTCCTTTCTCGAAGATTTTAAGGTATTGATGGTATTGTTCAGGTACCATCTCCTTTGCTGTGAGTTTTGCCAATTCTCGCACATATCTCATTGATCCGGCTTTTGATCCAGCGGATGATGGAAACACTGGTAAGAACAGGTATTTATCCCCATACTTGTATTGATCCAGGTGTTTCATTTGTTCCATGTACGTGAGATGCTTCTCACTTTCCTCTTTTTCTTCGAGCCAGTGCGCGAAGTCTAATTCTTTCTCCTGTTCCCACAGATATTCCAGAACACGCCAGTGTTCTGCTGATCGGACCTTCTTTTCCCGCTTCTTGGTCCACTCCCTTTGCCTATGTCCACAACTTCGTGGACAACGCATCAATTTGACTTGGCCAGTCTCCCAATTGATTTCAGGATTGTGTTTTTGTAACCATGTGGATCCAATGATTACGTTGGTTTTTCCCAGCTTGCATATCTCAAAGGTGGCTCGTTCCTTGTGCCCTTGATAAGATAACAGAAGATCAACCTCATGGGTGATCATTCCTCCTTCGTTATTTGTTCCATCCACATTCCGAACTTGAATGGGATGTTCCAAGGGTATGAGTTTGAAACCCATCTTTTTTGCATATGTGGCATGCATGAATAACCCTGTTGCCCCTGAATCAAGCAACGCAGTTTGTTGGGTTTGTTCATGCGTGTCCAACCTTTCCAACCCAATCTCCATCAAGATCTCATCCTTTCGTCCTATTGACCTAACTAAAAATTCCTTCCCTCCTCTTTTCAACATCCTTTTTGGACAAGCAGTTTCAGCGCTAGGTGCTATATCACACTGCTTTCCTTTTAAGTCCTTTTGTCCCTTGGTAGATACTTGTACTACTGTATTTGGTAACGAGGAATTAAGCACAGGTTGTATCGCCCTGCCATGCTCCTTGGGAGTGACACTTTCAGCGCCGTGCGCTATATCACAGTGTTTCACCTGGGAGTTCGCCTCTTGCGGGAATGTCTCAGAAGTCCTTGAGACTCCCGAGATCGTCCTTGCATTAACCCGGTCAGCGCTAGGCGCTATATCAAGGGGCTGTGCACTATCTATTCTATCTAGTACAGCATATCTATTATGAGAGTCCAGTATGGAACCTACTGACTCTCTTCCTCTTTTAAATTTTCTTCTCCTTTCTTGAAGTACTCCTTCATTTCGTCAAACGTCATTGTGTGAATATCTAGTCCTGATCTGCAGTTTCTGGAAATGTGTCCGATCTTGCCGCATTTGTAACAGCGGAGTGGTGGTCTTTGGTTTTGATCGACGTCCATTGCGTTAGGGTCTGGCCGATTTGCTGTACTACTTGAACTTGTGGAGGCTCCAGCTCCCAATCGTCCCTGACTTGCTGATCCCGATCCGAATCTCCATCGGGGTTTTGGCTGGGCAGGGGCTACTGGCTTTGCTGTATCTGGGCCTTTGGATGCTCCTTCACTCCTATTGGCGGAGCTACTGGTCCGCGAGGAGTAGTACTTCTCATTGGCTTTCGCCTGTCTCCACTGGCGATCCAATCTTACTGCTTTCTGGTACCATCCTTCTATGGTTTCAGGTACCTCATTGGCCTCCATTATCCTTTTTTGGAGTCCGGTATTCAAACTGCATTTGAACTCTTCAATAAGAGCTCTCCCTAGGTATCCGGTGCCTTGTGATACCTTTTTAAACTTCTGCACGTGTTCCTCACATGTGCTGGACCCTTGCATCATGGTCCGCATCTCCGAGATTTTTGATGACTGCTCATCAGTGTCACCAAAATCCCTTCTGATCTGTCTGAACAATTGTTCTGCTGTTTGCAGAATTCCTTCTTCATCGTTGGCCATCTGCTCCAACAGATTGTCCTTCCAATCTGCGGCAAAGCCTTCCATCATGTACAAGATGATCAATAAGATCTGCTCCTCCTCATCGGATTCTGGCATCTTCAATTGAATGTACAACCTGCATGCATTTATGAAATTTGTCACCTCGGACATCTTTCTGGAGAAAACCAGTGGTTTGGCCACATCTATTCTAGCGGCCTGTGCAGCATTTGTTTGTAGCTGTGTCAGCTGATTTTGGAGGGCTTGGATGGTCGCGGCTTGCGCGTTGAGGAGATTCAGCAGTTCTGCTGATGTCATTTCTTGGGGCGCCACCATACTGTGATAGTTTGGCGGTGGCAATGTTGGTGATGGTGTGAGTGGGGGTGGTGGTGATGAAAATGGTGGGGCGGGTTCTCCGATGAAATCGGCATCGGAGTTGAAAAGTAGGTTTGGATTTAGAGTTGCTGGATTAGGTACTAGGATGGGAAATGGTGCTGCTTCCCACTGATGTGGTTCCTCTGTGATAGAGTTGGTAGAGTGTGATGATGATGAGGAAGTAGATTCTCCTTCTGATGAACTAAAACCCGCGTCATTTGGATCAAGATCGCCTGTGACGGTGTCCCAAAAAGTATTGTTATTTGTATCTCCTATTTTGTACTTGTACGTAAGTGAGGGAGGTCTTGGCCTGTCACTTGCTTGGGAACGTACATATGAAACGTGCACTCAGGGTCTGCAACCACCCCTGCAATGCTACAATGTAAGATACTGACTACTGGTTTTATTTTAATTTGAAGAGTCTAACTAAACTGGGTCCAAATGGTTGTCCAGTTGCCGCTACACCGTACGGGTGCAGGCCTTTCTCAGAGGTGCATGGGCAAGTGCCGGCTACCTCCAAGGGGTACGGAAAAAAGGGTAAATACGTAAACTACTGCTATAGCCTTCAGAGGCCTAGGCCAGGGCAATTTAATGTGCTAGGGGGGAGGCAAGCCTGGTCCCTAGATACGGATTGTGTATTGTGCAATCACCCCAGCACTGGTATCCTGTGCACAGGTAACCCTATCGACTGGGTTAGGTCCTTCAGTTTGCATAGACTGGGAACATAATGCCAAGTTAGTCAAGGGACATGAGGCAGGGCCACAGGTGTGCAGTTTTGAATGGTGTCTGGCAACTGGTACCGCAATTTTATAGTTGGCGTACGACTGTGTGATCCCCCGGTTCTCTTCCACTTAACCCTGTGGTCTGGGTGTATCGAGCGGGATGAAACCCGAGAGAACTCAACTGAGGACTCTGGGTGCTGAATTGCACTCCTTATATACTACGACAGGTGGTCTGTGCACTACCCTAAGCCCTACTCTAAATATAGTACGGTATGAGTAAGACGACTGTGCATGTAGTAATGGTAATGAGTCATCAGCGCCCGACTCCGGTATCTTATCTACATCTTTATCTAAGCACCAAGCGATAGGTGCCTGCTTAGTCAGCACGTGTTTATATAATATGAGGAAAAATAAATAATAAAATGAAAATGACTTGGTGAAAAAGCCGAAGCTTTTCAGTCAGTCATGACAGTGTATAAGGATTAGTCCTAACAAGATCTCATTGACAATCTCTCTTATCTACTTCACAGGAGAAAACTGGTCATACTTGACATTGTTAGGAAGATGAAAAAACTCAAAAAGACACCAATGACAGAGCTGAACATGTTGCAAATAGACTCCTTGGAGATGTTCCTTAAGGAAGAATACAAACTTACAGATTCAGACCCAGACTTGGATATTTACAGAATAGAATACCTATAAGAACACCCCTTGAAACCATTGTCCCACATCTCTACTTCCAAAGAAACATGTTCACTTTCTTCACCCTTGTCACCTACTTCACCCTTTTCCTCATTGCCTGTGCCCACTAGTGCATTGATGAAGCCACTGCTTCCCTCTCCCCATTCATCACCATCCCAGACCTCCCCCTTGAGGTCTTTATTGAAACAGCCACTGTCATCCTTTTCAAGGATGATGACCTCCATATTCACCCATTCAAACTCCTTCCCCAAATACACCCTAACAACCACCACCTTCCCCACTTTGCTCAATCAAAAGGAACACCACCCTCACTGTTGTTGCAGATGCCCTTGCTGCTGCCACCTGCTCCATCACAAACCTATCCTCTGCAACTGACAACCTCACTGCCATCACCATTGACCCACATGAAATGGCCTACAAGGAACACAACTCCTTCTTACACAATGCTCAAAATTTGCATCAAGCTGCCAAAACCTTGAAGTGGAAGGTCAAAACAAACTGGACAATGCCATCAAGTGGGCTGAATCCAGGATGGATCATGGCTGGACAACATCTGGCTGGTAGAAGTCAGTGACTTCTCACATACAAAGGGGGTAATGTTACAATTCTTTCTTCCCTTTGTTAACAGACTACATTTACTTGTTACAATCCCATAGTTATGCTTGGACATTATCTCATTTCATAGTTACCTTCACCTTTCCTTTCTCAGATACATAGCTATGCCATTTCCCCTTTCATTTATATTGTTCTCTAAACATATAAACCCTTCTCATGTATCATAGTTCTTTAGTTCCAACTTAGTTGAATCATATCCTCAATAACCCTTGCTTTTGCTTGTTGCCTCAACTGCCCTCCTTTCTCTCATCTTAGACCTTCATCACTGTGAGACATAGTGTCTAGAATCCTTGTCCAGTGGCTGGGAGCAGACTGAGACTCTGCTTGTCACTGTAGACTTGGACACTGAATGACATTGAGGATATTGACCATAACAGTCACAGCATAGGAACCCAGCTCTTTTTGAATATCTTCAGCACTCAAATAAATCACACCTAAATGATAGTCCTTGCACATGTGACTTCCCTTTTGTCAAGCTTGATTTCCAAAAATGCTTCCTTTGTTCCAGGTCTTATTCAGTTTCTTTGTTATCACCTCCAGATCCATGAATTTGCTCCACCATTCTGCATTTCAAATTTCCCAAATGAGGTTACTCAATGGCATAAAATGTCTCACACACAACTGAGGGTTGATTAACCACACTTGTCCAGTTCAAGGGCTTGATCTCACTTGTGTCTGATCCTTTTCACAAATATTGCCTTGAGTTATGCCCAGTTCCAGTCCAGAACTCCAGTGCACTCATCAACAACTTCAGGTTGGTAGAAGTCAGTGACTTCTTGCATACAAAGGGGGTAATATTATGATTCTCTTTTTCCCTTTGTTAACAGACTACATTTACTTGTTACAAACCCATAGTTACACTTGGATGTTATTTCCTTTTCATAGTTACCTTCATCCTTCCTTTCTCAGATAGCTATGCTCTTTCCCTTTTTGTTTCCATTGTTCTCTAAATGTATATAAACCCCTCTCATGTACCATAGTTCCTTAGTTCCAACTTAGTCAAATCTTATCCTCAATTTGACCTCACTTTTGCTCATTGCCTCAACTGCTCTCCTTGCTCTCATCTCAGACCTTTGTCATTGTTAGACTTAGTGTCTAGAACCCTTGTCCAGTGGCTGGGAGCAGACCGAGACTCTGCTTGTCACTGTAGGTTGGGATGCTGAATGATGTTGAGGTCATTGACTGTAACACCAAGGGCCCTGCTATCAATTTTAACAATCATGTGAAGTTGGAAGAGGTGTACAAGTCTGAGCTTCTCTAATGTATCTCAAGTGCTTATCATTTTTAAATAGGAAAATTTGGAAGAATTTCTATCACAATTCAACAATTATTACAGCCAGGAATCACTGCATTCAACATTGAAATGGGGAAGGTGAAGAGGAGGACTACAGTAGGAATGATATATGTAGCTTGTCTCTGCTGAAAAATACTGTCTGTGTAATCCATGCACTACTAATACAGCATATATTGCTGGCTCAACTCCACAACTGCATCAACCAATTCAGTATCCTCTTCTTCTGTCAGATGCAAGGTTGATAATTCCTTGGTATTGCTTCTTTTACTTGTGGTTTGGGTAGGTTGAATGAGGAATGGAAGACCTAAGACTGGACAGACAGTTCCCACATTTGGTAGTGTCCCACTCTCGAAATAGGTCCGCACATATTTCATTGTGCAGGGAGATGGACCAGATATGGAGACATGCTATGATCCAAAAAATTGATATCGAAAAAATTGGAAATCACAAGCAACATGACGCACCCCTGCTGAATCCTGCGTTAAGACGACCGATCCTGGATACCCTTTTGCCATTTTCTTGGCGCTAAAAGTCCCGTCATATTTGGTAAACTAAAAAACGTCTTCAGCACTTACCCTATTATAGGGGTTATGGGATCTATTTAAAGCAGGAGCATCGTCGTGTTATCTGCAGGAATTGACCTACCAGCGGTATTCCCAATTAAAAGGATCGGATGACTCGTGTTTCCAACGAATGGGCCTGCATGTACATTAAAAAGATAATGAAGTAATTGCAGACAAACTCGCCTCTGAAAATGTCTATCGATGGCTTTGGCCATCCACTGACAGAGACGTTGGTGAGATGTGCGGTCTGAGAAAAAGACACCTACGAGCAACCAATTCTGACTCTTGCGAAAACGTCGGCCCACTCTGAAGTCTTCAAGAGTTCCTCGTACCATATCATTGTATCTTCTATTGTTCCAGGAATCGGACGGCCGTCGTTGCAAGAAATGGCAGTCAGGGCATCCGAAATGTCAGCCAAGAAGGATTGCTGCATAGGCACCGCAATGTCCCAAGCGGTCTCGATATCACCTCGCGAAAAGGCGGCGAGCGCATCAGCTAAGGGAGGAAAGGAGCTATAGGGCGAGTAGAACGCTGAGAAGAGGGAATTTCGCAAAAAGTTGTAATCGATTACGCCATACAAACCAGTGCGGTGCGAGAATGCGGGTACGGGGCGAGACTTGAGGCTTTCGTAGATCTTGGTAAGATTCTGGGAAATGGCGGTAGGTGAGGGCGCATAGAATGCGCATTTAGACGGTCCGGCTTTGAAACAACTTTCAAAGAAGATGCCTAATACTTTGTCCGTATCGAAAAGATTTCTATTCCACAGACCTATCAACAGTTAGTAAGCAGCTGCAGATGATGTTGACGACATGACATGAGTCTTACTAGCGTAATAATTCTCAGCGTCGACGACACCGTCAATGATAAGGCGGTCGATGTTATCCTGTTTACGATGAGACGTGCGTGTGCGTTATAATTTGATTCTCACAGGAAACATGGAGGCGAACGTAGCACCAAGAACAGATCCATAGCTTCACAGAAAGTCAGTATATGATGGCCAAAGTAAAACAATTGATAGTACTGACGAGAATCCCCAATACTGGATTTTGTCCCTTCCATGCGCCTTGGTGATGCGCAACATGTCGCGAGCAGTATACTCTGTATTGATGAACTGCAAGTACCCGTGTGCGTTTGTCGCTTCTGCGAGTTGTCCGACAACTTGTGAACTGGCTACCAGCTCGGGTATGCTATTTGTGGATGTGTTAATGACGGTGAAGGCAGATGTTTGGGCGCTCCACAGATCTCTGGCTTCGCTATTTTTGAAGAACGAGACAACAGGGAGAGAACGGGAGACACCTATTAAGAGACAAGTCAAAAGCGCATTATGATGCGTTGAATAGACACATTCCTCTTGGATCGAATCCAACCAGATCAAACGCATTTCCAAGAATTACGCGAAACAAACTTCCTCCCCCGAGAATAAGGTCGACTCCACTCCCACCTGGGCCACCAGGATTGAAGAGAATAGGACCTTTATATTCCTTTGATGATGACGAGTAAGGCGAGGGTATACGGATGATGGCGATAGAGGCCGTATTATTCGAACTGATGGGCTTTGAATAGTCCAGAGGTACCTGAAAAGTGTGATTGTATTTGGATATCCAGTTAGCGAGAGATTGGATAAGTCACTCACCAGCAAACGTGTACACTCAAAATGGGTGCTTTGGCCAGGATAGCAATCATGCCATTCAAGTGATTCCGAACCCTTGAGCTATTTGCAGCGTCATGGTTATCACAATATATCGGAACACATCTACACGCACCTTTGTCCAGATGGCCTCTGCAGGATCTTGGGACCTCGAAACTAAGTTTCGACGTCTCAGCAATCCGTTGGGAAAGAGGGAAGCATATGAACATAGAGCCAATGCAGCACTGACGAGGACATGGGAAATACGCATGGATGCACTTTAGACAGCATTTCTACTCCGCGGTACAGCTTTTTATACCGAGGAAGTTCATAGTCACTGGGCTCGTGTTTCAAAGTTGCATGCTGTACGGTTCTAGGTTCGGTGCTGGTAGAGATCCGATGGTGCGATGACGCGTCGATGCCAAGTTTAGTAAAGTTGGCATGCAAGTTTCCACACTCTCAGGGGAATCGGAAGCACTGCCGCTGGTCCGACCCAATGCGCATTGAAGCTAACTAGGCCTATTACCTGTTGCAGTAAAGAATGTTTTTAGTAATTGACAGGATCATTATACGTACGAGGCCATGTTTTGAGTCATTATAAACCGCCGCGGCGGTACTAGGCCGTGCGCTATTATTTGTCTATGTTTAGACTAGGTCTCCTCAGTTAACGTTCGCAATAGGACCACACGCTGTGCCGAGCTAACTTACTCTCGACAATCAAGAAGTGGTGCATTATCATAGCCTCGGCGGCGGAAAGTTAGAAAGTTATCCAAAGAATTGAAGCCTGTCTTCATTTCCTTGACTACTTTCCCAACATTCCACACAACGATCTGCGCGAACCGTGCTCCTGAGTCCAAAAAAGGCCGTGACGTTTGGTACCACCACGATGCTTCGGAGTATCTTCTAGCCGACCCCAATATTACGGTAGGACATTACGTTGCCAATAATTATAGCTACCGAGCGGAATATTTCTATCGGGACAGAATTTATTAACACCTTGGCCTTGTACAATGGAAAGAGAGGGAACAATGAAAACGCACACTTTGCCAGAAGTGCGTACAATGTTTGTTATCAGTCCTTAGATCGCACTTATTCCTCTGTCCAACTCGTCGCATGAGTGCATCTTGCTCTCCGAGCCCCTTTTTGCCCGCAGTATTCTCATTAGCCTCAAGCGCCCCGACATTTACTACATGAAGCTACGACCATGGAGGAGTTGTATAGACCGGGGCCCCTACTAGCCAAGTCAAGTTCAAATTCACAAAAATGGACGATACTATGTGTCATTAGCAAATGTCAAGACTTTTTTATTCTTTTCAGGCCGACGGGCCAGGGCATGTTGTAATAATTCAACTCTGGTTTCACACAGTCGTACCCTGAAGCTTTCACAATGCCTTCTAAAACGGCACCGGTATATGATTTCCTGCTCAATTCGACTATTGCATCAATGAATGCTTTGTCCTCAGCTGCTGTTGTGGAATGCAAGCTTAAGAATTCCTGGGCGTCGTTTCGTTTACTGTCGACAGTATGGGCAGGTTGAAATTGAGGAATGGGAGGACCCAAGACTGGACACAGCGTTCCTGCATCTGGCAAAGTGCCATTCTCGAAATATCCCCGTACATATTTCATCGTGCAGGGGGAAGGACCAGAAAGTGATAAATGCTGCTTGGAAAGATCTCATACGTAAATCCAGCAGAAATTAACCAATGTTACGCACCCCTGCTGAATCCTGCGTTAAGACGACCGATCCTGGATAACCTCTGGCCATTTTCTTGGCGCTGAAAGCCCCGTCACGCTTGGTAAAATGAGAAATAAGGTACTTACCCCACTAAAGGTGTTACAGGGTCTATTCAAAGTATGAGAACCGAGTTTTTATGGTAGGAATTTACTTGCCTGCCGTATTCCCAATCAAAAGTATCGGGTAACTCGTGTTTCCTTCGAATGGACCTGAAGTGAATATCAGCAAGTGAAAGGGAAGGCCAAAAACAAACACGCCTCTGAAAGTGTCTGTTGATGAGTTTGGCCATCCACTAATGAAGGTGTTTTATAAGATACGATCTCTAAGAAGTAGTATCTTGCAGGGACACATACGAACAAGCAAATCTTATTCTTGCCCAAACATCGGCCCACTCTGAAATCTTCGATGTCTCTTCATACCATAACATGGCATCTTCTATCGTTCCAGGGATTGGACGACCGTCGTTGCATGAAATACCAGTCAGGGCATCCAAACTGGACTTGAGGTCAGTTTTCCGCATAGACATCATGGTGTCCCAAAATGCATCAGTGTCGCCGCGCGAAAAAGAGGCTAGCGCATCAGCTAAGGAAGGAAACATGGCATATGGATTGTACAAAGCGAAAAGGATAGACATGCGCAAAAAGCTATAGTCGATCACGCCGTATAAGCCAGTGCGGAGGGAATATGCGGGTATCGGCCGAGACTTGAGGCTTTCGTAAATATTTGCAAGATTCTGCGAGATTGCGGAAGATGAAGGGGCATAGAAAGCGCATTGGGAGGGTCCGGCTTTGAAACAACTATCAATAAAGACATCCAAGACTTTGTCTGTGTCAAAAAGGTTTCTATTCCAAAGGGCTTGGCATGTCGGCAAGCGAAAGTTGGTTGATGATGATATTTTTCTCACTAGCAAAGTAGTTTTCGGCGTCAGCGACACCATCAATGACAAGACGTTCGATCTTATCCTGTTGCCGATGATATACACGCATGTATAATATTTTGCAAATAAATCAAAAAAACTCACAGGGAACATGGCAGCGAACGTAGCACCAAGAATAGACCCATAGCTACATACATGCAACCTCGCTATCGGATAGTCAGAGGAAGGAAGTACCGGTAGTACTCACGAAAAACCCCAGTACTGGATTTTGTCTCTTCCATGTGCCTTGGTGATACGCAACATGTCGCGCGCGGTATAGTCGGTGTTCATAAATTGCAAATACCCTTGTGTGTCCGTAGCTTCAGCGAGCCGTCCGACAACTTTTAAACTGGCTACAAGCTCGGAGATGCTATTTGTGGATGCATTGACGACAGTGAAGGCAGATAACTTGGCATTCCATAGACCTCTCTCTATGTTGTTCTTGAAGAATGAGATGGTCGGGAGAGAGCGTAAGACGCCTATCGAAAGCGCGAGTTACTAGTAAGGTATGAATGGATTAAAAAAAAGTCGCGCCTCTCGGATCGAACCCAACGATATCAAACCCATCTCCAAGGATTGAACGGAAGTTTTTCCCTCTTGATCGAATGAAGTCGACTCCGCTTTCACCCGGTCCACCAGGGTTGAAGAGAATGGGACCTTTATATTTCTTTGAAGAAGGCGAATAAGGCGAAGGTACACGAATGATGGCGATAGAGGCTGCATTGTTCGCACTGATAGGTGCCGAGTAGTTCAGGGGCACCTATACAAGTTGTAGTATGTTTGGATGTCGAGCAAGCAAACAGACGTAGTAATTCGCCTACCAGCAGGCGTGTGCACTCTAATTGGGTACCTTGGCTAGGATAGCACTTATGCCATTCAAGCGAATCTGAAGCGTTGAGCTTGACGTTGTCAATGTAACAGTGGTGTTGCCGTTTTAACGGGCTCATGAAATGCCATGGTACACCCACACACCTTGTTCCAGATGGTTTCTTCCTGAGGATCTGGGGACCCAAACGCGTCTAGTAGGATTTCGGACTGAAGGAAAGCGTATGAGCAAAGGGCTAACGCAGCATTGATGAAAACATGGGAAGAACGCATGGAGAAAGCTTATAAACTCTAGTCACTAGTCACAAGGTACTGGTACTTGCTATGGGTTCAATACATGTCTAAATAATGTCAAGGTCCCTAAAAGCGTTTCCTAAGCAGCTGCAACTTGCTCCACCCCAAGACCGCATCGACGAGTTCCCTATCGTCTTCACCCTCTCTCGACTCCAAGTCTGGCTCCTCATCAATAGAGACTATATCCCGCGCTCGCTTCACAATGGGTGGAAGGACTCCGTTCGGAATCGGAGGAATGGGAGGAGCTAAGACAGGACAAACGGTACCCTCCGCAGGCAGCACACCCGTCTCGAAATACGCCTTCACGTGCTTGACTGTGCAAGTGGAAGGGGCACTAACTGAGGTATGCTGAAACACACAGACGATTTTGTCATTGATGAAAGAAAAAAAGAGTTGATGAGCGCGTACCCCTGCTGAATCCTGTGTCAAAACGACTGATCCTGGAAATCCTTTAGACATTTTCCGGGCACTGATATTGCCATTGTAATATTCAGTTGTGGGATCTTGATTATTCTCAGGCACTTACTTAGCTATAGGAGTGACGGGATCTACTCGGACAACAATCAGGCTAGCAGGTTTCGGCGCAATATATCACTCACCAGCTGTATTGCCGATCAACAGAATTGGATGGCTCGTATTAGCTACAAATGGACCTGAGAAGAGTGAGAGGGGCGCGTTAGCAATAGAGCGGTTATGCGAGGTCAAAAAACAAACATTTACCTCTGAAATACTTTCCCAAGTTTGGCCACCCACTGGGTTGTCGGGTTTATGAGAATCGATGTCTCTTAAGGATGTACGATGTGACATATTACTCACGAACAACCAATCCTATTTCTCGCCCATATGTCCGCCCATGGGGTTATTTTGCTCAAATGTGCGAAATATCGCTGTGCATCTTGTATCGTTCCAGGAATGGCATCCCCATCATTGCACTCAATGGCGATCGTTGGGTCAAAAACGTAATTTAGGTTAACCTGGGGATTGGCCATAGCGATGTCCCAAAACGTCTCTACGTCTCCTTTGGACAATGCCGCCAGCCCATCAGCCAACGCAGGGAACTGAGAATAAGGAAAGTAGAGCGTTACAAAGACAACGGTGCGTAAGAAATTGTAATCGACGACACCATATGAGCCAGTCTTGCGCGAGTAAACGGGGAGGGGCTCATTTTGGAGACTTTGATAAAGTTTGTCAAGGTTTTGAGAGATAGCCTGTGGCGAAGATGCATAGAAAGAGCAGTGGGACGGCCCAGCTTTATAACAGCTATCAAAAAAGACCTGCAACGTCTTGTCAGTATCCACGAGATTGTCGCTCCACAAGTCTGGAGAATGAGAGTCAAAACGAAGGGACGATAGGAATATGGGAGTTGAATATCTCACTGGCGTAGTAATCATTTGCATCAAGGACGCCGTCTATAATAACGCGGCCAACGTTATCCTTATCCATAATGAGATACCGATACCGAGGTATCACGTTTGGAAAAACTCACGGGAAACAATGTGGCGAATGTGGCACCAAGAATGGAGCCATAGCTAGTGGAAAAACCGTTGAGTGTGCGTACTTATTCACATTTGAATGAAAAAAAAAAAAAAAAAAAAAAAAAAAAAAAACTATAAAGATACTCACGAAAAGCCCCAGTACTGCAGCTTATCCATGCCATAGGCCTTGACAATGCGCAACATATCGCGTACGGTCTGATCGGTATTGATAAAGTTCAGATAGTCGTCCGTGTTCCGTTGTGCGGCTACTTTTCCAATGACCTGTGAACTGACGACATACTCGGCCAAGTTATTTGTGAAAGCATTGAGACTGCTATATCCGGATAGCCTGGCATTCCATACATCCCGGTCATCTGTGCTGTTGAAGAATGACACGGCAGGGGTGGAACGTGGGATGCCTATCGGAGGTTGAAGGAAAGCGTGACTTTAGTATATACTTGATAACGAAGGGATACATGACTCGCCTCGAGGATCAAATCCAACCAAATCAAATGAGTCTCCAAGTATTTTACGGGCAAAACTGCCGGCGAAAACGATAAGATCGACACCACTTCCGCCTGGTCCACCGGGATTGAAGAGAATAGGCCCTTTGTATTTCGGGGACGATGATGGATAAGCCGAAGGAATACGAATAATGGCAACAGTTGCGCTATTTTTCGAACTTTGAGGTTTTGCATAGTTCAATGGTACCTAAAGCAGCGTTTATATACATAGATATCAGTAATAGCCAATATGGGAGAGAATGCGGTGATATTCACCAGTAAGCGCGCGCACTCGAATTGAATCCCTTGACCGGGATAACATTCATGCCATTGGAGTGATTTTGAAGCTTGAATCTAATACATAGTGTTGGGTTTTCCCTTTTCTGAGCACAAAGTCATCAAGACGTACAGTCTTCCAGATACTTTCAGGGTCTGTGGTTCGAGCTTGCAAGGGTTCCGTGCCGTCTGAGGGAGACGCGTAAGAACAGCGGACCACCGCCGCAGCAATGGCGAAAAGATTGTAAATGCGCATGCCAGAAACTTGAAGTCACTGAATGAAGTTGGAGCCCATTTAACGCTCGACGAGTTCCTATAAATACAATGGTGTTTCAATGACCGCGTGCCGTGCACAGCGTTGACCGTGGCCGTGATCCCGTGATTGATGAATAAATGAACGCTGAGCGCTGGTGCGCGCAGTTAACTTTGACAGGGTGGGTGCTGGCATTCAGGTAACTCTGTGTGTATGTGTTTCAACCGATAGTGTGGTCTATCTTGAAAGTTGAAATGTTCTGTTCGAGTCGGTTTTCCCAGTGGATGATGGCTGGAGGTGTTAAGTAAGTCGCTTACGTTACGCGGTCCGCCTCTGCTGACAAGCTACTAGTAAGGATTCTCGGATGGTCATCCGTGTTCTTTTCTTCAGCCAGTTTTCCAACGACTTGCAAACGGCCAGGCTATTTGTGGAAGCATTGATGATACTCGGAATTCCATACAACCCGGTCGCCGTGTTGCTGACTCAAGAATAAAGCCATAGGCGGGTGAAACGTGAGATGCCTGTCGGAGTATGCGAGATTGCGAGTCTAGAGTAATGATGAAGGGCCATGCCTCGAGGATCAAAATCTAATCAAGTCAAACAAATCTCCAAGTAATTAAATAACGGATATAACTTGCGAGAACCAGAAGGGAGTCAACACCAAGCGTGCATACTCGAATTGAATCCTTCCCGCATCCTCCCATGAATCAATGAATCTTCTATTCAATCAAAGCGGACGCTTCCACAACGAATCTTCTTCTCATGTTATTTCTGCCGTGGGAAGCCCTTTCCCGGACACATTGGCTTGGACGTTGTCTATCCAACTTTTCTGTGGAAGACGCTCACAAGTCCCTGCCATGCCCACCACTAACCGTTAGCAACGCTCATCCCTGCAAGCATGAATCAACGATCAACGTTATCAACATCGAACGACAGTGGAGGTCTCCTTCACGCGGCACGTAGTAAACGGATTTTTGACGTGGGTGAACGAATGAAAGTATGCAGCCGGGGGTCGCCAAGTTTGTCACAGATAAGGATACTATGCATGTGATGATGTTGCAAGAACATCACGATGTTTAAGAATCATGCACCTTGTAGAGAGGGCAAGAGTGCTCACTTCCCCCTACCAACAAAAAAAGCCAAGGTCAGACGAGATGGCGTCGGAGGAGACAGACTTTCTGGAACACACTAAACGGACTGAGGATGGAGTCCATGCAAGCGGATCAATCACTGTGCGCGTAAAGAGACGGAACGGCAAGGACTTTCGTTCCCATGCGACGTGGTAAGTGAGAGTTGTCTTACCTTGATGGCTAAGTGGCAAGTGGTGCAGTGATATACCTCCAATGCCATGATAGCAAGCAGAGAAAAAACCGCATGAGAGAATCCCGAACATGTGCAAGACTTTTGTTGACACTCGCAGGGATGAATATTTGAATGATGTCGATAGTTCCCCCCACCCAACTTGTTTTAAATAAGCGCGCGTGCAGATAATTTACATGTTGGCCAGCTGGAACCTGTTTCCGACACCGAGTGTGCGCGGCTGTACGGCCCGGCCTGGGATGATATATATAAATATAGCATCAGACGTGTGAGATCCACAGTCTGATCGAACTTGTCCGACGACGATGCACATCAGAACGCGCCTGCTTCCCCGGCTTCTGCCCAATGTTTCAAGGCAGCTTTGCACCTCTTCACCATGTCAGGAAGACGTCGTCATGAATAGGTACAGCAGGGTGGTCACTCTTCCAAAGGACCAAGGAGCCAGTCAGGTGCAGCCGTATCACTCACTACCTCTTTGACTTCCTCGTGACACGTTGCTTAAACCATTATGATGGAACAGGCCATGTTATACGCTACAGAAGGCATCAAATCCGATGCTGACTTTCAAAAAGCCATGGTCGGTGTGGCAAGTGTATGGTTCGTGTATTTTTCTTCGCGCGTTTCCCTTTTTTCTTTCTTAGACGTCATTCTCGCTTGACAGGTACGAAGGCAACCCGTAAGTACCAAAAAAAAAACACCCTGTTCTTCCCTGTAAAATTGGTTCCTCAAAACTGTGCGTTTGGTTGGGTAGATGCAACAAACATCTTCTTGGGCTGGGTCAAGAAGCCAAGGCTTCGGTTAACAGCGCGGGCATGATTGGGTACCAATTCGGCACCGTCGGTGTTAGCGATGGTATTAGCATGGGAACAAAGGGAATGTCATACTCCCTGCAGTCTCGCGACCTAATAGCAGATCAAGTGGAAACCGCGGCTGGAGGACACCATCTCGATGGGATGGTTGTCGTACCTGGGTGTGATAAGAATATGCCAGGCGTGTTGATGGCCCGTAAGTGCTACCCAAATACTTCTTGTTACTTCATGGCTTATGGTGTCTGATGACGATCAAGTCGGCCGTTTGAATCGTCCCGGTCTGATGATTTACGGTGGATCGATCCGCGCCGGATCATGTGAAGGAGCACCGCAGCTGGACATCGTTTCAGCTTTCCAAGCATACGGACAATACCTTCAAGACGGGAAAACCGCAGAAGCCGAGCGCGTGAGGTATAATACCATTCGTCACGCATGTCCAGGCCCTGGTGCATGCGGCGGAGTGCGTACAATTCATGCTTCCCAGAAAGTAACAGATTTTCACTAACGCAATGTGTTTTTTTCTTTCTTTCAGATGTACACGGCCAATACAATGGCGAGTGCAGCAGAAGCGCTCGGGATGACATTACCAGGATCCTCTTCATTCCCTGCAGAGTCGCAGGAGAAGCACGACGAATGTGCCTCCGTTGGATCGTATCTTTACAATCTCATTGCTAAAAATATCTGCCCTCGGGATATTATGACACGATCCGCATTTGAAAATGCCATGGTTCATACTTTTTTTCTTTTTCTAATTATCATCCTTCTCGGTCTTCTAATGTAGGCTGACAGGTCCTCACCATGATTCTCGGTGGCTCGACAAATGCGGTGCTGCATTTAATAGCTATTGCACACTCGGCCGGTATCACGCTCACCATTGACGATTTCCAACGTGTTTCCGACCGGACGCCATTCATCGCTGACCTGAAGCCCAGTGGCAAATTCGTTATGGAAGATGTTTACAAGATCGGTGGGATTCCAAGTAAGCCCTCCTCCTTTCACGACCTTGTTTTGTTTTGTTTTTAAATAAAAACACACACACACAAAATACTAACTGTGTTAAAGAGGTTCTCGCTTATCTGCTCAAAAATAAGCTTATTGACGGAAACAACATGACCGTCACTGGGTTAACGCTTGGCGAAAACTTGGATCGTTGGACCCATAAACATGGTGAACTCGAGTTTAGCCTCCAGGAAGTGATTCGACCTCTAGAGAAGCCCATCAAGTCAACCGGACATCTCAGGTGAAAAAAACAAAAACAAAAATTCTCATTTATGCATGTACATGACTCATGGGTGCTTTTCTTTACCTCAACATTCGTAGAGTTTTGAAAGGCAATTTAGCGCCTGGCGGTGCTATTGCTAAAATAACCGGTAAAGAGGGGTTGGGCTTTACTGGCAAGGCAAGAGTTTTCGATACCGAATCCGACTTTGTACATGCTGTGGAAACGGGATCCATCAAGAAAGGCGAAAAAACAGTCGCCATTCTGCGTTACCTCGGTCCCAAGGGCGGTCCTGGTATGTCATTCAACTCAAATTATCGCTCTTCCACCCCCATGTTATTTACTTACACACGCATTTCTATAGGCATGCCTGAGATGTTAAAACCCACAAGCCTGGTCATGGGCGCAGGTTTGGGTCATGATGTAGCATGTGTGACGGACGGACGGTTCAGCGGAGGGTAACGTGTCTTTTTTCTTTTTTCTTATTTCTAGTTGCTATACTGTCCTCATTTTGAACAACAATTTCTATCTAGGTCGCACGGATTCTGTATCGGCCACGTCGTACCAGAAGCGCAGGTCGGTGGGCCTATTGCACTCGTCCAAGACGGGGATATCATCTCCGTCGATGCGGTCAAAAACACGATCGATCTCCAAGTCGCTCCTGAAGAGCTTGCGAGACGCAAGAACGCGTGGGTAGCTCCACCGCTGAAGGCATCGCATGGAACGCTTTACAAATTCATCAAGACGGTCACCGACGCAAGTCATGGTTGTATCACCGATGCATAAATCGGGAACCAAAAAAAATCAAAATCTTTATAACGATGTACTCCCCCCACACCTTCCCTTGTATTTAGACGTTGTACATGGTTATGTCGCGATCAATAGAAATTTAATAAATTTATCTAGTGGACACGTCCTAGACTATCATCATAAAAGAACTTTTTTCAAATTGTCCCTCAGTTCGCAACGGAGGGGGATGATGATATGTATGTTCAAACGCCCAGGTCATTTTACTTTTTGGATCATAGTCTGGCAGTAGGGGTCCGATGCCATTAGGGTGGCGATCTTTTGTTGTCCTTGCAGCCATTCATCAGGAAATTGGGTGGGGGGGATTCCATTATGCTTGCAATGAAGCTAATAATGTCTACCAGTATTCTACTTGGTATCTACGCAACGAATTGCTTTCCCTTTTCGATATTTTTCTTAAGATCTGGCAGGCAGACCTCCAACAATTTTTGTTCCTCGGGGGATAATTGACCGAGGGGGTGAATCTTTTCTACACCGTTGGGCTGAAAACGTCGTTAGTCAGTCACGCTATATCTGATAGCACATCAATCACAGACCCCAAGTTCCACATTGGACGAAAAGAAGTCGATGCCTTGGTCAGCGAACAGCGGGCTCTTGACAAACGTAGGCGTAACAACGCCCTTTTCACCGCTCAATCCTCTCAATAAGGTATGTGTGAATTTGGCGCCCGCATAAGCCATGGAGAGCGTTGCGCTCCCAGCGCCATCCTTCGCCTTGACAACCTCATCACCACCGAACTGGATTCGGTTCACCAATTTTGTCCATTCCTCGCCCGTGACATTCTTACCATGCTCCGACTGCGATAGCAGGGGCACGATGGTCGCACCACTATGGCCGCCGACTACCGTCACGGGTGTCTGCGAGGGGGGAACGCCCGCAACGGATGACAGGAACTTGGCAGCACGGACGACGTCGAGGGTGGTGATACCGAATAGGCGTGCAGGGTTGAACACGCCTGCTTTTTCGAAGGTGCTGGCGACGATGGGAACGGTGGAGTTGACGGGGTTGGAGATGACGAGAACGTGAGCCTCTGGCGCAACACGGGCGACGGCTCCCGCGAGATCTCGTACAATAGAGGCGTTCGTCTACGTTTGTAACCAATATAAGAAACCAATAAAACAAGTACACGGTTAGGAAGAACATACGTTGAAAAGATCATCACGGGTCATCTTTTGGCCGAGTCAAGTTGTGTTCAAAATCAAAGGGGAGACAAGGTACTTACTCCAGGCTGGTGAAAACCGACACATGTGAAAATTGCGGGAATGGGAAACGATGACAACTCACTTTTCGGGGCACACCGGCGGGAATGACGACGACTTGGACGCCGTCGAGGGCTTGATCGAGTTGGTCAGCAGCGTAGCCCTGGACATGAGGAGCAGTGTCGACGTGGCTGACGTCTGCAGCGACACCTGGGGCTCCCTTGATATCGTAGAGACTGAGGGAAGTGACGAGGGGATCCAATTGGAGGAGAAGGGACAAGGGCTGGCCTATGCCACCTCCTGCGCCAAGGACGGCGACGCGAGAGTTACGGGCGGCGGAGGAAGAGAAGAGGCGGGCAGAGACGCGGGACAACATGGCGGTTGAGGTTAAGTTTTTGCAGGCCTCGAGTCTTGCGTGAGAACACCACCCATGGCTGCCGACTTTTGGTCAAGCTCACACTAGTGAGTCCGTCTCTCGTACAGGTGGTGGACGCTGACAGTGGCAGGGCTAGTAGGCGCTGGATTGTAGACCGCGCAACTATTGGGCGAGCCAGAGCCCTTGACAGGTTGTACGTCGATGGGACAGAGTCCTTTGAATTTCTCGACATTTACTTTGCCAATGGTATTCTTTCTGCTCTTTCTGCTCCATTTTCTCAATGCTCAATAATCCACTTTCTAGCCATCATGAAGCTCGGCCGCAAGCTGCTCCTCCGCCAGCGCGTCATCGCAACTGCCATTGTCTTTTTCAAACGGTTCTATCTCAAGAACTCGTACTGCGAAACAGACCCATTCCTCGTTATCGCAGCTTGCTGCTATGTCGCATCAAAAGCAGAGGAATGTCCTGTCTCCATCAAAGTCGTCACCTCTGAAGCCAAATCACTCTTCAGTCGTACGTCCGCCAGCCACTCCAATCATTTTCACCTCATCACCCCAACAGAGGACAACTACAATCTCAAATCCACCGCATTCGACCAGACACGGATAGCGGAAATGGAGTTTTACCTCGTTGACGACCTCGAATGTGACCTAACCGTTTTCCACCCCTACCGCACCCTTGCTGCCCTGTGCAAGCCCGACCCTTCTTCCGCATCCGGAGGTGGAAGCTCGGGTCCGGACCCTGAAACAGAAGAAGGCGAAGCTATCGAAGACGATTCATTAGGCGTAGGCGGCGGCTCGGGCCAACTTGAGCTCCCCGAAGGGGGATTCCAGCACGCGTGGTTCATTATCAACGACACATATCGCTCCAACCTGTGCCTCATATACCCTCCACATCTCATCGCTATCGCTGCACTCTATCTCACCGTTGTCTTCCACCCTTCTTCAAGGAATGAAATCACACCCCACCTGCCCTCCTCTCGCATCTCCGCCGCTGCCACCGCCACCACCCCTACACCGTCCAACCGCCGCTCCACCCGTTTCACTCATTCCACCACCCCTCCAACATCATCCAAAAATACCACACCACCCGACACTATACTCACCTTTCTCTCTTCCATGAACGTCTCCCTTCCTCTCATCGCCACCATCATGCAGGAAATCATCTCTCTCTGGAGCTTATGGGATCGTTACAAAGAAGACGCAGCAGACGCTTCCTCATCAGGTACGAACGGGGGAAGCACCATCAAATCTCATGCACTCGCCAAAATTCAAAGATCACTCTCCCCCGCTGTCGCCGACAGAGCTGTTCATCCCTCTGAACCCTCTGAATCACCCTCTGAATCCAACCCCGAGACGAAAGCAGAGGATGAGACGGTTGTCACTCCGGCCATGTTATCCGCTTTGTTGGTCAGGATGAGAGAAGCGAATATGGCTTCGCTTGTTCAGACTGGCACTGCTCTCGATCTTTCTGGATCGGGAGCGATGGTGGGAAAGGCGACGAATAAGGTTTTGGAGAGGGCACAGGCGGCGGGATGAGAACGGATGGATGTACTATATCCTTTTGATTTGTGTTACTTTGGACCCTCGTTGCGGTGTATAGTTTCTTCCTTTGCCACTCGAATTCACTATAATATGACCCTTCCATAAGAAAATCGGCCTCCGCTTACGACATCCCATTTTCCGTTCCAACTCTGAACCGCCGCACCAGTGCAAACTATCATCCATCCGAAGTTGTTGCTTCCGGGTTTTGCCGATGCGCGTTTTCCACGGCAAAGGGTGTGACATCTGTTACTCCCCGTCTTTCATTTTGAACTACCATGTTGTCCAAACTATGGGTAATGTTTGCCCATACTATAATTAGCTTCAAGGTTAATTGATTTCCCGTAGGCTAAGACTGGTAAACGTGCAAAATCCCCTAGGCCGCCTGACACCAACTTGGGCTTCTTCTCTGGTGCTCGTGATTTTCATCTGGTTGCTCGGGATATTACAGGAGTTCAAGGGAACCAAGTATGTTCTTGTTTATGTTCTTGTTTCTGTCTGTGAATTGTGTCATTATTATTACATTTTAGACAATTAACAACTATTCCATCAATTTAGCTCCACCAACTCCAACCCTACCACCTTTACCACCTCTGAAACATTCAAGTACTATGTTTGTGGGTCAGGATAAATACCTTGACAGGTTGAAGGAATATTTTGGGCAAAATAATACAGGCCAGAGGAAATCATTTCTTCTATATGGCATAGGTGGTATAGGAAAAACTCAGATTTGCCTCAAATTCATTGAGGAGAATGGCCATTTGTAAGCTTGCCCCCATACTTGGTTGTTGTGATTGTTGAATATCCTAGGTTTTCTGATATCTTCTGGATTGATGCATCCTCTGAAGAGACTATTGACCTTGCACTGAAACAGATTGCTTGTGAATATCATGTCACTTCAGGTTCAACATCAAATTCATCTGCTTTAGCTCTTAAATGGCTATCTCACAGAGTCAACTGGTTCATTGTTTATGATAATGCAGATGGAGGATATGAAGTTGTTGAGAAATATCTTCCACCAGGAAATACTGGCAATATTTTGATAACAAGCAGGAATTCAGCTTTGCAAAGAATCACATTGGCAAAGAATTCAGTGGAGGTGCTTGAAATGGGAGAGGATGAGGCTGTTTCTTTGCTATTGGAGTCAGCCTCCCTTAGTGGCTCACCTGATCATTTCAGTTGTTCAGAAGCCAGACAACTTGTTTTGAAAATGGGTGGCATTCCACTTGCACTTGATCAGGCTGGATCATATATCCAAGCCTGTGGTTGTAGCATTAAGAATTATATGGCTATGTACTCCAAACACCAGACAAAGTTAATGTCTGGTGAAGAATTCAAGGGAGCTTCTAATTATGGAGCTTCAACATATGGAACATGGGAAATATCTATGCAAGAGATTGAGAATAGGGCTGCAAGAAAAACAGGATCAGTAGCAATTTCAGCACAGAGTGCTATTACTCTGATACAAACTTTTGCCTTCCTACACCATACCAATATCCCAGAAGCATTGTTTCAAAATGCTGCTGAAAATTACACAAAGAGAGACTTGGAAAAAAGTTCAAAGCATCCTCTTCCACTGTCAGCAGCACTATTAGATTCTCAAATGTTGTTTTTGGATGAAAGTGGTGAATGGGACAGAATACAATTCTTGGGTGGCATTCAAGTACTGCTCTCCTTTTCTTTGATTAGAAGCAAGAATGCACAGTACTTTGTACATCCATTGGTCCATTCATGGAGTAGGGATAGGATGTCAGAAAATGAAATAATGACATGTTACTGGAAAGCAAGAGCATTGATATCTTGCTCAATAGAGCTTAGCTCCAGGTGGGACAATTATTTATTTTTTCAACTTCTCGCTGCACATATTGAGTCAAATAATTGGTATGGAGTTAAAAAAAACATGAAATCAGTGTACTATGATGATCAGCATGACAGATTTGCATCTGTCTTGGATCAAGTTGGTAGATGGAATGAAGCAGAAAAGCTGTGGGTAGAAGTGGTTAATGCAAGAAAAGAAAAGCTTGGATCATATCATTCATACACTCTCCTGGGCATGGACAGTTTGGGCCTGACATACAGTCATCAGGGAAAATGGAATGAAGCAGAGAAACTGCTGCTGGATGTGATGAATGCAAGAACAGCAAAGCTTGAAACTGATCACCCAAACAATCTGACCACCATGCACAATTTGGCATCAACATACAGTCATCAGGGAAGATGGAATGAAGCAGAGAAACTGCTGCTGGATGTGATGAATGCAAGAACAGCAAAATTTGGATCAGATGACCCAAACACTCTAAGCACCATGCACAATTTGGCATCAACATACAGTCATCAGGGAAGATGGAATGAAGCAGAGCAACTGCAGTTGGATGTGATGGAGGCATGCAAAGCAAAGCTAGGATCAGACCATCCACACACTCTCACCAGCATGGCCAATTTGGCATCAACATACAATGATCAGGGAAGATGGACTGAGGCAGAGGAACTGCAGTTTGATGTGGTGGAAGCAAGAAAAACAAAGCTAGGATCAGACCACCCAGACACACTTTTGAGCATGACCAATTTGGCATTTACATACATTGAACAGGGAAGATGGAATGAAGCAGAGAAGCTACTGCTGAATGTGGTGGAGACAACCAAAGTAAAACTAGGATCAGACCACCCACAGACTCTCACCAGCATGGCCAATTTGGCATCTACATACAGTGACCAGGAAAGATGGAATGAAGCAGAGGAACTGCAGCTGGATGTGGTGGAGACAAGCAAAGCAAAACTAGGATCAGATCATCCATACACTCTGAGTGTCATGCACAGTTTGGCATTAACATACAGTGAACAGGGCAGATGGAATAAAGCAGAGGAACTGCAGCTGGATGTGGTGGAGGCAAGAAAAGCAAAGCTAGGATTAGATCACCCAGACATGCTCACCAGCATGGCCAATTTAGCATTTACATACAATAACCAGGGAAGATGGAATAAAGCAGAGAAACTGGGGCTAGATGCAATGAAGGCAAGAAAAGCAAAGCTAGGATTAGACCACCCAGACACTCTTACCAGCATGGCCAATTTGGCATCCACATACAATAACCAGGGAAGATGGAATGAAGCAGAGAAGCTGGGGCTAGATGTAATGGAGGCAAGAAAAGCAAAGCTAGGATTAGATCACCCAGATACACTCACCAGCATGGCCAATTTGGCATTCACATACAATAACCAGGGAAGATGGAATGAAGCAGAGAAACTGGGGCTAGATGTAATGGATGCAAGAAAAGCAAGGCTAGGATCAGACCACCCACACACACTCCTTGGTATGACTAATTTGGCATCAACATATAATGAACAGGGAAAATGGGATGAAGCAGAGAAACTGGGGCTGGATGCAATGGAGGCAAGCAAGACAAAGCAAGGATCAGAGCACCCATACACTTTGAGCACCATGCACAATTTGGCAACAACATACAGTTATCAGGGACGATGGGATGAAGCAGAGGAACTGCAGCTGGATGTGGTGGAAGCAAAGAAAAAAAAACTAGGATTAAACCACCCACACACTCTGAGAACCATGCACAATTTGGCATTCACATACAATAACCAGGGAAGATGGAATGAAGCAGAGAAATTGGGGCTGGATGTGATGAAGACAAGAAAAGAAAAGCTAGGATTAGACCACCCAGACACTCTTACCAGCATGGCTAATTTGGCAATGACATATAGTGAACAGGGAAGGTGGACTGAAGCAGAGAATTTGCAGCTGAATGTTGTAGAGACAAGCAAAGCAAAGCTAGGATCAGACCACCCACACACCCTGAGAACCATGCACAATTTGGCATTAACATACAGTCATCAGGAAAGATGGGATGAAGCAGAGGAACTGCAGCTGAATGTGGTTGTGGCAAGAAAAGCAAAGCTAGGATCAGACCATCCAGACACTCTCACCAGCATGGCAAGTTTGGCAATAACATATAGTGAACAAGGAAGATGGAATGAAGCAGAGAAACTGCAGCTGAATGTGGTGAAGAAAAGAAAAGCAGGGCTCAGATTAGAGCATCCAGACACCCTTATCAGCATGGCTCATTTGGCATTAATATACAGTAATCAGGGAAAAAGCAATGGTGTAGTTCATATGCTCACCAATGTAGTCAAGTCAATGTGCAAAGTAATGGGAACTCAACATCCAACAACCTTGAAATATAAGAATCACTTGAATGAATTACATCAGAAGATCCACAATTTTGATCATATGAAACCAAGTAGGTGATATATTTTTCCCAGATGCATCTCTGACAATTTTAAATTAATAAATTACAGCAGAAAATCCATGATTTTGACTGTATAATAGGTGATATATTTTTCCCAGAAGCATTTTTGACAAGTTGCCATTAGTGGAGGTGTATGAAATATGGTGTACTAAAACAAATATGCTGACTCACAAATGTGTTACAATGTCTAGTGAATTTGCATTAACAAGCTTGAAATGTGGGAAATGAATTACATAAAACATGGGAAATTGACACATTGTCTTACATGTATAGAAATGAAACATAATTATGCAGGCACAGTATACCCTTCCTTGGCCTTCATCACTGCTTCAACTCTTCTAGGCATGCTTCTGGCACTCTGGCACCTTCCAGTCCCTCTCAGCCCTTTCCCATAGTTCTAGAATTCTACTTGGTGTAGTGTCATACTCCATAAGCCTCCTTTATATAAATTCCAGAGAAGCTCAATAGGGTTGGGGTCTGGAGATTGTACAGGCCACTTTAGAAAATCCATACCATATTCTTCAAACCACACTTTGGCTTTTACACAGATATCCTTGGGGTCATTTGTGTTATGAACACCAACTTACAAGCCATGAAGGGAGGAATAAACATATTCGACAGAACATGGCAACATCTACTTCACAGATCCCTACACACTACCATTTTTAATTGGGATCACAAGAACCTATCTTACTTGTTACAATTTTCTTTTCCCTTTGTTAACAGACTATATTCACTTGTTACAAATCCATGGTTATGCTTGGACATTATCTCCTTTCATAGCTACCTTCACCTTTCCATTCTTAGATAGCTATGCACTTTCCCCTTTAGTTTTCATTGTTTTCCAAATGTATATAAACCCCTCTCATGTACTGTAGTTCTCTAGTTCCAACTTAGTCAAATCATATCTACAACTTGAACACTCTTTTGCTCATCACCTCAACTGCTCTCCTCACTCTCTCTCTAGCCTTCATCATTGTCAGACTTAGTGCCTAGAACCCTTGTCCAGTGGCTGGGAACAGACCAAGACTCTGTTTGTCACTGTAGACTTGGATGCTGAACAACATTGTGGACATTGACCATGACATAAGTTGGAACTCAGGACCAGCTCAGGGTATCACCCCTAGCTGACACCATTGAGACCTGCAGCTCTCACTGTTAGGAATCCATCCTAATGCATCTTTTTCTTCTTTTTATCTTGCTAGTGGTCTGGGACCACTCTGGGATATCTATACATGATCTGGGATCATGGAAGGGACTATAGGAACACTTCGCGTGGGTTAGTGCATGGGAGCGCTCATTAGAAGATGAGATGATGGTTGGTTGGGCCAACCACCTACATATTAGGAAGAAGATCGCAACCCTGGGTGGCAGTGCGCGCGGATCACATCAGCACATCAGTACATCACCCCAATAAGGCATGGGATCAGCAGCAATGCTTGACAGCTTGATATGGCAATAGCAACTCCCTGTTGGGGATCGCAGGAGGCCTGTGAGCAGTATGCCTCATGGAATAAGGCCCAGACAGAGACTGTGGGAGCGCCAGGCTGAGGGGAAGGTTCTAGGCCATGGGTGCATGTGGAACTGTCAAGGGCGCACAGCATCGCTAAAGATAGATGAAGTCCAGAAGCAGTGCTCAAGGGTCTGGAAGCAGCGCTCAAGCAGTATGAGTCACTGAGGCTGTAGAGGTGCCAGTGGGAAGGGTCGCAAGGGGTCTTAGTAGAATAGTATATAAGACCAGCTGTAGGTAGTCTTGGTTCCCCAAGACTTAAGATAATTTATCTTACGCTCATTGTACAGGCATTAGATTCTGTCTAATGTAGTCTCAATACCATTCCTTCTCTCTGTTCTTATCCTCCTCCCTTCTCTGCGAGGCTTGTGGGTTTGTGTTGAGTGTGAGCTCGTAACACTCAGGAACAACCCCCAACAGATCTGTCACCTATAAGGGAAATACTATCTTGGATGACAAAAGTTTTTCTCTACCAATGAACCTGGTATTTTGTTACAGAAGGATGGAAACAAAATGAACCAGTCCCAGACAGATATTTTTCAGGAGCCTTTTACTCAGGAGCCTTTGAACATGATTTACCCAATCAAATCTACCTAGACTGGGGTAGTGAAGTACAAGGAGAACTGCTCTACCTTGTTTTAGAACCAGAAGATGAACTAGGAAAGACTCTTCACAGGAACTTCTTCGGAACTAGTGACAGATACAGAGTTACAGCTAATATCTTAGCAAAGTGGGAGGAATTATGACAAATTGAACAAGCCAAGCTTGAGGAAAACCTGTTCGATACAGATTACTCGAAACAAGGACCACCCCCATCTCCAAAACAGAGGACCCCAAGTAGAACTCTTACTCCAGAACCAAAACCAATCACCAGAACCCTGACCCCCAAACCTAGACCAAGACCAATCACTCCTGAACCAAGAATGGCATCTGAAACAAGCACTGGATCTAAAGGAGATATCAAACTGCAGCCTATATGTCTGTTCACAGGCAAATGAATCGAAGCAAGATTGTTTCTAGGGCAGCTTGAGGATTACTTTACCCACAATGAACAGAATTATGAAGGAAAAGATGAGAAGAAAGTCAGATATGTGCTTGCATGCATGGGACCAGAATTAGACAATTGGAAAACCATTATTTGAGGCGAGTTGAACGACAACAGGGGCAGTACCACAGCCATGTTCAAATGGAGCAACTATGAAATGTCCGAAACACATTTCATCAATGACTGGGGAGAAGTTAACAGTGCCCTTTAAACCCTAAATAATCTATCCAAATTAAGAGTTGGAAATGGCATTTCAGTCCCAGAATACATTAGCAAATTCCACATGGACATAGGAACATCTGGCCTTACTGGAATACCTGCTCAGTTGCAAGCATTTGTCAAAGGATTACCCTTGGAACTTGCTAGGACGATCTTACAGGATCAAAGGAAGATCAAGACGATGCAAGAAGCCTATGACAAAGCAGAGGATCACCATAACACTTGGGACATGGCAGGACAGGGAAACAGGAGAACCAATGACAGTTCTGGAACATGTTTCAGTCATAACAATAATTGATCTGGAACAATCAGAGCTATTAATACCATGACTCCTGGTCAATTGACAGATGACCAAAAGGAGGAATACCAAAAGACTGGAAAGTGTTTCAGATGTGGAACACAGGGACACATCTCCAGGAACTGCCCAAAACACAATGATGTGTCTTCATCCAGGTCTTCTTATCAGAATAAGGCTGTCTGTTCCATCACTGAGGAGCAACAGAAGGAAGAAGACGAACCAGCAAAGAAGATTAGAGCTATCTTTTCAGCAATGTCTACTGAAGAGAAGAACACCCTCTTAAACAAATTTGAAAACAAGGGTTTTTAGTTAGGAAGCATCACTCAGCAGTTGGCCTGTTACAGTTCTCTTTTCCCTTTGTTAACGGACTACATTTACTTGTTACAAACTCATAGTTATGCTTGGACGTTATCTCCTTTCATAGCTACCTTCACCTTTCCTTTCCTGGGGTGTTTACCATAATTGACAAAGAATGGTGTCTGTTTGGTGGACACCTGAATTTTGTTATTGTAGCTAAATTTGGTGATGTTACAGTTCTCTTTTCCCTTTGTTAACGGACTACATTTACTTGTTACAAACCCATAGTTATGCTTGGACGTTATCTCCTTTAATAGCTACCTTTACCTTTCCTTTCTCAGATAGCTATGCTCTTTCCCCTTTAGTTCCTATTGTTCTCTCAACGTATATAAACCCTTCTCATGTACCGTAGTTCCTTAGTTCCAACTTAGTCGAATCTTATCCATAACTTGAATGCTCTTTTGCTCGTCGCCTCAACTACTCTCCTCGCTCTCTCTCTAGCCTTTGTCATCATCAGACTTAGTGCCTAGAACCCTTGTCCAGTGACTGGGAACAGACCGAGACTCTGTTTGTCGCTGTAGACTTGGATGCTGAACGACGTTGTGGACATTGACCGTAACATAAGTTGGAACTCAGGACTAGCTCAGGGTACCATCCCTAGCCAACACCATTGAGACCCGCAGCTCTCAGGAATGACCCCCGAACAGATCCGTCACCTATAAGGGGAAATACTACCTTGGACAACGAGAAGTTTTTCTCTACCAACGAACCTGGTACTTTGTTACAGAAGGACGGAAATGAAACAAACCAGTCCCAGACAAATATTTTTCAGGAGACTTCTACTCAGGAGCCTTTGAATTCGATTTACCCGATCAAATCTACCTAGACTGGGGTAGTGAAATACAAGGAGAACCGCTCTACCTTGTTAAGGAACCAGAAAACGAACCAGGAAGGACCCTCTACAGGAAATTCTTCAGTGGAAGCGACTGACACGGAATCACAGCTAGCCTTTTAGCAGAGTGAGGAATTACTACGAATTGAACAAGCCAAGCTTGAGGAAAACCCATTTGATACAGATTACTCGAAACAAGGACCACCCCCATCTCCGAAACCCAGAACTCCGAGTAGAACCCCTACTCCAGAACCGAAACCAACCACCAGAACACCAACCCCTGAACCACCAATTAACCCCGAACCACCGATCACTCCTGAACCAAGAATGGCATCTGAAACCAGTGCTAGCTCTAAAGGAGATATCAAACCGCAGCCTATACGACCTTTTACAGGCAAACGAATCGAAGCAAGGTCATTTCTAGGACAGCTTGAGGATTACTTTACCCTCAACGAACAGAACTATGAAGGAAAAGATGAGAAGAAAGTCAGGTATGCGCTTGCATGCATGGGACCAGAACTAGACGACTGGAAAACTATTATCCGAAGCGAATTGAATGACAACAGAGGCAGTACCACAGCCACATTCAAATGGAGCAACTATGAAGCATTTGAAACACGTTTCATTAATGACTGGGGAGAAGTCAACAGTGCCCTTTGAGCCCTGAACAATCTATCCAAATTAAGAGTTGGAAACGGCGTTTCAGTTCCAGAATACATTAGAAAATTTCGCATGGACATAGGAACCTCTGGGCTCACTGGAATACCCGCTCAGTTGCAGGCATTCGTCAAAGGATTACCCTTAGAACTCGCTCGGATGATCTTACAGGACCAAAGGAAGATCAAGACGATGCAAGAAGCCTATGATAAGGCTGAGGATCACCATAATGCTTGGGACATGACAGGACAGGGAAACAGGAGAACCACTGATGGATCTGGAACGTGTTTCAGTTGAAACAACAATTGATCCGGAGCAATCAGAGCTATAAATACCACGACTCCTGGCCGATTGACTGATGATCAAAAAGAGGAATACCGAAAGACTGTCAAGTGTTTCAGATGTGGAACACAGGGACACATCTCCAGGAACTGCCTGAAACGCAATGATGTGTCTTCATCCAGGTCTTCTTATCAGAATAAGGCTGTCCGTTCTGTCACTGAGGAACAACAGAAGGAAGAAGACGAACCAGCAAAGAAAATTAGAGCCATCTTTTCAGCAATGTCTACTGAAGAGAAGAATGCCCTCTTAAATGAATTCAAAAACGAGGGTTTTTAGTTAGGAAGCGTCACTCAGCAGTTGGCCCTTCCTTATTATCGAGATCTGAACAGTTAGCGCTTGATTCTGTAATAGTATTATCCAACAATGACAAGTGCATTTCGTTAACTATCAAATCGACTGATTTACCCGCTGGAACATCTGCCCTAATCAATTGTGGAGCAGAAGGAAACTTCGTAGATGAGGAAGCAGTGAAAGAGCTCAGGAAAGAACGACTTAAGAAACCAATCAAAGTCAGAAATGCAGATGGAACAGTAAATGTGAAAGGAATGATCACACATCGGACCAAAATATGCTACATGATCGAGGGACAGCAGTTTATCAATTGGTTCTGGATCACTAAGCTAGGCAATCAACGAATGATTCTAGGAATACCCTGGTTAGAAGAAAATAACCTGATCATCAACTGGCGAGAGAAATCTCTGAAAATTGGAGACCTGGACACGTCGCCAAAAGCAATCTGGCAGCTAGCCCTTGACTCCCAGCAATGGGGTGAGGATGACTACTGGATTAGAGTTAAAACATCGGCATCACAGGAACTAGAGCATAGGTTAAAGAAAGACGAACCATCCACCACTCTACCTACAGAATATGAGCAATGGCACACCATCTTTGACAAGAAGGCATCAGAACGCTTCCCATCCAGTCGACCGTGGGATCACGCAATCAACACAAAGGAGGGTTTTGTCCCAAAAGCTAGTAAACTTTACCCTCTATCGGTCAAGGAACAAGGACTGTTAGATGAATGGATTGATGGACAACTCAAGAAAGGGTACATTAAACCATCTACATCACTGCAGGCGTCACCATTCTTCTTTGTAGCAAAGGAAGAAAGTGGAGCACTTCAACCCTGTCAGGATTACCGGTACCTGGATGAATGGACCGTCAAAAACGCATATCCCCTTCCCCTTGTTTCCGATCTCATGACTAAGTTATGAGGCGCCAAGTATTTCACCAAACTAGACCTCCGATGGGGATACAACAATGTTTGCATCAAGAAGGGAGACGAATGGAAAGCAGCCTTTATTACCAATCGAGGGCTCTATGAACCAACAGTAATGTTCTTTGGATTATGCAACTTGCCGTCAACCTTTCAAACTATGATGAACAAGTACTTTAGGGACATGATCAATGAAGGATGGCTGATCATTTACATGGATGACATGTTAATCTGTGCGGAAACACTAGAACAGCTGGAGGAGCGGACAAAACAAATTTTACAACAATTACAAGATAACAATCTATTCCTGAAACTTGAAAAGTGCAAGTTCACCACGCAGGAAGTTGAATTCCTAGAAATGATCATCACCCCTGGACGCATTCAGATGGACCCAATAAAGTTAGCAGGGATTGCCGATTGGCCAGTTCCTACCACAGTTAAACAAGTCCGATCATTCCTTGGATTTGGGAACTTTTACCGACGTTTCATTGGAAATTTTGCTGCCATCGCTAAACCACTTACCAACCTCACTAAGAAAACAGAACCATTTGACTGGACCACTGAACGGAACAATGCTTTTGAAATTCTGAAGAAACAATTTGCATCTATGCTGGTATTATTAATGCCAGATCCTACTAGACCCTTCATCCTTCAAACCGATGCATCGAATAAAGCAATAGGAGCAGTCTTGAAACAAGCAGATGAAACAGGATCTCTACATCCCTGCGGATTTATCTCACATGCATTAACACAAACGGAACAGAATTACCAGATATACAATCGAGAACTCTTGGCAATTATCAAAGGATTGATGACCTGGCGACATTTACTACATGGATCACCCCACATCACTATAGTTCACTGTGACCACAAGAATCTATCCTACTATCAAACCACCCAACGCTTAACGCCCAGACAAGCTAGATGGTCATCCCTATTATCAGAATTTGACCTACGCATTGAGCACGTCCCTGGCACAAAAATGTTTGAAGCGGATGCCCTATCCCGACACCCTGATAATATGGGAAACAGTGAATTACAAGAAGACATTGTAGTCCTACCAGAGGATCGTTTTATTCATCTTATTGCAGAAGATCTAGTCACAGAAATTGAGAAAGCAATGTCAAAAGACGATTTCGGATGTATTCTAATCGAGGTTATCACCACGCACCGCGCCCCACCGATCAAATCGAACATACAAGATTGGTCTTATACCAATGGCATTGTTCACTATCTCAGAAAGACCTACATCCCTGACCAAGATGGGTTACGAACCAAATTGATTAAAGAAATGCACGAGGCACGATCATCAGATCACCCTGGACGATTAAAGACCCTTGAACTCCTTAAGCGTGACTACTGGTGGCCCGGAATGTTCAAACATGTCAGGGAATGGATAGAAGGATGCGCCCTCTGTCAGCAGATGAAGATTAACACACACCCAAATGTACCAGCCCTTCACCCAATTCCGTCGAAAGAAACCCGCCCCTTTCAGCAAGTAACCCTTGATTTCATCACTGATCTACCCCTTTCCGATGGCTTTGACTCGATCCTGGTCATGGTGGACCATGGTCTTACAAAGGGGGTAATTTTCACACCTTGCAAGAAGACAATCAATGCTCTAGGCACTGCAGAACTTTACATCTCTGAAATTTTCAAACGGTTTGGCCTACCTGACGTTTTGATCTCGGATCGAGGACCACAGTTCTCTGCAAAAGTATTTCAGGAAATACGAAAAGCATTAGGAATTGACCATAGAATGAGCACAGCCTATCATCCCCAAACCGATGGAGAAACAGAACGAGTCAACCAGGAACTAGAAGTCTACCTTCGAATGTTCTGCTCCAATGAACTGCATCTATGGAAACCACTTCTCCCAATAGCCGAGTTTGCTCACAATAACCGACATCATGACACAATCAAAACTTCCCCATTCAGACTAATATATGGGACGGACCCTGTTGCGCTTCCCACAGCTACCACACGAATGACCACACCAGTAGCAGAGGAGTGCCTTCAGTTCCTAAGGAAGGCCAGGGAAGAAGCGCTAGCAGCACATGAACTAGCAAGACAACTTGTGGCAAGACGACGCAAGGACAAAGCAATGCGATTTGAAAAGGGAACCAAAGTATGGCTTGAGAACCGAAATCTTCACATACCATATCAGTCCAGAAAGCTAGCACCAAAACGAGAAGGACCCTTCGAAATCGAACAAGTGATGGGACCAGTAACATACAAATTGAAACTCCCGAAACAATGGCGCATTCACCCTGTGTTTCATACATCACTCCTTACCCCATATAGAGAAACGACTGCGCACAGCCCGAATTATGTGAAACCACCCCCTGATCTTGTAAATGGACAAGAGGAATTCGAGGTAGAGGCAATTCTAGCCCACAGGAAGCGAGGCGCAGGCTACCATTACCTAGTTAAATGGAAAGGCTATGGATCGAATGACAATTCTTGGGAACCTGCTCGCAATCTTGCAAACGCCACTGATATCCTATCGGAATATCAACAACGCCGACACCTCTGAACCATGACTCGATACAGAAACCGCCACGTCTTGAAACAAAATTACCACTATACAAAACGGAACTGCTCAACACTCTCTCGATACACTATAGCTCTCAAAGAAAAGACCGTCTACACCCGCATACAATACCTCCCCTTCCAACATGCTCCTAGAGCACCAAACCTGTCAGGAAAACTCACCCGAACTGTGGCATTGGTCACACGATACTACCGCATCCCTCAACTTGATCACCGTCACCAAAAGAACCCTTCAGGAACAACAGAGTTCCCCTGCAACGCCCGCCAGAATTATCTTCCTAAGTACCGTGACCTACAATTCTCAACCAACGACCTACCTGCCTATAATAAGGATCCACCTGCCTTCCAACTTCTAGCCATCAGAAGCAATAATGTTCATGAAAGCGCTCATGGAAGACTGCTGTGTCCGGAAGAATACGAGCAGATGGACAAGATCACTAAACAAATACAGGAGTGTAGCACACAAATTTGGTTAATTAACCGAAGAATCAGAATACCAGGAAGACCTCACATTCTCATAGAAGACATTCTTGATGAGCTTCAATATTTGTCTATTGCACTGGGAGAGGTAATAGCGGACATCGTCAGGAGAATCAGAAGATTCTTAGTCACCCCAACAACAACACCAGGAATCCAACACCTAGATTCGCTAACCAGGTTCATCACAGAAGAACGAGAACTCCTCACCGACCCTGCAATCGAAGATCCACTAGACATAGAGAGTTCAGACTCTGACACAGAAATCAGTGATCTGGAATACGAATAAATTCTTCAAGTATCACCACCTACCACCAAAAAACCCACATCGAAAAAGCCATGTTCACCTTCTTCGCCCTCGCCGCCTACTTCATCGCCCTGGCTCTCCTCTCCTGCGCTCATTGGCGCATTGACGAAACCGCCGCTGCTTTCTCACCTTTCCTCACCATCCCAGACCTCCCACTAGAGGTCTTCATTGAAAATACCACTGTCGTCCACTTCAAGGACGATGATTTACACATCCACCCCGCCGCCTTGCTCCCCCAGGTACACCCTGATGACCACCATCTTCCTCACTTTGCCCAATTTGTTAAACGAAATACCATGCTCACCGTCGTCGTGGATGCCCTCGCCGCCGCCACCTGTTCTATAACCAACCTATCCTCTGCCACCAATAACCTCACCACCCTCACTCTTACCATCGACCCACACGAGATGACCTACGAGGAACACGACTCCTTCTTATGAAACACACAAAACCTGCATAGAGCTGCCGAAGCTCTCAAGTGGAAGGTGGAGACGTTGACAAAAGAACTAGACAACGCTGTCAAATGGGCCAAGTCTAGGACGGATCACAGTTGGACAACTTCTGGCTGGTAGAAGTCGGTGACTTCTCACATACAAAGGGGGTAATGTTACAGTTCTCTTTTCCCTTTGTTAACGGACTACATTTACTTGTTACAAACTCATAGTTACGCTTGGATGTTATCTCCTTTCATAGCTACCTTCACCTTTCCTTTTCTAGATAGCTATGCTCTTTCCCCTTTAGTTTCTATTGTTCTTTAAACATATATAAACCCCTCTCATGTACCATAGCTCTTTAGTTCCAACTTAGTCGAATCTTATCCATAACTTGAACGCTCTTTTGCTCATTGTCTCAACCGCTCTCCTCGCTCTCTCTCTCTCTAGCCTTCGTCATCATCAGACTTAGCGCCTAGAACCCTTGTCTAGTGATTGGGAACAGACCAAGACTCTGTTTGTCACTATAGACTTGGACGCTGAACGACGTTGTGGACATTGACTGTAACATGGCCCTTCCCTATCATTGAGATCTGAACAGTTAGCACTTGATTCTGTAATAGTATCATCAAACAATGACAAGCACATTTCATTAACTATCAAATCGACCAATTTACCCGCTGGAACCTCTGCCCTGATTGACTGTGGAGTAGAAGGAAATTTTGTAGATGAAGGAGCAGTAAAAGAACTCGGAAAAGAGCAACTCAAAAAGCCAATTAAAGTCAGAAATGCAGATGGAACTGTCAATGCAAGAGGAATGATCACGCATTGCACCAAGATATGCTACATGATTGAAGGACAACAATTTGTAAATTGGTTCTGGATCACTAAGCTAGGCAATCAATGAATGATCCTAGGAATACCTTGGTTGGAAGAGAAAAATCCCTGCAGATTGAAGATTCAAACATTTCACCAGAAGCAATCTGGCAATTGGCTCTAGACTTCCAGCAATGGGGCAAAGACAATTACTGGATTAGAGTAAAGACATCAGCATCACAGGAATTGGAGCACAGACTGAAGAAAGACAAACCATCTACCATGCTACCACCAGAATATGAGCAGTGATGCACTATCTTTGACAAGAAGGCATCGGAACATTTCCCATCTAGTCAACTGTGGGATCATGCAATTAACACTAAAGAAGGTTTTGTCCCAAAAACCAGTAAACTCTACCCTTTACATATCTGTCAAAGAACAAGGGCTACTAGACGAATGGATTGATGAACAACTCCAGAAAGAATATATTGGACCATCTACATTGCCCCAGGCATCACCATTCTTCTTCATAGCAAAAAGGAAAGTGGAGCACTCTGACCTGTCAGGACTACTGATATCTGAATGAATGGACCATCAAAAATGCATATCCCCTTCCCCTTGTCTCTGATCTCATGACTAAACTGCGAGGCACCAAGTATTTCACCTAAATAGACCTCTGATGGGGATACAACAATGTTCAGATCAAAAAGGGAGACAAATGGAAAGCAGCCTTCATTACCAATTGAGGGCTCTATGAACCAACAGTCATGTTCTTTGGATTATGCAATTCACCATCAACCTTCCAGACAATGATGAACAAATACTTTAAGGATATGATCAATGAAGGATGGTTAATCATTTACATGGACAATATGTTGATTTGCGCAGAATCATTGGAGCAACTAGAAGAACAGACAAGATGGGTTTTACAATGGTTGCACAATAACAATCTATTCCTGAAACTGGAAAAGTGCAAGTTCACCACACAGGAAGTCGAGTTCCTTGGAATGATCATCACCCCAGGACGGATCCAGATGGATCCAATTAAACTACCAGGAATTGCAGATTGGCCAGTTCCCACCACAGTTAAACAAGTCCAATCATTCCTTGGATTCTGAAACTTCTATTGACGCTTCATTGGAAATTTTGCCACAATAGCTAAACCACTCACTGATCTCACTAAGAAGACTGAGCCATTTGATTGGACCATTGAGTGGAATAGTACCTTCGAAATTCTAAAACAACAATTCACATATATGCTGGTGCTATTGATGCCTGATCCACCTTGACCCTTTATTCTTCAAACAGATGCATCAAATGAAGCAATAGGAGCAGTCTTGAAACAAGCAAATGAAACTGGATCCCTGCACTCTTGTGGATTCATTTCTCACACACTAACACAAACAGAGGAGAACTATCAGATCTACGACCAAGAACTCCTGGCAATCATCAAGGGCTTGATGACTTGGAGACATCTATTACATGGCTTGACACCCTGACCATATGGGAAACAGCGAATTACAAGAAGACGTCATAGTCTTGCCTAAGGACTGTTTCATTCGTCTTATTGCAGAGGACCTAGTTACAGATATTCAGAAAGCAATGTCAAAAGATGATTTTGGACGCATTCTAATCGAGGTTATCACCACGCACTGTGCTCCACTGATCAAATCAAATATACAAGATTGGTCTTACAAAGGGGGGAACTTTCACACCTTGCAAAAAGACAATTGATGCCTTAGGAACTGCAGAACTCTATGTCTCCGAGATTTTTAAACAGTTTGGCCTACCTGATGTTCTAATCTCAGACCAAGGCCTGCAATTTTCTGCAAAGGTACCAGGAAATATGAAAGGCATTAGGAATCAACCATAGAATGAGCACAGCCTACCATCCTCAGACAGATGGAGAAACAGAACGAGTCAATCAAGGACTAGAGGTCTATCTCTGGATGTTCTGTGCTAATGAACTGTATCTATGGAAACTGCTTCTCCCAATAGCCAAGTTTGCTCACAATAATCAACATCATGACATGATTCTAAGAAAGGCCAGAGAGGAAGTGTTAGCAGCACATGAACTAGCAAGACAACTGGTGGCAAGACAATGCAAAGACAAGGCAATACAATTCAAAAAAGGCACCACAGTATGGCTTGAAAATAGGAACCTCCATATCCCATATCAGTCCAGAAAGCTAGCACCAAAAGGAGAAGGACCCTTTGAAATCAAACAAGTGATGGGACCTGTGACATATAAATTGAAACTCCCAAAGCAATGGCGGATTCACCCTGTGTTTCATACATCACTCCTTACCCTGTATCGAGAAACAACTGCACATGGTCTGAATTATGTGAAACCACCCCCTGATCTTGTAAATGGACAAGAGGAATTTGAGGTTGAAGCAATTCTAGCCCACAGGAAGTGAGGCACAGGCTACCACTACCTAGTTAAATGGAGAGGCTATGGATTAAATGACAATTCTTGGGAACCCACCCACAATCTTGCAAATGCCATGGACATCCTATCAGAATATCAACAATGTTGACACCTCTGAATCATGACTCGATACAAAAAACACTATATCCTAAAGCAAAATCACTATTACATGAAACGAAACTGCTCAACACTCTCTCGATACACTATAGCCCTTGAAAAAAAAACCATCTTCACCCACATACAGTACCTTCCCTTCCGACATGCCCCCAAAGCACCAAATCTATCAGAAAAACTTACCCGAACAGTGGCAATGGTCACACAATATTACCACATTCCCAACTTAATTGTGACCATCAGAAGAATCCATCAGGAACAACAGAGATCCCTTGCCATGCAGTACAACAATACCTCCCTGGATTTTATCAGTTATGATTCTCAGTCAACAACCTACCATTCTACTGTACGAGCCCACCGATCTACCAGAATCTAGCAATAAAGAAAACCAATGTTTATGACACAAGCCATGGCAGACTCTTATGCCCAGAAGAATATGAAAAACTTGACAAGATCTCCAAAAAGGCACAAGAAATCGGCACACAGATCTGGTTATCTCACCAAGGAAACACTCCCAGGAAGACTGAATTTATCCATGGATGATTACACTGATGACCTCCACTACCTGCTCAATGAGCGAAAAGACATAGTACTCAACATTGTTAGGAAGATCAGGAGACTCCTCTCCAAACCCATCACCAACCTTAGCACCTATCAGTTCATGGCCTTGGAAATGTTCATCAGGGAAGATCATGAACTTCTCACAAACCCTGACATCCTGAATCAAATAGACATGACTGATTTGAACCTAGACCCGGATTTTGATGAGGATGACCTATAAAAAATCTACCCAATATCAAGCAATCATCCTACTCACATCAGAAAACAATGTTCACTTTCTTCACTCTTGTCGCCTACTTCACTGTCCTCCTCCTTGTCTCTTGCACTCACTGGCACATCGACAAAACCGTTGCTGCCCTCTTGCCCTTCCTTGCTATCCCAGACCTCCCACTTGAGGTCTTCATTGAAAACACCACCACCATTCACTTCAAAGATGCTTCACATCCACCTGGCTGACCTCCTCCCTCAAGTGCATCCAGAAGACCATCACCTTCCCCACTTCGCCCAATTCATTAAATGAAACACCACACTCACTGTCATTGCTGACACCCTCCCCACTGCCACCTGTTCCATCACCAATCTCTCCTCCACCACTGATAATCTTGCTGCCCTTACCCTCACCATCAACCCTCATGAGATGACCTATGAGGAATGTGACTCTTTCTTATGGAATGCCCAAAATCTCCACTGTGCTGCCAAAGCACTCAAATGGAAAGTGGAGACCTCCACACAAGAACTTGACAACACTGTCAAATGAGTGGAATCCAGGATGGACCATGGCTGGACTACTTCTGGCTGGTAGAAGTTGGTGACTTCTCACATACAAAGGGGGTAATGTTACAATTCTCTTTTCCCTTTGTTAACAGACTATATTCACTTGTTACAAATCCATAGTTACACTTGGACATTATCTCCTTTCATAGCTACCTTCAGCTTTCCATTCTCAGATAGCTATGTGCTTTCCCCTTTAGTTTTCATTGTTTTCCAAATGTATATATGTAAACCCCTCTCATGTACCATAGTTCTCTAGTTCCAACTTAGTCGAATCATATCTACAACTTGAACACTCTTTTGCTCATCACCTCAACTGCTCTCCTTGCTCTCTCTCTAGCCTTCATCATTGTCAGACTTAGTGCCTAGAACACTTGTCCAGTGGCTGGGAACAGACCGAGACTCTGTTTGTCGCTGTAGACTTGGATACTGAATGACATTGTGGACATTGACCATAATGTCATGACCGACTGAAAAGCTTCGGCTTTTTCACAAAGTCATTTTCATTTTATTATTTATTTTCTTCATATTATATAAACACATGCTGACTAAGCAAGCGCCTATCACCTGGCACTTAGATAGAGCCGTAGATAAGATACCGGAGTCCAGTGCAGATGACTCATTACCATTACTACATGCGCAGTCGTCTGACTCATACCGTACTATATTTAGAGTAGGGCTTAGGGTAGTGCACAGACCACCTGTCATAGTATATAAGGAGTGCAATTCAGCACCCAGAGTCCTCAGTCGAGTTCTCTCGGGTTTCCCCTCCCTCCTCTCCTCCTCCTGTCTTGTTCGCTAGTTGGGGCTCTTAGGCATCGCACCGAGGGAGTCCTGATAGTAGAACTTGACTAGTTCGCTTTACAGCCCCACGCTTGCATATTCCCGGACCACAGGGATAAGTGGACAGAGAACAGGGGGATCACACCGTTGTACGCCAACGTTAAAATTGCGGAATTAGTTGCCAGAACCTATAAAACTGCGCACCAGTGGCCCTGCCTCATGGCCCTCAACTAACTTGGCATTACATTCCCAGTCTATGCAAACTGAAGTATCTAACCCGGTAGATAGGGTTACCTGTGCACAGGATACCAGTGCTGGGGTGGTGACACAATATGTCACTCATATCTAGGGACAAGCCTTGCCAGCCCCCTAGCGCATTAAATTGCCCTGGCCTAGGCCTCTGAAGGCTATACATTTAGTTTACGTATTTACCCTTTTCCGTACCCCTTGAGAGTAGCCACCGCTTGGTCACGTGCTCTTGAGAAAGGCCCGCACCCGTACGGTGTAGTGGCAACTGGACAACCGTTTGGACCCAGTTTAGATAGACCTTTCAAATTAAAATAAACCAGTAGTCAGTATCATAAATTGTAGCACTGCAGGGGTGGTTGTAGACCCTGAGTGCATGTTTCGTACATATGTTCCCAAGCAAGTGACAGGCCAAGACCTCCCTCACTTACATACAAGTACAAAATAGGAGACACAAATAACGATACTTTTTGGGACGCTGTCACAGGCGATCTTGATCCAAACAACGCGGGTTTTAGTTCCTCTGAAGGAGAATCTACATCATCATCATCATCACACTCTACAAACTCTATCACAGAGGAACCTCATCAGTGGGAAGCAGCACCGTTTCCCATTCTAGTACCAAATCCAGCCACATTAAACCCAAACCTACTTTTCAACTCCGACGCAGATTTCATCAGAGAACCCGCACCACCATTTTCATCACCACCACCCCCGCTTACACCATCACCTACATTGCCACCGCCAAACTATCACAGTATGGTGGCACCCCAGGAAATGACATCAGCGGAACTGCTGAACCTCCTCAACGCACAAGCTGCAACCATCCAAGCCCTCCAAAATCAGCTGACACAGCTGCAAGCAAACGCTGCACAGGCTGCCGCGGCTGCAGCAGAACACCCTCCTCCCCCTGCCAACATTGTCAACATACCGCCAGGGACGGTATTCAATATTCCTGGGACCGGTAATGGCAGAGCATCTAGAATAGATGCAGCCAAACCTCCGGTCTTCTCCGGAAAGATGTCTGAAGTGACAAATTTCATAAACGCATGCAGGTTGTACATTCAATTGAAGATGCCGGAATCTGATGAGGAGGAGCGGATCTTATTGATCATCTCATACATGACGGAAGGCTTTGCCGCAGATTGGAAGGACAATCTGCTGGAGCAGATGGCCAACGATGAAGAAGGAATTCCGCAAACGGCGGAACAATTGTTTAGGCAGATCAGAAGGGATTTTGGTGACACTGATGAGCAGTCATCAAAGATCTCGGAGATGCGGACCATGACGCAAGGGTCCAGTACGTGTGAAGAACACGTACAAAAGTTTAAAAAGGTATCACGAGGCACCGGGTACCTAGGAAGAGCTCTTATCGAAGAGTTCAAACGCAGTTTGAATACCGGACTCCGTAAAAAAATAATGGAGGCCGACGAAGTACCTGAAACCATAGAAGGGTGGTATCAGAAAGCAGTAAGATTAGATCGCCAATGGAGACAGGCGAAAGCTGAGGAGAAGTACTACTCCTCGCGGACCAGTAACTCCGCTAATAGGAGTGAAGGAGCATCCAAAGGCCTGGATACGGCGAAGCCGGTAGCCCCTGGCCAGCCCAAACCCCGATGGAGATTCGGATCGGGATCAGCAAGTCAGGGACGATTGGGAGCTGGAGCCTCCGCGAGTTCAAGTAGTATGGCAAGTCGGCCAGACCCTAACGCAATGGACGTCGACCAAAACCAAAGACCACCACTCCGCTGTTACAAATGCGGCAAGATCGGACACATTTCCAGGAACTGCAGATCAGGACTTGATATTCGCACCATGATGTTTGACGAAATGAAGGAGTACTTCAAAAAGGGAGAAGAAAATTTAAAAGAGGAAGAGAGTCAGTAGGTCCCATACTAGACTCTCGAAATAGATACGCTGTACTAGATAGATTAGATAGTGCACAGCCCCTTGATATAGCGCCTAGCACTGACAGGGTTGATGCAAGGACGATCTCGGGAGTCTCAAGGACTTCTGAGACATTCCCGCAAGAGGTGAACTCCCAGGTGAAACACCGTGATATAGCACACAGCGCTGAAAGTGTCACTCCCAAGGAGCGTGGCAGGGCGGCTAAACCTGTGCTTAATTCCTTATTACCAAATACAGTAGTACAGGTATCTACAAAGGGACAAAAGGACTCAAAAGGGAAGCAGCGTGATATAGCGCTCAGCGCTGAAACTGCTTGCCCAAAAAGGATGTTGAAAAAAGGAGAAAAGGAATTCTTAGTTAGGTCAATAGGTCGAAAGGACGAGATCTTAATGGAAATTGGGTTGGAAAGGTTGGACACACATGAACAAACCCAGCAAACCGCATTGCTTGATTCAGGAGCAACAGGGTTATTCATGCATGTGGCATATGCAAAAAGAATGGGTTTCAAACTCATACCCTTGGAACGCCCCATTCAAGTTTGGAATGTGGACGGAACAAATAACGAAGGAGGAATGATCACCCATGAGGTTGATCTTCTTTTATCTTATCAAGGGCACAAGGAACGAGCCACCTTTGAGATATGCGAGCTGGGAAAGACCAACGTAATCATAGGATCCACCTGGTTACGAAAGCACAATCCTGAAATCAATTGGGAGACTGGCCAAGTCAAATTGACACGTTGTCCACGAAGCTGTGGACATAGGCAAAGGGAGTGGACCAAGAAGATGGAACAGAAGGTCCGATCAGCGGAACACTGGCGTGTTCTAGAGTATCTGTGGGAACAGGAGAAGGAATTAGACTTCGCGCACTGGCTCGAAGAAAAAGAGGAAAGTGAGAAACATCTCACATACATGGAACAAATGAAACACCCAGGTCAATACAAGTATGGGGATAAACACCCATTCTTACCAGTGTTTCCATCATCCGCTGGATCAAAGACCGGATCGATGAAATATGTACGAGAGTTGGCAAAACTCACAGCCAAAGAGATGGTACCTGAACAATACCATCAATACCTTAAAATCTTCGAAAAGGGAGCATTGGAGCGCATGCCGGCTAGAAAGCCTTGGGATCACGCAATTGATACCAAACCAGGCTATCAACCCCGGAAAGGAAAGGTCTACCCTCTGTCCCCAGATGAGCTTCAAGAAGTACGGAACTTTGTGGATGATCAGTTGGCAAAAGGGTATATCCAACCCTCAAAATCCCCACAAACGTCACCCGTCTTCTTTGTAAGCAAAAAAGACGGAAAGAAGCGGATGGTTCAGGACTACTGATACCTGAATGAGTGGATGGTTAAAAATAACTATCCACTACCCTTGATATCGGAACTCGTAGATCGAGCAGGCAGTGCCAAATACTTCACTAAGCTAGACCTTAGATGGGGTTATAATAATGTACGGATCAAAGAAGGCGATGAGTGGAAAGCAGCATTCACTACCCCTGAAGGTTCTTTCGAACTGGTAGTAATGTTTTTTGGGCTCACTAACTCGCCGGCCACATTCCAAGCAATGATGAATGACATATTCCGCGATATGATCAACGCAGGAAAGGTCATTGTGTACATTGATGACATACTCATCTTTACCAAAACAAAAGAAGAGCATGACGCAATCATACAACAAGTCTTGCAACGATTGGAAGAGAATGATCTGTATGTAAAACCAGAGAAATGTGTGTGGTGCGTAGAAGAAGTCGAATTCTTGGGCATTATCCTAGGACCTAAGGGAATTCAAATGGATACAAAAAAGGTCGAAGCCATTATTAACTGGCCTACCCCTTCTTGTGTTAAGGACGTACAAAGGTTCTTAGGCCTAGCCAATTATTATAGGCGCTTTGTACAAAACTTTGCTAAAATCGCACGGCCACTACATGACCTGGTTAGAAAAGAAAAAATATGGGAGTGGATGGAGGTCCAAGAAAAGGCTTTCCAAAGCCTAAAACAAATATTCACAGAGCAACCCTTACTAGTTGCCCCGGATTCAGATAGGAAGTTCAGGGTGGAGTCAGATGCATCAGACTATGCTACAGGTGGTGTCTTATCTATGCTCTGCAAGGATGATAAATGGAGGCCTGTGGCCTACCTATCAAAGTTGCTCAATAATACTGAGCGTAACTATGATGTCCATGACAAAGAAATGCTAGGCATCATGCGTTGCCTGGAAACATGGCGTCATTATCTAGAAGGAGCATGTGAACAGTTTGAAATATGGACTGATCACAAAAACCTCGAGTACTTTATGAGTGCAAAGAAATTGAATCGCAGGCAAGCCAGATGGGCTTTGTACCTCAGCCGATTTAATTTCGTATTGCATCATAAAGCTGGTGTTACTATGGGAAAGGCTGATTCTCTGTCCAGGAGGCCAGACCATAAAAAGGGGGTGGATGATGACAACAAGGATGTCATGCTCCTCAAACCGGACTTTTTCAAAATCGCTGCACTACGCCATGGTCACGTATTTATTCATAGCTCAGAAAAAGAACTGCTAAACAAAATTCGACATTCTGAAGCACGTGATGAAGCAGTGGTAAAAGCGGTAGAAGCTATGAAAAAGGCTGGTGTTAAAACACTAAACGCTCGAGAATGGGAGATGGAACAAGGACTTATCCTCTGGCAAGGAAAAGTCTATGTACCAAAGGATGAGAAACTGCGGATGGAGATAGTCCGCCTACACCATGACACACCTATTGCAGGGCATGGAGGACAATGGAAGACGATTGAACTCGTCACAAGAAACTACTGGTGGCCTGGAATCACCAGATTTATTAAAAAATATGTCAGTGGATGTGACAAGTGCCAGTGGAATAAGAACTTCCCAGAGCCACCTGCTGGAAAGTTAATGCCAAACTCAGCACCAGCAAGGCCGTGGACGCATATTTCCGCCGACTTTATCACAAAACTACCAGAATCACATGGTCACAATGCGATTCTAGTAGTCTGTGACCGAATGTCGAAAATGGCGCACTTTATCCCCACATCGGAAGAAACATCGGCTCAAGGGTTAGCGACATTATTTAGAGACCATGTTTGGAAGCTCCATGGACTCCCCGAGTCTATAATCTCAGATCGCAGTCCACAGTTCGCTGCACAAATGATGAAGGAACTAAATCAAATGTTGGGCATCAGTACAGATCTGTCCACAGCATTCCATCCACAAACAGATGGACAAACAGAAAGAATGAATCAGGACTTAGAACAGTACCTGAGGATTTTCGTAGACCATAGACAAGAAACTTGGTCTGGATGGTTAGCCATTGCCGAATTCAGCTACAATAACAAAATTCAGGCATCTACCAAACAGACCCCATTCTTTGTCAACTATGGCAAACACCCTAGGATGGGAATCGAGCCAAGAAGGGAAGGTAGCCACCTGGCAGCATCAGATTTCGCTCAAAAAATGAAAGAAATCCATGAGGAAACTCAGGCAGCCTTGTTAAAATCACAGGGTGATATGAAGCTGTATGCTGATAGACACAGATCAGACACACCAGAGTACAAAATTGGAGATAAAGTATGGCTGTCAACCAAGGATCTAAGGTTAACAGGCCAACCAACTAGGAAATTGGTGGAAAGATGGATTGGGCCATACCCAATCAAAAAGATAGTGTCATCAAATGCAGTAGAATTGGATCTACCTTTCTCGCAACAGATACACCCCGTGGTGAACGTCTCACGAATCCGCCCTTGGAAACGACCAATGAAAGGGCAAAAAGCACAACCTCCACCGCCAATTGAAATAGATGGTGAAAAGGAGTATGAGGTAGAAGAGATAATAGATGTACGACTAAAAAGAAACAAAATGGAGTACTTAGTCAGGTGGAGGGGATACACCGCTGAGCACAACTCCTGGGAACCATTGGACAATCTACAAAATGCAAAAAGAAAAATAAAAAACTTTTACGATAGAAACCCCAGAGCCATCAGAAGGCTCGACAAAGCAACCTTTAGCAGGTTGACTTTCAGATCCTATGAAAACTTCACTCAATCCTCAGACAAAATAGTGTCCAAAATCGATGTTAATGCAGTAGCACCAGCTGCAAAATGGGAACAAAACTGGCAAAAATGGAAAGGAAGAAAGGGTTTAGACACCCTTACAGAGCCAGGAGATGTGGAAGGGCCATGTCAATGTAACATGTGCCTACGACAATCGCATGATATAGCGCCTCGCACTGAAACGATTGAAGATTTTACCCCACCTTCACGCCCACTCTCCCCCATCATCGAGGAAATAGAGGAATCATTCATGATAGAGCGCAATGTGCTGAAAGATGACGATGAAGTTTAAATTTGTCTGGAAGCCAAATCTTAAAAAGGGGGTACTGTCATGACCGAATGAAAAGCTTCAGCTTTTTCACAAAAGTCATTTTCATTTTATTATTTATTTTCTTCATATTATATAAACACATGCTGACTAAGCAAGCGCCTATCACCTGGCGCTTAGATAGAGCCGTAGATAAGATACCGGAGTCCGGCGCAGATGACTCATTACCATTACAACATGTGCAGTCGTCTGACTCATACTGTACTATATTTAGAGTAGGGCTTAGGGTAGTGCACAGACCACCTGTCGTAGTATATAAGAAGTGCAATTCAGCACCCAGAGTCCTCAGTTGAGTTCTCTTGGGTTTCCCCTCCCTCCTCTCCTCCTCCTGTCTTGTTCGCTAGTTGGGGCTCTTAGGCGTCGCGCCGAGGGAGTCCTGATACATAACATTACTGATCTAAATTTTCACTTAGCTAGTGTAGCACTGCTGTTCCCCAATTTAATATTTGTTGCCTATCTGATCAGAACATGAAGCTTCCATGAGGTGTGTTACAATCATGCCTCAATTATGTTTAGTCAGAGTATTACCCTTATGCAGTATGTTTTTCTCACCATTATGCACTTCTTACTTTGTCATTTATGCCAGAGTCCCTATTATCACATGCAAGTACTTCATTTATCCATGTCATCTGTTATCACATGCCTACTACTCTTTATCACATGCCACCTTGTTTATCACATGTATACTGACTCTCATGTATGTATATAAGCTTGTCTAATGCACAGACTGGATCCCCAGTCTAGTTTTAACAGTCAAACTGTTCTAGTGAACTATAAGCTTGTCTTTGCACACTCATTCTCTTTGTTACAATTCTCTTTTCCCTCTGTTAACGGATTACATTTACTTGTTACAAATCCATAGTTATGCCTTGGACGTTATCTCCTTCATAGCTACCTTCACCTTTCCTTTTCCAGATAGCTATGCTCTTTCCCCTTTAGTATCCATTGCTCTTTAAATGTATATAAACCCCTCTCATGTACCGTAGTTCTTTAGTTCCAACTTAGTCGAATCATATCCATAACTTGAATGCTCTTTTGCTCGTCGCCTCAACCGCTCTCCTCGCTCTCTCTCTAGCCTTCGTCATCATCAGACTTAGTGCCTAGAACCCTCGTCCAGTGATTGGGAACAGACCGAGACTCTGTTTGTCGCTGTAGACTTGGACGCTGAACGACGTTGTGGACATCGACCGTAACATAAGTTGGAACTGAGGACCAGCTCAGGGTATCACCCCTAGCCGACACCATTGAGACCCGCAGCTCTCAGGAATGACCCCCGAACGGATCCGTCACCTATAAGGGGAAAACCTACCTTGGACGATGAGAAGTTTTTCTCTACCAACGAACCTGGTACTTTGTTACAGAAGGACGGAAACGAAACGAACCAGTCCCAGACAAATATTTTTCAGGAGACTTCTACTCAGGAGCCTTTGAATTCAATTTACCCGATCAAATCTACCTAGATTGGGGTAGTGAAGTACAAGGAGAACCGCTCTACCTTGTTAAAGAACCAGAAAACGAACCAGGAAGGACCCTCTATAAGAAATTCTTTAGTGGAAACGACCGACACGGAATTGCAGCTAGCATTTTAGCAGAGTGGGAGGAATTATTACGAATCGAACAAGCCAAGCTTGAGGAAAACCCATTTGATACAGATTACTCGAAACAAGGACCACCCCCATCTCCAAAACCCAGAACTCCGAGTAGAACCCCTACTCCAGAACCAAAACTGATCACCAGAACGCCAACCCCTGAACCACCGATTAACCCCGAACCACCAATCACTCCTGAACCAGGAATGGCGTCTGAAACCAGTGCTAGCTCTAAAGGGGATATCAAACCGCAGCCTATACGACCTTTTACAGGCAAACGAATCGAAGCAAAGTCATTTCTAGGACAGCTTGAGGATTACTTTACCCTCAACGAACAGAACTATGAAGGAAAAGATGAGAAGAAAGTCAGATATGCGCTCGCATGCATGGGACCAGAACTAGACGATTGGAAGACCATTGTCCGAGGCAAATTAAACGACAACAGAGGCAGTACCACAGCCGCGTTCAAATGGGGCAACTATGAGGCATTTGAAACACGTTTCATCAATGACTGGGGGGAAGTCAACAGCGCCCTTCGAGCCCTGAACAATCTATCCAAATTAAGAGTTGGAAACGGCGTTTCAGTCCCAGAATATATCAGGAAATTTCGCATGGACATAGGAACCTCTGGACTCTACCTGGAATACCCGCTCAGTTGCAGGCATTTGTCAAAGGATTACCTTTAGAACTTGCTAGGATGATCTTACAGGACCAAAGGAAGATCAAAACGATGCAAGAAGCCTATGACAAGGCTGAGGATCACCACAACGCTTGGGACATGACAGGACAGGGAAACAGGAGAACCAATGATGGATCTGGAACGCGTTTCAATCGAAACAACAATCAATCCGGAGCAATCAGAACTATAAATACTATGACCCTTAGCCGATTGACAGATGATCAAAAGGAGGAATACAGAAAGACTGGCAAGTGTTTCAGATGTGGAACACAGGGACACATCTCCAGGAACTGTCCGAAACGTAATGATGCATCTTCATCCAGGCCTTCTTATCAGAATAAGGCCGTCCGTTCCATCACTGAGGAACAACAGAAGGAAGAGGACGAACCAGCAAAGAAAATTAGAGCTATCTTTTCAGCAATGTCTATTGAAGAGAAGAATGCCCTCTTAAACGAATTCGAAAACGAGGGTTTTTAGTTAGGAAGCGTCACTCAGTGGTTGGCCCTTCCTTATTATCAAGATCTGAACAGTTAGCACTTGATTCTGTAATAGTATTATCCAACAATGACAAGTGCATTTCATTAACTATCAAATCGACTGATTTACCCACTGGAACATCTGCCCTAATCGATTGTGGAGCAGAAGGAAACTTTGTAGATGAAGGAGCAGTGAAGGAGCTCAGGAAAGAACAACTTAAGAAACCAATTAAAGTCAGAAACGCAGATGGAACAGTAAATGTGAAAGGAATGATCACACATCGGACCAAGATATGCTACATGATCAAAGGACAGCAATTTATCAATTGGTTCTGGATCACTAAGCTAGGCGATCAACGAATGATTCTAGGAATACCCTGGTTAGAAGAAAATAACCCGATCATCAACTGGCGAGAGAAATCTCTGAAAATTGGAGATCTGGACACGTCGTCAAAAGCAATCTGGCAGCTAGCCCTTGACTCCCAGCAATGGGGTGAAGATGACTACTGGATTAGAGTTAAAACATCGGCATCACAGGAACTAGAGCATAGGCTAAAGAAAGACGAACCATCCACCACATTACCTATAGAATATGAGCAATGGCGCACCATCTTTGACAAAAAGGCATCAGAACGCTTCCCATCCAGTCGACCATGGGATCACGCAATCAACACAAAGGAAGGTTTTGTTCCAAAAGCTAGTAAACTTTACCCTCTATCGGTCAAGGAACAAGGGCTGTTAGACGAATGGATTGATGAACAACTCAAGAAAGGATACATTAAACCATCTACATCACCGCAGGCGTCACCGTTCTTCTTTGTAGCAAAGAAAGAAAGTGGAGCACTCCGACCCTGTCAGGATTACCGATACCTGAATGAATGGACCGTCAAAAATGCATATCCCCTTCCCCTTGTTTCCGATCTCATGACTAAATTACGAGGTGCCAAGTATTTCACCAAACTCGACCTCCGATGGGGATACAACAATGTTCGCATCAAGAAGGGAGACGAATGGAATGCAGCCTTTATTACCAATCGAGGGCTTTACGAACCAACAGTAATGTTCTTTGGACTATGCAACTCGCCGTCAACTTTTCAAACTATGATGAACAAGTACTTTAGGGACATGATCAACGAAGGATGGCTGATCATTTACATGGACGACATGTTAATCTGTGCGGAAACACTAGAACAGCTAGAGGAGCGGACAAAACGAATTTTACAACGGCTACAAGATAACGATTTATTCCTGAAACTTGAAAAATGCAAGTTCGCCACGCAGGAAGTCGAATTCCTAGGAATGATCATCACCCCTGGACGCATTCAGATGGACCCAATAAAGTTAGCTCGGATTGCAGATTGGCCAGTTCCTACCACAGTCAAACAAGTCCGATCATTCCTCGGATTTGGGAACTTTTACCAACGTTTCATTGGGAATTTTGCTGCCATCGCTAAACCACTTACCGCCCTCACTAAGAAAACAGAACCATTTGACTGGACCACTGAACGGAACGACGCTTTTGAAATTCTGAAGAAACAATTTGCATCTATGCTGGTATTATTAATGCCAGATCCTACTCGACCCTTTATCCTTCAAACCGATGCATCAAATAAGGCAATAGGAGCAGTCTTGAAACAAGCAGATGAAACAGGATCTCTACATCCCTGCGGATTTATTTCACACGCATTAACACAAACGGAACAGAATTACCAGATCTATGATTGGGAACTCCTAGCAATTATCAAAGGATTGCTGACCTGGCAACATTTGCTACACGGATCACCCCACACCACTGTAGTTCATTGCGACCACAAGAATCTGTCCTACTATCGAACCGCCCAACGCTTAACGCCCAGACAAGCTAGATGGTCATCCCTATTATCAGAATTTGACCTACGCATTGAGCACGTCCCTGGCACGAAAATGTTCGAAGCAGATGCCCTATCCCGACGCCCTGATCATATGGGAAACAGTGAATTACAAGAAGAAGTCATAGTCCTACCGGAGGATCGCTTTATTCGTCTTATTGCGGAAGATCTAGTCACAGAGATTCAGAGAGCAATGTCAAAAGATGATTTCGGATGCATTCTAATAGAAGTTATCACCACGCACCGCGCCCCACCAATCAAATCGAACATACAGGATTGGTCTTATACCAATGGCATTATTCACTATCTTGGCAAAACCTACATCCCTGACCAAGACGGATTACGAACCAGATTGATTAAAGAAACGCACGAAGCACGATCATCAGGTCACCCTGGACGATTAAAGACCCTTGAACTCCTTAAACGCGACTACTGGTGGCCCGGAATGTTCAAACATGTCAGGGAATGGATAGAAGGATGCGCCCTTTGCCAACAGATGAAGATTAACACACACCCAAATGTACCAGCCCTTCACCCGATCCCGTCGAAAGCAACCCATCCCTTTCAACAAGTAACCCTCGATTTCATCACTGATCTACCCCTCTCCGATGGCTTTGACTCAATCCTGGTCACGGTGGACCATGGTCTTACAAAGGGGGTAATTTTCATACCTTGCAAAAAGACAATCAATGCACTAGGCACTGCGGAACTTTACATCTCCGAAATTTTCAAACGGTTTGGCCTACCCGACGTTTTGATCTTGGATCGAGGACCTCAGTTCTCCGCAAAAGTATTTCAGGAAATACGGAAAGCACTAGGAATTGACCATAGAATGAGCACAGCCTATCATCCTCAGACTGATGGAGAAACAGAACAAGTCAACCAAGAATTAGAAGTCTACCTTCGAATGTTCTGCTCCAACGAACCGCATCTATGGAAACCGCTTCTCCCAATAGCCGAGTTTGCTCACAACAACCGACATCATGACACTATCAAAACTTCCCCATTCAGACTAATGTATGGAACAAACCCTGTTGCGCTTCCCACAGCTACTACGCGAATGACCACACCAGCAGCAGAGGAGCGCCTTCAGTTCCTAAGGAAAGCCAGAGAAGAAGCACTAGCAGCACATGAACTAGCAAGACAGCTAGTGGCAAGACGACGCAAGGACAAAGCAATACGATTTGAAAAGGGTACCAAAGTATGGCTTGAGAACAGAAATCTTCACATACCATATCAGTCTAGAAAGCTAGCACCAAAACGAGAAGGACCCTTCGAAATCGAACAAGTGATGGGACCAGTGACATACAAATTGAAACTCCCAAAACAATGGCGCATTCACCCTGTGTTTCATACGTCACTCCTTACCCCGTACAGGGAAACGACTGCACATGGGCCGAACTATGTGAAATCACCCCCTGATCTCGTAAATGGACAAGAGGAATTCGAGGTAGAGGCAATTCTAGCTCATAGGAAACGAGGCGCAGGCTACCATTACTTGGTTAAATGGAAAGGCTATGGATCAAATGACAATTCTTGGGAACCCACTCACAATCTTGCAAACGCCACAGATATCCTATCAGAATACCAACAATGCCGACACCTCTGAACCATGACTCGATACAGAAACCGCCACGTCTTGAAACAAAATTACCACTATACAAAACGGAACTGCTCAACACTCTCTCGATACACTATAGCTCTTAAAGAAAAGACCGTCTATACCCACATACAATACCTCCCCTTCCAACACGCTCCTAGGGCACCGAACCCACCAGGAAAACTCACCTGAACTGTGGCGTTAGTCACACAATACTATCACATCCCTCGACTTGATCACCGTCACCAAAAGAACCCTTCAGGAACAACAGAGTTCCCTTGCAATGCCATCCAGAACTATCTTCCCAGGTACCATGACCTACGATTCACAACCGACGATCTACCCGCCTATAATAAAGATCCACCCGCATACCAACTTCTAGCCATCAGAAATAGTGACGTTTATAAAAGTGCTCATGGAAGATTGCTATGCCCAGAAGAATACAAGCAGATGGATGAAATCACCAAACAGATACGGGAGTGTAGCGCACAAATCTGGTTAATTAGCCAAAGGATCAGAATACCAGGAAGGCCCCGCATTCTCATGGAAGACATCCTTGACGATCTTGATTATTTGTCTACTGCAATGGCAGAGGTAATAGCAGATATTATCAGGCGAATCAGAAGATTCTTAGTCACCCCAACAACGACACCAGGAATCGAACATTTAAATTCATTAACCAGGTTCATCGCAGAGGAATGAGAACTCCTCACCAACCCTGCAATCGAAGATCCACTAGATACAGAAAATTGGGATTCAGACACGGAAATCAGCGACCTGGAACACGTATAAGTTCCCAGGTATCATCACCTAACACCAACACTCACATCATACCAACATGTTCACCTTCTTCGCCCTCATCGCCTACTTCACCATCCTGGCCCTCCTCTCCTGCGCTCACTGGCGCATCAACGAAACCGCCGCTGCTCTCTCACCCTTCCTCGCTGTCCCGGACCTCCCGCTAGAGGTCTTCATCGAAAACACCACCATTGTCCACTTCGAAGACGATAATCTTCACGTTCACCCAGCCAATTTGCTTCCCCAGGTATACCCAGATGACCATCACCTTCCCCACTTTGCCCAATTCGTCAAACGGAACACCATGCTCACCGTCGTCGCCGACGCCCTGGCTGCTGCCACCTGCTCCATCACTAACCTCTCCTCCGCCACCGACAACCTCGCCGCCCTCACTCTTACCATTGACCCACACAAGATGACGTACGAGGAACGCGACTCCTTTTTACGAAACACACAAAATCTGCATCGCGCTGCAGAAGCACTCAAATGGAAGGTGGAGACTTCTACAAAAGAATTGGACAACGCTGTCAAGTGGGCCGAGTCCAGAACGGACCATGGCTGGACTACCTCTGGCTGGTAGAAGTCGGTGACTTCTCACATACAAAGGGGGTAATGTTACAATACTCTTCTCCCTCTGTTAACGTATTACATTTACTTGTTACAAATCCATAGTTATGCCTTGGATGTTATCTCCTTCATAGCTACCTTCACCTTTCCTTTTCCAGATAGCTATGCTCTTTCCCCTTTAGTATCCATTGCTCTTTAAACGTATATAAACCCCTCTCATGTACCGTAGTTCTTTAGTTCCAACTTAGTCGAATCATATCCATAACTTGAACGCTCTTTTGCTCGTCGCCTCAACCGCTCTCCTCGCTCTCTCTCTAGCCTTCGTCATCATCAGACTTAGTGCCTAGAACCCTCGTCCAGTGATTGGGAACAGACCGAGACTCTGTTTGTCGCTGTAGACTTGGACGCTGAACGACGTTGTGGACATCAACCGTAACAGAATCAGAGTCAGACTCCGAGTCTGCTTCATCAAACGTGGAGTAACGGCTTCACTTCCCCTTCACGTCGTCTTGGTGGCCTCCTTTATTTTGTTTTTGTGTATTTTTGTTAACTATTTGCAATTTTGAAACTTGTTGTGTGCGAGATATAATGAAACGAAATAAGCGGGTTGTTTAAATGGTGCGCGATAAATAGGAAACATAACCTGCGTGGCAGTATTGCTGCTGCTATTTTTAAACGTCGTCCGGATCATCAACATCGGGATCTAGGTCCGGCGGTTCTTCCTCCAATTCCTCTTCCTCTACTTCCGCATTTTCCTGTCCCGTATCGTCTCCCTGCGAATCACTGTTGGCCATGTTCTCTAGCTCTTTCTCAGTGGCATCCAATATGCTGTCAGGAATGATTAAGTGCCGTCTTGCAAAATACGGAATAACCCGGAATGCGGCATAGGGTCTGTCAAGTACTGTTCCGTCCAATTCGCAAAGCTGGTAAGCGCCTCCTCTATTCCGCAACAACACCACATAAGGGCCAATGTATCGAGGGCGCATCTTTCGGTTAAGGGACTTCTCGATAGCGGTATTGCGGACCAGGACTAATGCACCACGTTTGAAGTCAAAGTTCCGTATCACAGTTGGATGCTCCTGCTCGAATCGTTTAGCCGCTGCTACTCATGCTGCATAAACCTTATCCTTCAACGCCTCTGTTTGAGCATGTCGCTTTTGTAGCTCCGTAGCACGACGGGCAATTAATTCCATAGTGGATAAAAAGGCTACTGGTGGTGGCAAGAGGTAGGTGGCTTCGACAATATCCAGCGGAAGTAACGGCTGTGTCCCGGTGACTGCAAAGTAGGGAGAGATTCCCATTCATCGCCTTGCTGTGACGCGTTCGGACCAGAATACGGAATGAAGAGCGGAAGACCAATTGGTGCTTTGTCCGTCGCTAGCTTTGTATAGCGCCTGTCTAACGTCGTAATGGCTTCGTTCTACTATCCCGTTAGCGCGAGAGTTGTAACCCGAGATGCGGATGTGATGAATGTGGTATTTCTTAGCTAGGTGCGCCACTGCCCGGACAATCGGTGCTCCATTATCCGTCACAATCTCCACCAAGCTTCCCCATCGACAGATAAGATCTTCAAAGATCCAATCACCAATTGCATTGGCGGTTTCTCGACGCAAAGCGTGGTACTTGGGATAGTGCGTGAGCGAACAGCGGGCTTGGATGAGATACTTATACTGGTTTGATGGTGGCAAATGCATGGTGTCCATGTAGACTTTAGTGAAGATGGGAGCGGGTTCTGCGACAACAGGCGGGATTCGGAATAGCTGTAATTGTTGTTCTTGGCATGTGTGGCATGACCTGATGTACCATTTGATGTCGTCATGCATCTGCAGCCACCAAAATTGTTCCGTAATAGCGGAGTGGGTTGCATAAAATCCATGATGTCCCAATTCATCATGGCAACCAACCAGCACTTGCAGTCTTTTTGACGGCTCCAAGACTATCTTGTGGGCACCATGCTGATCCTTAAGCCACAGTTTCCTGTCTTTAAGGAAGTACCGTGTGCAGAAATGCACAAACCGTGCCCATTCCTCATCTGATAACTCTTCCACCCGTCCCGGCTCTGTCAAAAGGCGCTTGGCCATGCATAACCGTTCTTCATCTTTGGCAGATAGTTTGGCCCTCCAGGGAAACACCTCTCCATAGGTCATTCCTTCGACTGTCATAGGCAGTGGTGTGACCTCTTCTGTTTCTGGTGTCTCGTTCTCAAGTAAGAAGGTGGAAACGGTTAAACCCGGACACTTAGCGGATCTCCGAGTGTCCCTACTCATAGTCGGATTTCCCCTTTTTTCTGCCGCTTGATCACGGAATTGCGGGAATAGGATGACCCGCTTTCTGGTTATTGCGGCTTTCACAGGGTTGATCTGATGCATAAACCCGTAAAGGTTGTCAATCCAGTCGTCGAACTCCTCATCCTCTTTGCTATCTGGCTCCTCATCTAATGGTTGATGCGGACGTCGAGATAAACCATCCGGGGCGTGGAGGCGACCAGGTACATGCACTAGCTTAAAATGGAAGGTGAGGATCGACAAGATCCATCGGTTGATTGACGCTGATGGTGCTATATTGGGATTTTTCAGCATGTCCTTTATGTAACGCGCGTCTACCTCCACAATTAAGTTCCGTACTCCGATGAGGTATAGCTTGAGTGCCCTTAAGGCACGGAACAACCCATAGATTTCGAGTTTCGGCTGTGAGAACCTCGCCTCGCGCTCGTTTAGCGTTATAGATCCAAAATGGCTGTAGTGGCGTATAGCTGGGTTGTCCTTGTCACACTGGCATAGGAAGAATCCGACGGCAATCCAAGAGGTGTCTACTGCAAGTATCACTGGTGAATCCGATTTGTAGTTGATAGGACGAAGTGCTGGTGACGCAATTAATGCCTGTTTGAGATCCTCCTGTGATGCTATTTCCGCAGGCCTGAAGGTAAACGGAACATCCTTGCGGGTAAGTGCGACTAGTGGGTGTGCTTGTCGTGCGAAGTTTTTGATGAAGACTCGCCCAACTCCGATGGTACCTAAGAAGGCTCGGACCTCAGATAATGACGTACAGGGTGCCCATTTAGTGATAGCTGCGAGGAGATCCTTTTCGGGTTTGCGTCCCTGGTATGTACAAAGGTGCCCTACAACGGTAATCTCTGGTGTGCATAAGACAAGTTTTTTGCCTGAAAAGGTGCCACCAGTGTATTTCATTCGCTGTACTACCCTGTTGAGCCCTTGGAAGTGCTCCCAGACAAACCGACGGATTCCGGGATTGTCGGGTATAGTTTTGTATGTCCCGTCGTTCCATTCATATTGCATTGGGGGTCCCTTTACTGGTACATCGTCGATGTACGGAATAGTGAGATGCGGGATTTCGGGTTGCAGGATACATGTCACGTCATCGTGAAAGATAGGTATGGAATTGGTCCATCCCATGGGCAAAGTCGTCAAGCGCATGGCTCCATACGGCGTCTGGAACGTGGTTAAGTCTCTCGAATCCTCTGCAAGTGGACGCTCATCATATCCGACAAATAAATCCAACATTCCACCACAGGCACGTCCTGCAAAGTTCTCCGCAAGGTGCTCTGGAATAGGCATGACTCCTGAGTGTTGGATTGTAACTGCGTTTAAAGGTTCCAATGAGTGGACTAGGCGTAGCTTGCCTGTCTTCTTTATGACGCAGAACCACCGTGACCTGTATGACGAATTAGACGGCTCGTACACACCCGCTGATGAGCTGTGTCCAGCTACGACCGTGTAGGGCTTCTTCAAAAGCCTTACCTTCGGAATGCTAGGGATCCCACACATGCGCTGACCCCTTCACTAACATTTGTACTTGCCAAGGTTGTCGACAACATCCGATTATCCGATGCTCTTTTCCGCGCGACAGTCATTCACCCGATAAGGCCAGGTTCCGATTATCCGACGAGATCCGACAGTCACACAGCGCAGGTCTATTCCACAAGCCGCCTCCCATTACCACCGCCTGTACACCACAGTCTGCCTCCCCGCAGTGCAGTCGGCTGACTCAGCACGACCATAACAGGAAGGACGGACGTATAGCCACTGCTGGATCGGGATACATCGTTGCATCAGTCACAATACCGATCAATCGGTTCATCAATGATCGATCACAAGAAGACTATTTTCCGCCCAGGAAAATGGCTTACGATCGACTATGTATGACGGTCACTAGGGAGCAACAAGCAAGGACCTATATCGGATAACGGGATCGCGTCCAAAATGCAGGAATGCGACTGCCAAAGAAAGAGATAGCGGCACAAGCGGTTTTTACAGGTCACTGGAGCGGCGTTTGACGCTAGTGCCCTGCGCACATCAGAGACATACCAGGGTCGCACTACGAAGCCATACGACGGCAGCAAATGAAGGATTTTCCGAGTGTCTAGGCTACATTGAGGATTACCTTTCAAACACGGATTTGGACGAAGGAGTAGAAATTGCAGAGTCGTTTCGTCTCAGTAGAGTACAAAAAGTATATAAAGTGTTTGTTTTCCTCAGTAAAAATAAGAAGAAGTTCCCCCTCAGTCCAAGTCTCATCGGTTTCATCTCGTCTCTTAGTTTCTCCGTCTCTCTCTATCATTCTTGTTCTCTCTCACTGGCTTTCAAGTCCACAGTCGCGTTCGACGCGTTGCCCTTGTCATCGACGAGCTCAAAGTCACCTTTGACGCTGTGCACTGCGTTCTGCGCATACCATACAAGTCGCTATACGCCGCAACGGGCGTAATTATCCTATTATCCGCACTTCTGCACTTCGATTATCCGTTTTATCCGTGCTCCTATTATCCGAGGATCCGCGTTATCCGTTCACACGCCCAATTATCCGTACTTGCATACTCGTGCGCTAATCGCAGTCCAACAGACGATTTGACGGGACTCCTCTTGGGACTCATGCAACACGCTCCCCGTCTTTAGCCGGTGGAGTAGGATATCACCGCATCAATCTTCGTCCAGATTATTTCGCAGATTTGATCATATAATCCGGGTGGAATAGGGATGTTCCGTTGTATCCAAGGCATATGCAGAACTGTGGGGATGTCAACAGGTAAAAAGAACTCCGTTTTGAACTGCCCTCTCTCGCTATCATCCCATGCAAACGCTTCTTCATGCTCCATCATGAAGTGGTTCATCAACTTCTTCTCCTCCAGCCACAGGAACTCCTTATCCTGTTCCTCATTCAACGCTTTCATCCGCTCCTCTGTGTAACGCCCAATTGGCGTAAATTCCGGTGGTCTTGTGGTATATTGGTCAGCGGGTCACCTTTGATTTCCCTTACAATTCAGAATTCCTTCGGTAACTGACTGATGACTGGCCTAACTTTCTTATTGACTGGTTTATACTTCTTCTTTTGCGCTGATAGAAAAATGGGAGAAACATTGTTGCGACGTGGTTTTGCAGACTTGGGTATACGTAACGCGGGGGTATCGGGTTTAGGGGTGTCGTTAGGTCGGAGAATCGTATTGTTTAGATATGCCCTGGTGAGCAGGTCACATTCCATAGCAGCAAGTTCGTTTAGGCTTAGTGCAGCACTGATATAGAGTCTAGTAATTGTATTGGCGCAGGAATCGGTATCGGAGTCGGTATGTACATTGGGAGGTGCCTGTAACGACGGACTAGCTGCTATGGCCTCGATATCTATAGGTTTTCGAGTAGTATTATTAAAGGATATAATGCAGGCCACCTCTCCTTGATTTTTGGTCAGTTCCTCGAGGTCATCTGAAAATCCGCCTGATCCTCGCGTTTTCTGACGTATTTTGGCAACCCATGGGGTATCTTTGGAATTGTGGTGATGGTGTTGCTGTTGGGGTCGTGGATGGTGATGGTCTGCTCCTCGTTTTTATAGTTGGTGACCACGGACTTGGTGAGGATGTCGAAGGGGCGGCCCAGCAGGATGTCGTAGGCGGGAGAGCAGATGACGTGGACCTGGAAGTATAGCTCGATGTTTCCTAGACGGAATGGTACATTAGTAGCCAATCCGAGAGACGTGTCCACTTCTCCGTTTGCCGCTTCCATGTCAATGCGGATTGCGGGGTTGTAATGAATCCCGAGCTGATGGCATACCACGTCTGACATACAGACTATTGAGCATCCCGGGTCTATGACACAGTCTACTACCGCACGGTCATCTATCCTCCCTTGCAAACACCTCAGGGCATGACTCTCCTTCGCAACTCACAGCCGGGGTTTGTCGTGTGGTTCCGCCGCGTAGTAAGCTTTGGCTATGTCTGGCATGACATAGACCTTGTGAGCGGTTGCGGGATCCCTGGTGACGGAGTCGTAAAAGGTGGCGTTGGGTGCTGGGACCCTGCGTGGCGTGAGGAACTCCCGTAGTTTGTTACGGATATCTGGAGATGCTGCTAGTAACTCCTCAAAACTGAGGTTGGTAGCAGGGCTCTGTAACGTGCGGGTAAAGATGTCCTTTACCAATTTTTTGTTTTGCGCCAGAGTGGTGGTGGTGTACGATGGGTCTTTGCTCTTGGGTGGTGGTGCTGCAAAGGGGCGATCCTGAGGCAGCTGGTAGTTGGCGTCCCGTACTTCTGAATACGGGCAGGCAGGTTCCTGGTCCCTCGCTATCTCCGGCAATACAATTTCTTCCGGGTTATCTATGGGTTTAGCTGCTGTGGGTTCCACTACCTTTGCCTTGGTCCGCATCGAAATTTCTACCCTATCCAAAACCACTCTCTTTGTCTGCAGTGCCATTATCCTTTGCTGCAACCTTGTAATCTCCTCTTCTTCGTCTTCCACGGGTTCAACCGTTGTCCTGTAGGTGAGGGCCGGAGCTGGGGGCGGCGAGACGACAACCTCAGGAATACTATGTCGCGGCGCGTAAAACATGGCGGGACGAACCGCTCCTTGCTCGCTACTGCAGCGCTGATACTCATCAAGGTTCTCCTTGATTGTATTAGCTGGGATATAACGCGGTACAAAGCTACCGGTAGGTAGCGTAATCCGGCCTTCTATGTTTTTGACGATTTTCCCACTCGCCAGGTACTGCTCTACATCCGGGCATCTGCTCATGAAATGCGCTAGGTCACCGCAAAAGTTGCACCTGTACAAATTCGCTCGTGGCGCTGGCTGTGAGCTCCCTATAGGGATAGCATTCAAGCCTGTTGCGGGTGTCGCATAATTGCGGTATTGCGGAGCGGCAGGCGGAGCGCGGGTTGTGGCAAGAGACTGGCTGAGAGTCTGCATCATTGTTTGTCCGAACTTCTTGAACATAGCTGTCATGTCCTCCTGTTTGACAAATTGGGTGGAGGGCGGCTCTGACCTAGCGGGTGGCAATGACTCGGATTTCATCGGATGTGATGGAGTAGTGGCTTTACTAATCATTTTGTCATAAAATGATTGTCCCTGTATGACCTCCTGTGCTGTGGCTAGGGTTTGCGCGAGTGAGAACAGATCTCCTCGGTGCACTGCGGGGTACTGGGTGTGCATCCATCGGTACATCTCTGTCACGACATCCACCTGGAAACCCTTGAAGAAGTACTCGCTCTGTTGTCTTACGGACAACCGGTCATTACTGACGAGGTACTTCGTGATGACTAAGAACCGCTGATAGTAGCTGCATAGCTCCTCTGTGGTTCTAACGCCAAGTCGTAGGGTTTCCTCGACGAGTCAGTCAAGGTGGTTTTGCGTATGCTGGCACTCATTGATTACTCTGCTATATAACTCCTGAATGGAGACTTTGAACTGCTCATACGTCGCCGGTGCGTCAAACGTGTCCACTGTTCCCCATAGTTCATATTCTGTATCTGCTAAGTAGCGCAGAGAATAAGTTTTCTGCTGCTGATTATCTGTAATCCCGGCTTCCTGGAATAGAAGCTCGAGTTCCGCAAAATAGCGTGGCAACCGCCACGGCTGCAACGAGTCAAAACGCGGAGCGGCAGTGGCATACTGCGCTGGCATTGACTTGTTGGCCATCGATGATGTAGGTGCGGGATCTGTTGGTAAAATTGGGATTGGAACGGTAGACGGGATAGGTGCGGAATTGATAGGTGGCAACGGAACTATTGTCGTGGGTAAAGCGGGCTGTGGTTCAATAGCGGGAATAGGATTTTCGTTAGGCAAGGCTATGGAAGGCTGCGGACTTGTTGTCAGGGATGAGCTGCTAGACTCGTCGCTACTCGGCGGGAGATCTGTTTGTGTTGCCTCGAAGGACTGGAAGATCTCCGGATCAGAAGTATCTGCGGGAGCGGGAGAGTGCAGGGTAGCGGTGGGAGTGAAAGTACTTTCTCGACTGCTAACTCTATCAATGTTATCGATTTGTTGAAACTCAGGTGCAAGTCTGAGTTGATGGCGGGATTGGCGAAGCAGGGTTCCTGACTCTCTGAAGATTTCTGCAAAAGCTTCTGCCGGATCTATCTGTAGTAGTTGGGAAGCTACTGTTGCTCGTGTCCTGAGTGACCTGTAAAAGTCTGTGACTAGACTAGGTCCTGGTGACTCTGTGAGAGACCTGGGAAATCGTGGACTGGTAGGGGACTGTGGGGGTGTTGACAGCGAAATCCTTTTGAAAGCCTCACTGGGGCAGCCAATATGATATCCTACTCCACCGGCTAAAGACGGGGAATGTGTTGTGTGAGTCCCAAAAGGAGTCCCGTCAAAACCACTGTGGGGCGGTGATTAGCACGCGGGTATGCGGATTCGGATAATCAGATAATAGTGCCATGCTGGATGATAACGGATAATCAGATAGCGGATAATCCGGGGAGTGCGGAAGTGCGGAAAATAGGATAATTACACCCGCTGCAGTGTGCAGTGACTTTGTACCGTTGTGCTGAACACGGTGCACAGTGTCCGAGATGACTTTTAAACTCGTAGGCAACGAGGGCAAATGCATTGAATGCGACTGAGGACTGGAAAGCCAGAGAGAGAGAACAAGAACGATAGAGAGAGATGGAGAAACTAAGAGATGAGACAAAACCGATGAGACTTGGACTGAGGGGGAACTTCTTCTTATTTTTACTAAGGAAAATGAACACTTTATATACTTTTTGTACTCTACTGAGACGAAACGACTCTGCAATTTCTACTCCTTCGTCCAAATCCGTGTTTGAAAGGTAATCCTCAATGTAGCCTAGACACTCGGAAAATCCTTCATTTGCTGCTGTCGTATGGCTTCGTAGCGCGACCCTGGTATGTCTCTGATGTGCGCAGGGCACTAGCGTCAAATGCCGCTCCAGTGACCTGTAAAAACCGCTTGTGCCACTATCTCTTTCTTTGGCAGTCACGTTCCTGCATTTTGGACGCAATCCCGTTATCCGATATAGGTCCTTGCTTGTTGCTCCCTAGTGACCATCATACATAGTCGATCATAAGCCATTTTCCTGGGCGGAAAATAGTCTTCTTGTGATTGATTGTTGATGAACCGAGTGATCGGTATTGTGACTGATGCAACGATGTATCCCGATCCGGCAGTGGCTATACGTCTGTCCTTCCTGTTATGGTCGTGCTGAGTCAGCCGGCTGCACTGCAGGGAGGCAGACTGTGGTGTACAGGCGGTGGTAATAGGAGGCAGCTTGCGGAATAGACCTGCGCTGTGTGACTGTCGGATCTCGTCAGATGATCGGAACCTGGCCTTATCGGGTGAATGACTGTCGCGCGGAAAAGAGCATCGGATAATCGGATGTTGTCGACAACCTTGGCAAGTACAAATGTTAGCGAAGGGGTCAGCGCATGTGTGGGATCCCTAGTGTTACGGTCGATGTCCACAACGTCGTTCAGTGTCCAAGTCTACAGCGACAAACAGAGTCTCGGTCTGTTCCCAATCACTGGACAAGGGTTCTAGGCACTAAGTCTGACGATGACGAAGGCTAGAGAGAGAGCAAGGAGAGCGGTTGAGGCAACGAGCAAAAGAGCGTTCAAGTTATGGATAAGATTCGACTAAGTTGGAACTAAAGAACTACAGTACATGAGAGGGGTTTATATACGTTGAGAGAACAATAGAAGCTAAAAGGGGAAAGAGCATAGCTATCTGGAAAAGGAAAGGTGAAGGTAGCTATTAAAAGGAGATAATGTCCAAGCGTAACTATGGGTTTGTAACAAGTAAATGTAGTCCGTTAACAAAGGGAAAAGAGAACTGTAACATTACCCCCTTTGTATGCGAGAAGTCACCGACTTCTACCAGCCAGAAGTCGTCCAGCCATGATCTGTTCTCGATTCTGCCCATTTGACGGCGTTATCGAGTTCTTTTGTAGATGTTTCTACCTTCCATTTGAGTGCTTCAGCAGCGCGGTGCAGATTTTGAGCGTTGCGTAGGAAGGAGTCATGTTCCTCGTATGTCATTTCATGTGGGTCGATGGTGAGGGTGAGGGCGGCGAGGTTGTCAGTGGCAGAGGTGAGGTTGGTGATTGAGCAGGTGGCAGCGGCGAGGGCGTCGGCAACGATGGTGAGTGTGGTGTTCCTTTTGATAAACTGGGCGAAGTGGGGAAGGTGGTGATTGTCGGGGTGTATTTGGGGAAGTAAATCGGCTGGGTGAACATGAAGGTTGTCATCCTCAAAGTGGATGACTGTGTCGTTTTCAATGAATACCTCAAGCGGGAGGTCTGGGATGGCGAGGAAGGGTGAGAGGGCGGCGGTCACTTCGTCAATGCGCCAATGAGCACAGGAGAGGAGGACCAGGGTGATGAAATAGGCGGCGAGGGTGAAGAAGGTGAACATGGTTACTGTAATGCGTTTATTGGTGTTAGGTGCCGATGCCTGGAGAGTTTATACGTGCTCCGGATTGCTGATTTCCGTGTCGGAGTCCCAATTTTCTGTATTCAACGGATCTTCGATTGTAGGGTCAGTAAGGAGTTCTTGTTCTTCCCTCATGAACAGGGTTAGTGAATTTAAATGTTCAATCCCAGGTGTCGTTGTCGGTGTGATTCGAAATTTCCTGATTCGCCTAACAATATCCACTATTACCTGTGTCATCGCAATAGATAAATAATCAAGTTCGTCGAGGATATCTTCCATGAAAATGCGAGGTCTTCCTGGTATTCTGATTCTTCGGCTAATTAACCAGATCTGCGCGCTACACTCCTGTGTCTGTTTAGTGATTTCGTCCATTTGTTTATATTCTTCTGGGCAAAGCAGCCTTCCATGAGCGCTTTTATAAACATCACTGCTTTTGGTGGCTAAAAGTTGGTATGCAGGTGGATTGTTATTATAGAGAGGTAGATCGTCGGTCAAAGATCGTAGGTCGTGGTACTTGGGGAGATAGTTCCGGGCATCATTGCAGGGGAATTCCGTTATCCCTGAAGGATTCTTTTGGTGACGGTGATCGAGACGAGGGGTGCGATAGTATTGTGTGATTAACGCCATAGTTTGGGTAAGTTTTCCTGGTGGGGTCGGTGCTCTAAGAGCGTGTTAGAAGGGAAGGTATTGTATGTGGGTATAGACGGTTTTTTCCTTAAGAGCTATAGTGTATCGAGAGAGTGTTGAGCAGTTCCGTTTTGTATAGTGATAGTTTTGTTTCAAGACGTGGCGGTTTCTATATTGCGTCATGGTTCAGAGGTGTCGACATTGTTGATACTCTGATAGGATATCAGTGGCGTTTGCAAGATTGTGAGCAGGTTCCCAAGAGTTGTCGTTCGATCCGTAGCCTTTCCATTTAACTAGGTAATGGTAGCCTGCGCCTCGCTTCCTGTGGGCTAGAATTGCCTCTACCTCGAATTCTTCTTGTCCATTTACGAGATCAGGGGGTGGTTTCATATAATTCGGGCCGTGCGCAGTTGTTTCCCTGTACGGGGTAAGGAGTGACGCATGAAACACAGGGTGAATGCACCATTGTTTCGGGAGTTTCAATTTGTATGTCACTGGTCCCATCACTTGTTCGATTTCGAAGGGTCCTTCTCGTTTTGGTGCTAGCTTTCTGGACTGATATGGTATGTGAAGATTTCGGTTTTCAAGCCATACTTTGGTACCCTTTTCAAATCGTATTGCTTTGTCCTTGCGTCGCCTTGCCACTAGTTGTCTTGCTAGCTCATGTGCTGCTAGCGCTTCTTCTCTGGCTTTCCTTAGGAACTGAAGGCGCTCCTCTGCTGCTGGTGTGGTCATTTGCGTAGTAGCTGTGGGAAGCGCAACAGGGTCTGCTCCATACATTAGTCTGAATGGAGAAGTTTTGATCGTGTCGTGATGTCGGTTATTGTGGGCAAATTCAGCTATTGGGAGAAGCGGTTTCCATAGATGTGGTTCATTGGAACAGAACATTCGGAGATAGACTTCTAGTTCCTGGTTGACTCGTTCTGTTTCCCCGTCAGTTTGAGGATGATAGGCTGTACTCATTCTATGGTCAATTCCTAATGCTTTTCGTATTTCTTGAAATACTTTTGCAGAGAACTGTGGTCCTCGATCTGAGATCAACACATCGGGTAGGCCAAACCGTTTGAAAATTTTGGATACGTAAAGTTCCGCAGTGCCTAGTGCATTGATCGTCTTCTTGCAAGGTGTGAAAATTACCCCCTTTGTAAGGCCATGGTCCACCGTGACCAGGATCGAGTCAAAGCCATCAGAAAGGGGTAGATCAGTGATGAAATCAAGGGTTACTTGTTGAAAGGGGCGGGTTGCTTTTGACTGAATCGGGTGAAGGGCTGGTACATTTGGGTGTGTGTTAATCTTCATTTGTTGGCAAAGGGCGCATCCTTCTATCCATTCTCTGACATGTTTGAACATTCCGGGCCACCAGTAGTCGCGTTTAAGGAGTTCAAGGGTTTTCAATCGTCTGGGGTGGCCAGATGATCGTGCCTCGTGTGTTTCTTTAATCAGTTTGGTCCGTAGTCCATCCTGGTCAGGGATATAGGTCTTGCCAAGATAGTGAACAATGTCATTTGTATAAGACCAATCCTGTATATTTGATTTGATCGGTGGGGCGCGGTGCGTGGTAATAACCTCGATTAGAATTCGTCCAAAATCATCTTTTGACATTGCCTTCTGAATTTCCGTGACTAGATCTTCTGCAATAAGACAAATAAAACGATCCTCCGGTAAGACTATGACATCTTCCTGTGATTCGCTATTTCCCATATGGTCAGGACGTCAGGATAGGGCATCTGCTTCGAACATTTTCGTGCCAGGGACGTGCTCAATACGTAGGTCAAATTCTGATAGTAGGGACGACCATCTAGCTTGTCTTGGTGTCAGGTGCTGGGCGGTTCGATAATAGGACAAATTCTTGTGATCGCAATGAACTATTGTGGTATGGGGTGATCCATGTAGTAGGTGTTGTTACAGTTCTCTTTTCCCTTTGTTAACGGACTACATTTACTTGTTACAAACCCATAGTTACACTTGGACGTTATCTCCTTTTATAGCTACCTTCATCTTTCCTTTCTTAGATAGCTATGCTCTTTCCCCTTATATTCTTATTGTTCTCTTAACGTATATAAACCCCTCTCATGTACCGTAGTTCTTTAGTTCCAACTTAGTCGAATCTTATCCATAACTTGAACGCTCTTTTGCTCGTTGTCTCAACCGCTCTCCTCGCTCTCTCTCTAGCCTTTGTCATCGTCAGACTTAGTGCCTAGAACCCTTGTCCAGTGATTGGGAACAGACCGAGGCTCTGTTTGTCGCTGTAGACTTGGACACTGAACGATGTTGTGGACATCGACCGTAACATAAGTTGGAACTCAGGACTAGCTCAGGGTATCATCCCTAGCCGACACCATTGAGACCCGCAGCTCTCAGGAACAACCCCCGAACGGATCCGTCACCTATAAGGGGAAATACTACCTTGAATGACAAGAAGTTTTTCTCTACCAATGAACCTGGTACTTTGTTACAGAAGGACGGAAACGAAACGAACCAGTCCCAAACGAATACTTTTCAGGAGACTTCTACTCAGGAGTATCTGAATTTGATTTACCCGATCAAATCTACCTAGACTGGGGTAGTGAAATACAAGGAGAACTGCTCTACCTTGTCAAGGAACCAGAAAACGAACCAGGAAGGACCCTCTACAGAAGATTCTTTAGAGACAGTAACTGACACGGAATCACAGCTAGCCTTTTAGCAGAGTGGGAGGAATTATTACGAATTGAACAAGCCAAGCTTGAGGAAAACCTGTTTGATACAGATTACTCGAAACAAAGACCACCCCCATCTCCGAAAACCAGAACCCCGAGTAGAACCCCTACTCCAGAACCGAAACCGATCACCAGAACACCTACCCCTGAACCACCAATTAACCCCGAACCACCGATCACTCCTGAACCAAGAATGGCATCTGAAACCAGTACAGGCTCTAAAGGAGATATCAAACCGCAGCCGATACGACCCTTTACAGGTAAACGAATCGAAGCAAGGTCATTTTTAGGACAGCTTGAGGATTACTTTACCCTCAATGAACAGAACTATGAAGGAAAAGATGAGAAGAAAGTCAGATATGCGCTCGCATGCATGGGACCAGAACTAGACGATTGGAAGACCATTGTCCGAGGCGAACTAAACAACAACAGAGGCAGTACCACAGCTATATTCAAATGGGGCAACTATGAGGCATTTGAAACACGTTTCATCAATGACTGGGGGGAAGTCAACAGCGCCCTTTGAGCCCTGAACAATCTATCCAAATTAAGAGTTGGAAACGGCGTTTCAGTCCCAGAATACATTAGAAAATTCCGCATGGACATAGGAACCTCTGGGCTCACAGGAATACCCGCTCAACTGCAAGCGTTCGTCAAAGGATTACCTCTAGAACTTGCTAGGACGATCTTACAGGACCAGAGGAAGATCAAAACGATGCAGGAAGCCTATGATAAGGCCGAGGATCACCATAATGCATGGGACATGACAGGACAGGGAAACAGGAGAACCACTGATGGATCTGGAACACGTTTCAATCGAAACAACAATTGATCTGGAACAATCAGAGCTATAAATACCACGACCCCTAGCCGATTGACAGATGATCAAAAGGAGGAATACCAAAAGACTGGCAAGTGTTTCAGATGTGGAACACAAGGACACATCTCCAGGAACTGCTCGAAACGCAACAACGCGTCTTCATCCAGGTCTTCTTATCAGAATAAGACTGTTCGTTTTGTCACTGAGGAACAACAGAAGGAAGAGGACGAACCAGCAAAGAAAATTAGAGCTATCTTTTCAGCAATGTCTACTGAAGAAAAGAATGCCCTCTTAAACGAATTCGAAAACGAGGGTTTTTAGTTAGGAAGCGTCACTCAGCAGTTGGCCCTTCCTTATTATTGAGATCTGAACAGTTAGCACTTGATTCTGTAATAGTATTATCCAACAATGACAAGCGCATTTTGTTAACTATCAAATCGACCGATTTACCCGCTGGAACATCTGCCCTAATTGATTGTGGAGCAGAAGGAAACTTTGTAGATGAAGAAGCAGTAAAAGAACTCAGGAAAGAACGACTTAAGAAACCAATCAAAGTCAGAAATGCAGACGGAACCGTAAATGTGAAAGGAATGATCACACATTGGACCAAGATATGCTACATGATTGAAGGGCAGCAGTTTATCAATTGGTTCTGGATCACTAGGCTAGGCAACCAACAAATGATCTTAGGGATACCTTGGTTAGAAGAAAATAACCCGATCATCAACTGGCAAGAGAAATCTCTGAAAATTGGAGATCCGGACGCATCGCCAAAAGCAATTTGGCAGCTAGCCCTAGATTCCCAGCAATGGGGCGAAGATGACTACTGGATCAGAGTTAAAACATTGGCATCACAGGAATTAGAACACAGGCTAAAGAAAGATGAACCATCTACCACTCTACCGACAGAATATGAGCAATGGCGCACCATCTTTGACAAAAAGGCGTCAGAACACTTCCCATCCAGTCGACCGTGGGATCACGCAATCAACACGAAAGAAGGCTTTGTCCCGAAGGCTAGTAAACTCTACCCTCTATCCGTCAAAGAACAAGGGCTGTTAGACGAGTGGATTGATGAACAGCTCAAGAAAGGATACATTAGACCATCTACATCACCGCAGGCATCACCATTCTTCTTTGTAGCAAAGAAAGAAAGCGGAGCACTCCGACCCTGTCAGGATTATCGATATCTCAATGAATGGACCGTCAAAAACGCATATCCCCTTCCCTTAGTTTCCGATCTCATGACTAAACTACGAGGCGCGAAGTACTTCACCAAACTAGACCTCCAATGGGGATACAATAATGTTCGCATCAAAAAGGGAGATGAATGGAAAGCGGCCTTTATCACCAATCGAGGACTCTATGAACCTACAGTAATGTTCTTTGGATTATGCAACTTGCCGTCAACTTTTCAAACTATGATGAACGAATACTTTAAGGATATGATCAATGAAGGATGGTTAGTCATCTACATGGATGACATGCTAATTTGCGCAGAATCACTGGAACAACTGGAAGAACGGACAAAATGGATTTTACAACAGTTACAAGATAACAATCTATTCCTGAAATTAGAAAAATGCAAGTTCGCCACGCAGGAAGTTGAATTTTTAGGAATGATCATCACCCCTGGACGCATTCAGATGGACCCAATAAAGTTAGCTGGGATTGCCAATTGGCCAGTCCCTACCACAGTCAAACAGGTCCGATCCTCCCTCGGATTTGGGAATTTTTACCGACGCTTCATTGGAAACTTTGCTGCAATCGCTAAACCACTCACCGACCTCACTAAGAAAGCTGAACCATTTGACTGGACTACAGAACGAAACAATGCTTTTGAAACACTAAAGAAACGATTCGCATCTATGCCAGTATTATTAATGCCGGATCCTACTCGACCCTTTATCCTTCAGACTGATGCATCAAATAAAGCGATAGGAGCAGTACTGAAACAAGCTGATGAAACAGGATCTCTACACCCCTGTGGATTTATTTCACATGCATTAACACAAACGGAACAGAACTACCAGATCTATGATCAAGAACTCTTGGCAATCATCAAAGGATTGATGACTTGGCAACATCTACTGCATGGATCACCCCACACTACTATAGTGCACTGTGACCACAAGAATTTGTCCTACTATCGAACGGCCCAACGCTTAACGCCCAGACAAGCTAGATGGTCATCCTTATTGTCAGAATTTGACCTACGCATCGAGCACGTCCCTGGCACAAAAATGTTTGAAGCAGATGCCCTATCCCGACGCCCTGATCATATGGGAAACAGTGAATTACAGGAGAATGTCATAGTCCTACCGGAAGATCGTTTTATTTGTCTTATTGCTGAAGATCTAGTTACAGAAATTCAGAAAGCTATGTCAAAAGACGATTTTGGACGCATTTTAATTGAGGTTATCACCACGCACCGCGCTCCCCCGATCAAATCGAACATACAAGATTGGTCTTACACCAATGGCATTGTCCACTATCTCGGAAAAACCTACATCCCTGACCAGGACGGGTTACGAACCAAATTAATCAAGGAAACGCACGAGGCACAATCATCTGGTCACCCTGGATGATTAAAGACCCTTGAACTCCTTAAGCGTGATTACTGGTGGCCCGGAATGTTCAAACATGTCAGAGAATGGATAGAAGGATGCGCCCTCTGCCAGCAGATGAAAATTAACACACACCCGAACGTACCAGCCCTTCACCCAATTCCGTCGAAAGCAACCCGCCCCTTTCAGCAAGTGACCCTTGATTTCATCACTGATTTACCCCTTTCCGATGGCTTTGATTCGATCCTGGTCACGGTGGACCATGGTCTTACAAAGGGGGTAATTTTCACACTGTGCAAAAAGACAATCGATGCACTAGGTACTGCGGAACTTTACGTATCTGAAATTTTCAAATGGTTTGGCCTACCTGACGTTTTGATCTCGGACCGAGGACCACAATTCTCTGCAAAAGTATTCCAGGAAATACGAAAGGCATTAGGAATCGACCATAGAATGAGCACAGCCTATCACCCTCAGACTGATGGAGAAACAGAACAAGTCAACCAAGAACTAGAAGTCTATCTCCGAATGTTCTGTTCAAACGAACCGCATCTATGGAAACCGCTTCTCCCAATAGCTGAATTTGCTCACAATAACCAACATCACGACACGATCAAGACTTCCCCATTCAGACTAATGTATGGAACGGACCCTGTTGCGCTTCCCACAGCTACTACGCGAATGACCACGCCAGCAGTGGAAGAGCGCCTTCAGTTCTTAAGAAAAGCCAGGGAAGAAGCACTAGCAGCACATGAACTAGCAAGACAACTAGTGGCAACACGACGCAGGGACAAAGCGATACGATTTGAAAAGGGTACCAAAGTATGGCTTGAGAACCGAAATCTTCACATACCATATCCATCCAAAAAGCTAGCACCAAAACGAGAAGGACCCTTCGAAATCGAACAAGTAATGGGACCAGTAACGTACAAATTGAAACTCCCGAAACAATGGCGCATTCACCCTGTGTTTCATGCGTCACTCCTTACCCCATACAAGGAAACGACTGCGCACGGCCCGAATTATATGAAACCACCTCCTGATCTCGTAAATGGACAAGAGGAATTTGAGGTAGAGGCAATTCTAGCCCACAGGAAACGAGGCGCAGGCTACCATTACCTAGTTAAATGGAAAGGCTACGGATCGAATGACAACTCTTGGGAACCTGCTCGCAATCTTGCAAACGCCACTGATATCCTATCAGAATATCAACAACGCCGACACCTCTGAACCATGACGCGGTATAGAAACCGCCACGTCTTGAAACAAAATTACCACTATACAAAACGGAACTGCTCAACACTCTCTTGATACACTATAGCTCTCAAAGAAAAAACCGTCTATACCCATATACAATATCTCCCCTTCCAACACGCTCTTAGAGCACCGACCCCACCAGGAAAACTTACCCGAACTATGGCATTAGTCACACGATACTATTGCACCCCTCGACTTGATCACCGTCACCAAAAGAATCCTTCAGGGATAACGGAATTCCCCTGCAATGATGCCCAGAATTATCTTCCTAAGTACCACGACCTACGATTTTCGACCGACAATCTACCTCTTTACAACGGAGATCCACCTGCCTACCAACTTTTAGCCGCCAGAAGCAGTGACGTTTATAAAAGTGCTCATGGAAGATTGCTTTGCCCAGAAGAATATAAACAAATGGACAAAATCACCAAACAGACGAGGGAGTGTAGCGCACAGATCTGGCTAATCAGCCGAAGAATCAGAATACCGGGAAGGCCTCGCATTCTCATGGAAGACATCCTTGATGAACTTGACTATCTGTCTATTGCAATGGTACAGGTAATAGCGAATATTATTAGGCAAATCAGAAAATTCCGAATTACACCAACAACGACACCAGGGATTGAACATTTAAATTCATTGACCATATTCCTCAGGGAAGAACAAGACCTCCTCACTGACCCTGCAATTGAAGACCCGTTAAACACAGAAAATTGGGACTCCGACACGGAAATCAGCGACCTGGAACACGTATAAACTCTCCAAAATACAATCACTTAATGCCAGTACCCACATTATACCGACATGTTCACTTTCTTTGCCCTCGCCGCCTACTTCATCGCTTTGACACTTCTCTCCTGCGCCCACTGGCGCATCGATGAAACTGCCGCCGCTTTTTCACCTTTCCTCGCCGTCCCTGACCTCCCACTCGAGGTCTTCATCGAAAACACCACCGTCGTCCACTTTGAGGACGACGATTTACATATCCACCCTGCCGCCCTGCTTCCACAAGTACACCCCGACGATCATCACCTCCCACATTTCGCCCAATTTGTCAAAAGAAATACCACACTCACCGTCGTCGCGGATGCCCTTGCCGCCGCCACATGTTCCATCACCAATCTCTCCTCCGCCACCGACAATCTCGCCGCCCTCACCCTCACCATTGACCCGCATGAGATGACCTACGAGGAGCGCGATTCCTTCCTCCGGAATGCACAAAACTTACACAGAGCTGCTGAAGCTCTCAAATGGAAGGTGGAAACGTCAACGAAGGAACTAGATAACGCTGTCAAATGGGCTGAATCTAGGACGGATCACGGTTGGACAACCTCTGGCTGGTAGAAGTCGGTGACTTCTCGCATACAAAGGGGGTAATGTTACAGTTCTCTTTTCCCTTTGTTAACGGACTACATTTACTTGTTACAAACCCATAGTTACGCTTGGACGTTATCTCCTTTTATAGCTACCTTCATCTTTCCTTTCTTAGATAGCTATGCTCTTTCCCCTTATATTCTTATTGTTCTCTTAACGTATATAAACCCCTCTCATGTACCATAGTTCTTTAGTTCCAACTTAGTCGAATCTTATCCATAACTTGAACGCTCTTTTTGCTCGTCGTCTCAACCGCTCTCCTTGCTCTCTCTCTAGCCTTCGTCATCGTCAGACTTAGTGCCTAGAACCCTTGTCCAGTGATTGGGAACAGACCGAGGCTCTGTTTGTCGCTGTAGACTTGGACGCTGAACGACGTTGTGGACATCGACCGTAACACTTAGGAACTGAAGGCGTTCCTCTGCTGCTGGTGTAGTCATTCATGTTGTAGCTGTGGGAAGCGCAACAGGGTCCGTCCCATACATTAGTCTGAATGGGGAAGTTTTGATTGTGTCATGATGTCAGTTATTGTGAGCAAATTCGGCTATTGGGAGAAGCAGTTTCCATAGATGCGGTTCATTGGAGCAGAACATTCAAAGGTAGACTTCTAATTCCTGGTTGACTCGTTCTGTTTCTCCATCAGTCTGAGGATGATAGGCTGTGCTCATTCTATGATCAATTCCTAATGCTTTTCATATTTCCTGAAATACTTTTGCAGAGAACTGTGGTCCTCAATCCGAGATCAAAACGTCAGGTAGGCCAAATCATTTGAAGATTTTGGAGACATAAAGCTCTGCGATGCCTAGAGCATCAATTGTCTTCTTGCAAGGCATGAAAATCACCCCCTTTGTAAGACCATGGTCCACCGTGACCAGGATCGAGTCAAAGCCATCAGACAGGGGTGGATCTGTAATAAAATCAAGGGTTACTTGTTGAAAGGGACGGGTTGCTTTTGACGGAATTGGGTGAAGGGCAGGTACATTTGGGTGCATGTTAATCTTCATCTGTTGACAGAGGGCGCATCCTTCTATCCATTCTCTGACATGTTTGAACATTCCAGGCCACCAGTAATCACGTTTAAGGAGTTCAAGGGTCTTCAATCGTCCAGGGTGACCTGATGATCGTGCTTCATGCATTTCTTTAATCAATTTGGTTCGTAATCCATCTTGATCAGGGATGTAAGTTTTGCCGAGATAGTGAACAATGCCATTTGTATAAGACCAATCCTGTATGTTCGATTTGATTGGTGGAGCGCGATGTGTGGTGATAACCTCAATTAGAATACGTCCAAAATCGTCTTTTGACATTGCTTTCTGAATCTCTGTGACTAGATCTTCTGCAATAAGACGAATAAAACGATCCTCTGGTAAGACTGTGACATCTTCCTGTAATTCACTATTTCCCATATGATCAGGGCGTTGAGATAGGGCATCTGCTTCAAACATTTTTGTGCCAGGGACGTGCTCAATGTGTAGGTCAAATTCTGATAATAGGGATGACCATCTAGCTTGTCTAGGCATTAATCGTTGGGCCGTTCGATAGTAGGACAAATTCTTGTGGTCACAGTGAACTATAGTGGTGTGGGGTGATCCATGTGGTAGATGTTGCCAGGTCATCAATCCTTTGATGATTGCCAAGAGTTCTCGATTGTAGATCTGGTAATTCTGTTCCGTTTGTGTTAATGCATGTGAAATAAATCCACAGGGATGTAGAGATCCTGTTTCATCTGCTTGTTTCAAGACTGCTCCTATCACCTTATTTGATGCATCGGTCTGAAGGATAAAGGGTCGAGTTGGATCTGGCATTAATAATACTGGCATAGATGCAAATTGTTTCTTTAGAATTTCAAAAGCATTGTTCCGTTTAGTGGTCCAGTCAAATGGTTCAGTTTTCTCAGTGAGGTCGGTGAGTGGTTTATCGATGGCGGCAAAATTTCCAATGAAGCGTCAGTTAAAATTCCCAAATCCAAGGAATGATTGGACTTGTTTGACTGTGGTAGGGACTGGCCAATCGGCGATCCCTGCTGACTTTATTGGGTCCATCTGAATGCGTCCAGGGGTGATGATCATTCCTAAAAATTCAACTTCCTGCATGGCGAACTTGCATTTTTCTAATTTCAGGAATAGATTGTTATCTTGTAACTGTTGTAAAATTTGTTTTGTCCGCTCTTCCAGTTGTTCCGGTGTTTCCGCACAGATTAACATGTCATCCATGTAAACGATTAGCCATCCTTCATTGATCATGTCCCTAAAGTATTCGTTCATCATAGTTTGAAAGGTCAACGGCAAGTTGCATAATCCAAAGAACATTACTGTTGGTTCATAGAGCCCTCGATTGGTAATAAAGGCTGCTTTCCATTCATCTCCCATTTTGATGCAGACATTGTTGTATCCCCATTGGAGGTCTAGTTTGGTGAAGTACTTGGCGCCTCGTAGTTTAGTCATGAGATTGGAAACTAAGGGAAGGGGATATGTGTTTTTGATGGTCCATTTGTTGAGGTATTGATAATCCTGACAGGGTCAGAGTGCTCCACTTTCTTTCTTTGCTACAAAGAAGAACGGTGATGCCTGCGGTGATGTAGATGGTTTAATATATCCTTTCTTGAGTTGTTCATCAATCCATTCGTCTAACAACCCCTGTTCTTTGACGGATAGAGGATAGAGTTTACTAGCCTTCGGGACAAAGCCTTCCTTTGTATTGATTGCATGATCCCATGGTCAACTGGATGGGAAACATTCTGATGCCTTTTTGTCAAAGATGGTGCACCATTGCTCATATCCTGTTGGTAGAGTGGTAGATGGTTCGTCTTTCTTTAGCCTGTGTTCTAGTTCCTGTAATGCCGATGTTTTAACTCTAATCCAATAGTCATCTTTGCCCCATTGCTGGGAGTCGAGGGCTAGCTGTTACGGTTGATGTCCACAATGTCGTTCAGCGTCCAAGTCCACAGCAACAAACAGAGTCTCGGTCTGTTCCCAATCACTGGACAAGGGTTCTAGGCACTAAGTCTGACGATGATGAAGGCTAGAGAGAGAGCGAGGAGAGCAGTTGAGGTGACGAGCAAAAGAGCGTTCAAGTTATGGATAAGATTTGACTAAGTTGGAACTAAGGAACTACGGTACATGAGAGGGGTTTATATACGTTGGGAGAACAATAGAAACTAAAGGGGAAAGAGCATAGCTATCTAGGAAAGGAAAGGTGAAGGTGGTTATAAAGGAGATGACGTCCAAGCGTAGCTATGGGTTTGTAATGAATAAATGTAGTCCATTAACAAAGGGAAAAGAGAATTGTAACATTACCCCCTTTGTATGCAAGAAGTCACCGACTTCTACCAGCCAGAGGTTGTCCAGCCATGATCCGTCCTAGACTTGGCCCATTTGACAGCGTTGTCTAGTTCTTTTGTCAATGTTTCCACCTTCCACTTGAGAGCTTCAGCCGCTCTGTGTAAATTTTGTGCGTTCTGGAGAAAGGAATCGCGTTCCTCATAGGTCATCTTGTGTGGGTCAATAGTGAGGGTGAGGGCGGCAAGATTGTCAGTGGTGGAGGAGAGATTGGTGATAGAACATGTGGCAGCGGCGAGAGCATCAGCGACGACAGTGAGAGTAGTGTTCCTTTTGACGAATTGGGCGAAATGCGGGAGGTGGTGATTGTCAGGGTGTACCTGGGGAAGGAGGTCGGCAGGGGTGATATGGAGGTCGTCATCCTCGAAGTGGATGACTGTGGTGTTTTCGATGAAGACCTCAAGTGGGAGGTCTGGGATGGCAATGAAGGGCGAGAAGGCGGCGACTGTTTCTTCAATGCGCCAGTGAGCGCAGGAGAGGAGGGCCAGGATGGTGAAGTAGGCGACAAGGGCGAAGAAGGTGAACATGTCGGTATGATGTGAGTACTGGCGTTAGGTAATGATACCTGAAGAGTTTATACATATTCCAGATCGCTGATTTCCATGTTGGAGTCCGAACTTTCTATATCCAGTGGGTCTTCGATTGCAGGGTTGGTGAGGAGTTCTCGTTCTTCTATGATGAACCTGGTTAACGAATTTAGATGTTGAATTCCTAGTGCTGTTGTTGGGGTGACTAAGAATCTTCTGATTCTCCTGACGATGTCCGCTATTACCTCTCCCAGTGCAATAGACAAATATTGAAGATCATCAAGGATGTCTTCCATGAGAATGCAAGGCCTTCCTGGTATTCTGATTCTTCGGCTAATTAACCAGATTTGTGCGCTACACTCCCATATCTGTTTAGTGATCTCGTCCATCTGCTTATATTCTTCCGGACATAGCAATCTTCCATGAGCGCTTTTATAAATGTCACTGTTTCTGATGGCTAGAAGTTGGTAGGCAGGTGGATCCTTATTATATGCAGGTAGATTGTCAGTTGAGAATCGTAGGTCATGGTACTTGGGAAGATAGTTCTGGATGGCATTGCAGGGGAACTCTGTTGTTCCTGAAGGGTTCTTTCGGTGATGGTGATCAAGTCGAGGGGTGCGGTAGTATCGTGTGACCAATGCCACAGTTCGGGTGAGTTTTCCTGGCGGGTTCGGTGCTCTAGGAGCGTGTTGGAAGGGGGGGTATTGTATGTGGGTGTAGATGGTCTTTTCTTTAAGAGCTATAGTGTATCGAGAGAGTGTTGAGCAGTTCCGTTTTGTATAGTGGTAATTTTGTTTCAAGACATGGCGGTTTCTGTATCAAGTCATGGTTCAGAGGTGTTGGCGTTGTTGATATTCTGATAGGATATCAGTGGCGTTTGTAAGATTGCAAGTGGGTTCCCAAGAATTGTCATTTGATCCATAGCCTTTCCATTTAACTAGGTAATGGTAGCCTGCGCCTCGCTTCTTGTGGGCTAGAATTGCCTCTACTTCGAATTCCTCTTGTCCATTTATGAGATCAGGGGGTGGTTTCACATAGTTCGGGCCGTGCGCAGTTGTCTCTCTATACGGGGTAAGGAGTGATGTATGAAACACAGGGTGAATGCGCCATTGTTTTGGGAGTTTCAATTTGTATGTTACTGGTCCCATCACTTGTTCGATTTCAAAGGGTCCTTCTCGTTTTGGTGCTAGCTTTCTGGACTGATATGGTATGTGAAGATTTCGGTTCTCAAGCCATACTTTGGTGCCCTTTTCGAATTGTATTGCTTTATCCTTGCGTCATCTTGCCACTAGTTGTCTTGCTAGTTCATGTGCTGCTAGCACTTCTTCTCTGGCTTTCCTTAGGAACTGAAGGCGCTCCTCTGCTGCTGGTGTGGTCATTTGTGTAGTAGCTGTCAGAAGCGCAACAGGGTCTGTCCCATACATTAGTCTGAATGGGGAAGTTTTGATTGTGTCATGATGTCGGTTATTGTGAGCAAACTTGGCTATTGGGAGATGCGGTTTCCATAGATGCGGTTCATTGGAGCAGAACATTCAGAGGTAGACTTCTAGTTCCTGGTTGACCCGTTCTGTTTCTCCGTCGGTTTGGGGATCATAGGTATCAGGACTCCCTCGGCGCGATGCCTAAGAGCCCCAGACAGCAGACAAGACAGGAGGAGGAAGAGGAGGGAGGGGAAACCCGAGAGAACTCAACTGAGGACTCTGGGTGCTGAATTGCACTCCTTATATACTACGACAGGTGGTCTGTGCACTACCCTAAGCCCTACTCTAAGTATAGTACAGTATGAGTAAGACGACTGCGCATGTAGTAATGGTAATGAGTCATCAGCGCCGAGCTCCGGTATCTTATCTACGGCTTTATCTAAGCGCCAAGCGATAGGCGCCTGCTTAGTCAGCATGTGTTTATATAATACGAAGAAAATAAATAATAAAATGAAAATGACTTGGTGAAAAAGCCGAAGCTTTTCAGTCGGTCATGACAGTACCCCCTTTTTAAGATTTGGCTTCCAGACAAATTTAAACTTCATTGTCATCTTTCAGCATATTGCGCTCTATCATGGATGATTCCTCTATTTCTTTGATGATGGGGGAGAGTGGTCGTGAAGGTGGGGTGAGGTCTTCAATCGTTTCAGTGCAAGGCGCTATATCATGCAATTGTCGTAAGCACATGTTACATTGACATGGCCCTTCCACGTCTCCTGGCTCTGTAAGGGTATCTAAACCTTTTCTTCCTTTCCATTTTTGCCAGTTTTGTTCCCATTTTGCAGCTGGTGCTACTGCATTAACATCGATTTTGGACACTATTTTGTCTGAGGATTGAGTGAAGTTTTCATAGGGTCTGAAAGTCAACCCGCTAAAGGTTGCTTTGTCAAGCCTTCTGATGGCTCCAGGGTTTCTATCATAAAAGTTTTTTATTTTTCTTTTCGCGTTTTGTAGGTTGTCCAATGGTTCCCAGGAGTTGTGCTCAGCGGTGTATCCTTTCCACCTTACTAAGTACTCCATTTTGTTTCTTTTTAGTCGCATGTCGATTATTTCTTCTACCTCATATTCCTTTTCACCGTCTATCTCAATTGGCAGTGGAGGTTGTGCTTTTTGCCCTTTCATTGGTCGTTTCCAAGGGCGGATTCGCGAGACATTTACCACGGGATGGATTTGTTGCAAGAAGGGGAGATCTAATTCCACTGCATTCGACAACACTATTTTCTTGATTGGGTATGGCCCAATCCATCTTTCCACCAGTTTCCTAGTTGGTTGGCCTGTCAACCTTAAATCTTTGGTTGACAACCATACTTTATCTCCAACTTTGTACTCTGGTGCATCTGACCTGTGTCTATCAGCGTACAGCTTCATATCACCCTGTGATTTTAGCAAGGCTGCCTGAGTTTCCTCGTGAATTTCCTTCATTTTTTGAGCAAACTCTGATGCTGCTGGGTGGCTTCCTTCTCTTCTTGGCTCCATTCCCATCCTGGGGTGTTTGCCATAATTGACAAAGAAGGGGGTCTGTTTAGTGGATGCCTGAATTTTGTTATTGTAACTAAATTCGGCAATGGCTAACCATCCAGACCAGTCTTCTTGTCTATGATCTACGAAGATCCTCAGGTACTGTTCCAAGTCCTGATTCATTCGTTCTGTTTGTCCATCTGTCTGTGGATGGAATGCTGTGGACAAATCTGTGCTAATGCCCAACATTTGGTTCAGCTCCTTCATCATTTGCGCGGCGAACTGTGGACCGTGATCTGAGATTATTGATTCGGGGAGTCCATGGAGTTTCCAAACATGGTCCCTAAATAATGTGGCTAGTCCCTGCGCCGATGTCTCTTCTGAGGTGGGGATGAAATGCGCCATTTTTGACATTCTGTCACAAACTACCAAAATTGTGTTATGACCATGTGATTCTGGTAATTTTGTGATGAAGTCAGCGGAAATGTGCGTCCACGGCCTTGCTGGTGCTGAGTTTGGCATTAGTTTTCCAGCAGGAGGCTCTGGGAAATTCTTATTCCGCTGGCACTTGTCACATCCATTGACATATTTTTTAATGAATCTGGTGATTCCAGGCCACCAGTAGTTTCTTGTGACGAGTTTGATCGTCTTCCATTGTCCTCCATGTCCAGCAATGGGCGTGTCATGGTGTAGGCGGACTATTTCCATCCGCAGCTTTTCATCCTTGGGTATGTAGACTTTTCCTTGCCAGAGGATAAGTTCCTGCTCCATCTCCCATTCTCGAGCATTTAATTGACATATTTATTAATGAATCTGGTGATTCCAGGCCACCAGTAGTTTCTTGTGACGAGTTTGATCGTCTTCCATTGTCCTCCATGTCCAGCAATGGGCGTGTCATGGTGTAGGCGGACTATTTCCATCCGCAGCTTTTCATCCTTGGGTATGTAGACTTTTCCTTGCCAGAGGATAAGTTCCTGCTCCATCTCCCATTCTCGAGCATTTAATTGACATATTTATTAATGAATCTGGTGATTCCAGGCCACCAGTAGTTTCTTGTGACGAGTTTGATCGTCTTCCATTGTCCTCCATGTCCAGCAATGGGCGTGTCATGGTGTAGGCGGACTATTTCCATCCGCAGCTTTTCATCCTTGGGTATGTAGACTTTTCCTTGCCAGAGGATAAGTTCCTGCTCCATCTCCCATTCTCGAGCATTTAGTGTTTTAACACCAGCCTTTTTCATGGCTTCTACTGCCTTTACTACTGCTTCGTCACGTGCTTCAGAGTGTCGAATTTTGTTTAGTAATTCCTTTTCTGAGCTATGAATAAATACGTGACCATGACGTAGTGCACCGATTTTGAAAAAGTCCGGTTTGAGGAACGTGACATCCTTGTTGTCATCATCTACCCCCTTTTTATGGTCTGGCCTCCTGGACAGAGAGTCGGCTTTTCCCATGGTAACACCAGCTTTATGATGCAACACAAAATTAAATCTACTGAGGTACAAGGCCCATCTAGCCTGTCTGCGATTCAACTTTTTTGCACTCATAAAGTACTCGAGATTCTTGTGATCAGTCCAAATCTCGAACTGTTCACGTGCTCCTTCCAAGTAATGACACCATGTTTCCAGGCAACACATAATGCCTAGCATTTCTTTGTCATGGACGTCATAGTTGCGCTCAGTATCATTGAGCGACTTTGATAGGTAGGCCACCGGCCTCCATTTATCATCCTTGCAGAGCATAGACAAAACGCCACCTGTAGCATAGTCTGATGCATCTGACTCCACCCTGAACTTCCTATCTGAATCCGGGGCAACTAGCAAGGGTTGCTCAGAGCATAGACAAAACGCCACCTGTAGCATAGTCTGATGCATCTGACTCCACCCTGAACTTCCTATCTGAATCCGGGGCAACTAGCAAGGGTTGCTCAGAGCATAGACAAAACGCCACCTGTAGCATAGTCTGATGCATCTGACTCCACCCTGAACTTCCTATCTGAATCCGGGGCAACTAGCAAGGGTTGCTCCGTGAATATCTTTTTCAGGCTTTGGAAAGCCTTTTCTTGGACCTCCATCCATTCCCATGTTTTTTCTTTTCTGACCAGATCGTGTAGTGGTCATGCAATTTTGGCGAAGTCCTGTACAAAGCACCTATAGTAGTTGGCAAGTCCTAGGAACCTTTGTACGTCTTTGACACAAGAAGGGGTGGGCCAGTTAATAATAGCTTCGACCTTTTTTGTATCCATTTGGATTCCCTTGGGTCCTAGGACAACGCCCAAGAATTCTACTTCTTCTACGCACCACACACACTTTTCTGGTTTTACATACAGATCATTCTCTTCCAATCGCTGCAAGACTTGTTGTACAATTGCGTCATGCTCCTCCTTTGTTTTAGTAAAGATGAGTATGTCATCAATGTACACAATGACTTTTCCTGCGTTGATCATATCGCGGAAAATGTCATTCATCATTGCTTGGAAGGTGGCCGGCGAGTTGGTCAGCCTGAAGAACATTACTACCAGTTCAAAAGAACCTTCAGGGGTAGTGAATGTGGCTTTCCATTCATTGCCTTCCTTGATCCATACGTTATTATAACCCCACCTAAGATCTAGCTTAGTGAAGTATTTCGCGCTCCCTGCTCGATCTACAAGCTCCGATATAAGTGGTAGCAGGTAGTTATTCTTAACTGTCCACTCATTCAGGTATCTGTAGTCCTGAACCATCCACTTCTTTCCATCTTTTTTGCTTACAAAGAAGACGGGTGACGTCTGTGGTGATTTGGAGGGTCGAATATACCCTTTTGATAGTTGATCATCCACAAAGTTCCGTACTTCTTGAAGCTCATCTGGGGATAGGGGATAGACCTTCCCTTTCCAGGGTTGATAGCCTGGTTTGGTGTCTATTGCATGATCCCAAGGCTTTCTAGCCGGCATGCGCTCTGATGCTGTTACAGTTCTCTTTTCCCTTTGTTAAACGGACTACATTTACTTGATTACAAACCCATAGTTACGCTTGGACGTTATCTCCTTTCATAGCTACCTTCACCTTTCCTTTTCTAGATAGCTATGCTCTTTCCCCTTTAGTTTCTATTGTTTTTTAAACGTATATAAACCCCTCTCATGTACTGTAGCTCTTTAGTTCCAACTTAGTCGAATCTTATCCATAACTTAAACGCTCTTTTGCTCGTCGCCTCAACCGCTCTCCTTGCTCTCTCTCTAGCCTTCGTCATCGTCAGACTTAGTGCCTAGAACCCTTGTCCAGTGATTGGGAACAGACCGAGACTCTGTTTGTCGCTGCAGACTTGGACGCTGAACGACGTTGTGGACATTGACTGTAACATAAGTTGGAACTCAGGACCAGCTCAGGGTATCACTCCTAGCCAACACCATTGAGACCTGCAGCTCTCAGGAACGACCCCCGAACGGATCCGTCACCTATAAGGGGAAATACTATCTTGGACGATGAGAAGTTTTTCTCTACCAACGAACCTGGTATTTTGTTACAGAAGGACGGAAACGAAACGAACCAGTCCCAGACAGATATTTTTCAGGAGACTTCTACTCAGGAGCCTTTGAATTCGATTTACCCGATCAAATCTACCTAGACTGGGGTAGTGAAATACAAGGAGAACTGCTCTACCTTGTAAAGGAACCAGAAAACGAACCAGGAAGGACCCTCTATAGGAAATTCTTTAGTGAAAGCGACCGACACGGGATCACAGCTAGCCTTTTAGCAGAGTGGGAAGAATTACTACGAATTGAACAAGCCAAGCTTGAGGAAAACCCATTTGATACAGATTACTCAAAACAAGGACCACCCCCATCTCCGAAACCCAGAACTCCAAGTAGAACCCCTACTCCAGAACCGAAACCAATCACCAGAACACCAACCCCTGAACCACCGATTAACCCCGAACCACCAATCACTCCTGAACCAAGAATGGCGTCTGAAACCAGTGCTAGCTCTAAAGGAGATATCAAACCGCAGCCTATACGACCTTTTACAGGCAAATGAATCGAAGCAAGGTCATTTTTAGGACAGCTTGAGGATTACTTTCCCCTCAATGAACAGAACTATGAAGGAAAAGATGAAAAGAAAGTCAGGTATGCGCTTGCATGCATGGGACCAGAACTAGACGACTGGAAAACTATTATCCGAAGCGAATTGAATGACAACAGAGGCAGTACCACAGCCACGTTCAAATGGAGCAACTATGAAGCATTTGAAACACGTTTCATCAATGACTGGGGGGAAGTCAACAGCGCCCTTTGAGCCCTGAACAATCTATCCAAATTAAGAGTTGGAAACGGTGTTTCAGTCCCAGAATACATCAGAAAATTTCGCATGGATATAGGAACCTCTGGACTCACTGGAATTCCCGCTCAGTTGCAGGCATTTGTCAAAGGATTACCCTTAGAACTTGCTAGGACGATCTTACAGGACCAAAGGAAGATCAAAACGATGCAAGAAGCCTATGATAAGGCTGAGGATCACCATAATGCTTGGGATATGACAGGACAGGGGAACAGAAGAACCAATGATGGATCTGGAACACATTTCAATCGAAACAACAATCGATCCGGAGCAATCAGAACTATAAATACCACGACTCCTAGCTGATTGACTGATCTATTTCTGAAACTTGAAAAATGCAAGTTCGCCACACAGGAAGTCGAGTTCTTAGGAATGATCATCACCCCTGGACGCATTCAGATGGACCCAATAAAGTTAGCAGGGATCGCCGATTGGCCAGTTCCTACCACAGTCAAACAAGTCCGATCATTCCTCGGATTTGGGAACTTTAACCGACGTTTCATTGGAAATTTTGCTGCCATTGCTAAACCACTTACCAACCTCACTAAGAAGACGGAACCATTTGACTGGACCACTGAACGGAACAACACTTTTGAAATTCTGAAGAAACAGTTTGCATCTATGCTGGTACTATTAATGCCAGATCCCACTCGACCCTTTATCCTTCAAACCAATGCATTGAACATGTCCCCGGTACCAAAATGTTTGAAGCAGATGCCCTATCCCAACGCCCTGATCATATGGGAAACAGTGAATTACAAGAAGACATTGTAGTCCTACCAGAGGATCATTTTATTCGTCTTATTGCAGAAGATCTAGTCACAGAAATTCAGAAAGCAATGTCAAAAGACGATTTCGGACGCATTCTAATCAAGGTTATCACCACGCACCGTGCCCCACCGATCAAATTGAACATACAAGATTGGTCTTATACCAATGGCATTGTTCACTATCTCGGAAAAACCTACATCCCTGACCAAGACGGGTTACGAACCAAATTGATTAAGGAAATGCATGAGGCACGATCATCAGGTCACCCTGGACGACTAAAGACCCTTGAACTCCTTAAGCGCGACTACTGGTGGCCCGGAATGTTCAAGCATGTCAGGGAATGGATAGAAGGATGCGCCCTCTGTCAGCAGATGAAGATTAACACACACCCAAATGTACCAGCCCTTCACCTGATCCCGTCAAAAGCTACCTGTCCCTTTCAACAAGTAACCCTTGATTTCATCACTGATCTACCCCTTTCTGATGGCTTTGACTCGATCCTGGTCACGGTGGACCATGGTCTTACAAAGGGGGTAATTTTCACACCTTGCAAAAAGACAATCGATGCACTAGGCACTGCGGAACTTTACGTCTCCGAAATTTTCAAACGGTTTGGCCTACCCGACGTTTTGATCTCGGATTGAGGACCACAGTTCTCCACAAAAGTATTTCAAGAAATACGAAAAGCATTAGGAATCGACCATAGAATGAGCACAGCCTATCATCCTCAGACTGATGGAGAAACAGAACGAGTCAACCAAGAACTAGAAGTCTACCTTCGAATGTTCTGCTCCAATGAACCACATCTATGGAAACTGCTTCTCCCAATAGCCGAGTTTGCTCACAATAACCGACATCATGACACAATCAAAACTTCCCCATTCAGACTAATGTATGGGATGGACCCTGTTGCGCTTCCCACAGCTACAGCACGAATGACTACACCAGCAGCAGAGGAATGCCTTCAGTTCTTAAGGAAGGCCAGAGAAGAAGCGCTAGCAGCACATGAACTAGCAAGACAATTAGTGGCAAGACGACGCAAGAACAAAGCAATACGATTCGAAAAGGGCACCAAAGTATGGCTTGAGAACCGAAATCTTCACATACCATATCAATCCAGAAAGCTAGCACCAAAACAAGAAGGACCCTTTGAAATCGAGCAAGTGATGGGACCAGTAACATACAAACTGAAACTCCCGAAACAATGGCGCATTCACCCTGTGTTTCATACGTCACTCCTTACCCCGTACAGGGAAACGACTGCGCATGGGCCAAACTATGTGAAACCACCCCCTGATCTCGTAAATGGACAAGAGGAATTCGAGGTAGAGGCAATTCTGGCCCATAGGAAGCGAGGCGCAGGCTACCATTACCTAGTTAAATGGAAAGGCTACGGATTGAATGATAACTCCTGGGAACCCACTCGCAATCTTGCAAACGCCATTGATATTCTGTCAGAATACCAACAACGCCAACACCTCTGAACCATGACTCGATACAGAAACCACCACATCTTGAAACAAAACTATCATTACACAAAACGAAACTGTTCGATACTCTCTTGATACACTATAGCTCTCAAAGAAAAAAATGTCTATACCCACATACAATACCTTCCTCTCCAACACACCCCTAAGGCACCAAACTTGTCAGAAAAACCTACACGAACAATGGCACTGATCACATGATATTATCGCATTCCCCGACTCAACCACCAACACCAGAGGAACCCTTCAGGAACAATAGAGCTCCCCTGCAATACCATCAGGAGATATCTTCCCAAATACCATGATTTACGATTCGCAGTAACCGATCTACCTAGTTATAATGAAGATCCACCAGCCTACCAACTTCTAGCCATCAGGAATAGTAATGTTTACGAAAGCGCTCATGGAAGATTGCTATGTCCAGAAGAGTATAAACAAATGGATGAGATCACCATACAGACACGAGAGTGTAGCGCACAAATTTGGTTACTTGGACGCCGAATCAGAATTCCAGGAAGACCCCGTATTCTTATGGAAGACATCCTTGACGACATTCAGTATCTGCTCGATGAGCAAGTTGAATTAATAGCAGATATTATCAGAAGAGTCCGAAGATTTTTAGTCACCCCTACCATGGTACCAGGGATTCAGCATCTGAATTCATTAACCAGGTTCATCTCAGAAGAATGAGAACTCCTTACTGACCCTGCAGTCGAAGATCCGTTAGATATAGAGAGTTCAGATTCGGACATGGAAATTAGTGATCTGGAATACGTATAAATTCTTCAAGTGTCACCACTTAATGCCAAACTCACATCGAAAACCATGTTCACCTTCTTCGCCCTTGCCGCCTACTTCATCGCCCTGGCCCTCCTCTCCTGCGCTCATTGGCACATCAACGAAACTGCTGCTGCCTTCTTGCCCTTCCTTGCCATCCCAGACCTCCCACTCGAGGTCTTCATAGAAAATACGACAGTCATCCACTTCGAGGATGACAACTTCCATATCCATCCAGCCGACCTCCTTCCCCAGATACACCCTGAGGATCATCATCTCCCGCACTTTGCCCAGTTCGTCAAAAGGAACACCACGCTCACCGTCGTCGCTGACGCTCTCGCCGCCGCCACCTGTTCTATCACCAACCTCTCCTCCGCAACCGACAATCTCGCTGCCCTCACCCTCACTATCGATCCACACAAGATGACCAATGAGGAACGCAACTCCTTCCTCCGCAACGCACAAAACCTGCATCGAGCTGCTGAGGCCCTCAAATGGAAGGTGGAAACATCGACAAAAGAACTAGACAATGCCGTCAAATGGGCCGAGTCTAGGACAGATCATGGCTGGACAACTTCTGGCTGGTAGAAGTCGGTGACTTCTCGCATACAAAGGGGGTAATGTTACAGTTCTCTTTTCCCTTTGTTAAATGGACTACATTTACTTGATTACAAACCCATAGTTACGCTTGGACGTTATCTCCTTTCATAGCTACCTTCACCTTTCCTTTTCTAGATAGCTATGCTCTTTCCCCTTTAGTTTCTATTGTTCTTTAAATGTATATAAACCCCTCTCATGTACTGTAGCTCTTTAGTTCCAACTTAGTCAAATCTTATCCATAACTTAAATGCTCTTTTGCTCGTCGCCTCAACCGCTCTCCTCGCTCTCTCTCTAGCCTTCGTCATCGTCAGACTTAGTGCCTAGAACCCTTGTCCAGTGATTGGGAACAGACCGAGACTCTGTTTGTTGCTGCAGACTTGGACGCTGAATGACGTTGTGGACATCAACCATAACAGATGCTCCCTTTTCGAAGATTTTGAGGTATTGATGGTATTGTTCAGGTACCATCTCTTTTGCTGTGAGTTTTGCCAACTCCCGCACATGCCTCATCGATCCGGCCTTTGATCCGGAGGATGATGGAAACACTGGTAAGAATGGGTATTTATCCCCATACTTGTATTGACCTGGGTGTTTCATTTGTTCCATGTACATGAGATGCTTCTCACTTTCCTCTTTTTCTTCGAGCCAGTGCGTGAAGTCTAGTTCTTTCTCCTGTTCCCACAGATATTCCAGAACACGCCAGTGTTCCGCTGATCGGACCTTCTGTTCCCGCTTCTTGGTCCACTCCCTTTGCCTATGTCCACAGCTCCGTGGACAACGTGTCAATTTGACTTGGCCAGTCTCCCAATTGATTTCAGGATTGTGCTTTCGTAACCATGTGGATCCGATGATTACGTTGGTTTTTCCCAGCTCGCATATCTCAAAGGTGGCTCGTTCCTTGTGCCCTTGATAAGATAAGAGAAGATCAACCTCATGGGTGATCATTCCTCCTTCGTTATTTGTTCCATCCACATTCCGAACTTGAATGGGGCGTTCCAAGGGTATGAGTTTGAACCCCATCCTTTTTGCATATGCGGCATGCATGAATAACCCTGTTGCCCCCGAATCGAGCAACGCGGTTTGTTGGGTTTGTTCATGTGTGTCCAACCTTTCCAACCCAATTTCCATCAAGATTTCGTCCTTTCGTCCTATCGACCTAACTAAGAATTCCTTTTCTCCCTTTTTCAACATCCTTTTTGGACAAGCAGTTTCAGCGCTAGGCGCTATATCATGCTGCTTTCCTTTTAAGTCTTTTTGTCCCTTTGTAGATACTGGTACTACTGTATTTGGTAACGAGGAATTAAGCACAGGTTTAGCCGCCCTGCCGTGCTCCTTGGGAGTGACACTTTCAGTGCCATGCACTATATCACAGTGTTTCACCTGGGAGTTTGCCTCTTGTGGGAACGTCTCAGAAGTCCTTGAGACTCCTGAGATGGTCCTTGCATCAACCCGGTCAGCGCTAGGCGCTATATCAAGGGGCTGTGCACTATCTAATCTATCTAGTACAGCGTATCTATTTCGAGAGTCTAGTACGGGACCTACTGACTCTCTTCCTCTTTTAAATTCTCTTCTCCTTTCTTGAAGTACTCCTTCATTTCATCAAACGTCATTGTACGAATATCGAGTCCTGATCTGCAGTTCCTAGAAATGTGTCCGATCTTGCCGCATTTGTAACATCTGAGGGGCGGTCTTTGATTTTGATCGACGTCCATTGCATTAGGGTCCAGCCAATTTGCCGTACTACTTGAACTCGCGGAGGCTCCAGCTCCCAATCGTCCCTGACTTGCTGATCCCGATCCGAATTTCCATTGGGGTTTTGGCTGGGCAGGGGCTACCGGCTTTGCCATATCCGGGCCTTTGGATGCTCCTTCACTCCTATTGGCGGAGCTACTGGTCTGCGAGGAGTAGTACTTCTCCTCGGCTTTCGCCTGTCTCCACTGGCGATCTAATCTTACTGCTTTTTGATACCATCCTTCAATGGTCTCAGGTACTTCGTTGGCCTCCATAATCCTTTTACGGAGTCCAGTATTCAAACTTCATTTCAACTCTTCGATAAGGGCTCTCCCTAGGTACCCAGTTCCTTGTGATACCTTTTTAAATTTTTGCATGTGTTCCTCACACGTGCTGGACCCTTGTGTCATGGTCCACATCTCCAAGATCTTTGATGACTGCTCATCAGTGTCACCAAAGTCCCTTCTGATCTGCCTAAATAATTGTTCCGCCGTTTGCGGAATTCCTTCTTCATCGTTGGCCATCTGCTCCAACAGATTGTCCTTCCAATCTGCGGCAAAGCCTTCTGTCATGTACAAGATGATCAACAAGATCCGCTCCTCCTCGTCGGATTCCAGCATCTTTAATTGAATGTACAACCTGCATGCATTTATGAAATTTGTCACTTCGGACATCTTTCCGGAAAAGACCGGAGGTTTGGCTACATCTATTCTAGATGCTCCGCCATTACCAGTCCCGGGAATATTGAATACCGTCCCTGGCGGTATGTTAACAATATTGGCGGGGGGAGGAGTGTGTGCTGCTGCAGCTGCGGCGGCTTGTGCAGCGTTGGTTTGTAGCTGTGTCAGCTGATTTTGGAGGGCTTGGATGGTCGCGGCTTGCACATTGAGGAGGTTTAGCAATTCTGCTGAGGTCATTTCTTGGGGCGCCGCCATACTGTGATAGTTTGGCAGTGGCGATGTAGGTGATGGTGTAAGCGGGGGTGGTGGTGATGAAAACAGTGGTGCGGGTTCTCCAATGAAATCTGCGTCGGAGTTGAAAAATAGGTTTGGATTTAAGGTGGCTGGATTTGGTACTAGTATAGGAAACGGTGCTGCTTCCCACTGATGTGGTTCCTCTGTGATAGAGTTGGTAGAGTGTGATGATGATGAGGAAGTAGATTCTCCTTCTGATGAACTAAAACCTGCGTCGTTTGGATCAAGATCGCCTGTGACAGCGTCCCAAAAAGTATCGTTATTTGTATCTCCTATTTTGTACTTGTACGTAAGTGAGGGAGGTCTTGGCCTGTCACTTGCTTGGGAACGTATGTACGAAACGTGCACTCAGGGTCTACAACCACCCCTGCAGTGCTACAATTTATGATACTGACTACTAGTTTTTATTTATGGATGAAGGGTCTATCTAATCAGGGTCCGAACGGTTGTCCTGATACCACTACACCGTACGGGTGCAGGTCTTTCTCAGAGGTGCATGACCAAGCGGCGGCTACCTCCAAGGGGTATGGGAAAAGGGTAGATACGTAAACTAATAGTATAGCCTTCAGAGGCCTAGACCAGGGCAATTTAACGCGCCAGGGGGCTGGTGAGGCTGGTCCCTGGATACGAATCACGTATCGTGTGATTAGTCCGGCACTGGTCTCCTGTGCACAGGTAACCCTATCAACCAGGTTAGGTTCTTTGGTTTGCGTAGACCGGGAACATAGTGCAAAGCTAGTCAAGGGCCGCGATGCAGGGCCACTGGGTGCACAGTTTTAACGGTGTCTGGCAACCGATACCACAATTTTAACATCGGCATACGACGGTGTAATCCCCCTGTTCTCTGTCCACTTAAGCCTGTGGTCCGGCTGTAGCAAGCGTGGGGCTGTTGAGCGAACTAGTCGAGTTCTACTATCAGGACTCCCTCGGCGTGACGCCTAAGAGCCCCAGACAGCAGACAAGACAGGAGGAGGAAGAGGAGGGAGGGGAAACCCGAGAGAACTCGACTGAGGACTCTGGGTGCTGAATTGCACTCCTTATATACTACGACAGGTGGTCTGTGCACTACCCTAAGCCCTACTCTAAGTATAGTACGGTATGAGTAAGACGACTGCACATGTAGTAATGGTAATGAGTCATCAGCACCGAGCTCCGGTATCTTATCTACGGCTTTATCTAAGCGCCAAGCGATAGGCGCCTGCTTAGTCAGCATGTGTTTATATAATACAAAGAAAATAAATAATAAAATGAAAATGACTTGGTGAAAAAGCCGAAGCTTTTCAGTCGGTCATGACAATAGGCTGTGCTCATTCTATGGTAAATTCCTAGCACTTTCCGTATTTCCTGAAATACTTTTGCGGAGAACTGTGGTCCTCGATCCGAGATTAAAATGTCAGGTAGGCCAAATCATTTGAAAATTTCAGAGACATAAAGTTCTGCGGTGCCTAGAGCATCGATTGTCTTCTTGCAAGGTGTGAAAATTACCCCCTTTGTAAGACCATGGTCCACCGTGACCAGGATTGAGTCAAAGCCATTGGAAAGGGGTAGATCAGTGATGAAATCAAGGGTTACTTGCTGGAAGGGGCAGGTTGCTTTCAACGGAATCAGGTGAAGGGCTGGTACATTTGGGTGTGTGTTAATCTTCATCTGCTGACAGAGGGCGCATCCTTCTATCCATTCCCTGACATGTTTGAACATTCCGGGCCACCAGTAGTCATGCTTAAGGAGTTCAAGGGTTTTTAATCGTCCAGGGTGACCTGATGATTGCGCCTCGTGCATTTCCTTAATCAATTTGGTTCATAACCCGTCTTGGTCAGGGATGTAGGTCTTTCCGAGGTAGTGAACAATGCCATTGGTATAAGACCAATCTTGTATGTTCAATTTGATTGGTGGGGTGCGGTGCGTGGTGATAACCTCAATTAGAATACATCCAAAATCGTCTTTTGACATTGCTTTCCGAATTTCTGTGACTAGATCTTCTGCAATAAGACGAATAAAACGATCCTCTGGTAGGACTACAATATCTTCTTGTAATTCACTGTTTCCCATATGATCTGGGCGTCGGGATAGGGCATCTGCTTCAAACATTTTTGTGCCAGGGACGTGCTCAATGCGTAGGTCAAATTCTGATAATAGGGATGACCATCTAGCTTGTCTGGGCGTTAAGCGTTGGGCGGTTCGATAGTAGGATAGATTTTTGTGGTCACAGTGAACTATAGTGGTGTGGGGTGATCCGTGTAGTAAATGTCGCCAGGTCATCAATCCTTTGATAATTGCCAAGAGTTCTTGATCATAGATCTGGTAATTCTGTTCCGTTTGTGTTAATGCATGTGAGATAAATCCGCAGGGATGTAGAGATCCTGTTTCATCTGCTTGTTTCAAGACTGCTCCTATTGCCTTATTTGATGCATCGGTTTGAAGGATAAAGGGTTGAGTAGGATCTGGCATTAATAGTACTGGCATAGATGCAAATCGTTTCTTCAGGATTTCAAAAGTGTTCTTTCGTTCAGTGGTCCAGTCAAATGGTTCTGTTTTCTTAGTGAGGTTGGTAAGTGGTTTAGCGATGGCAGCAAAATTTCCAATGAAACGTCGGTAAAAGTTCCCAAATCCAAGGAATGATCGGACTTGTTTGACTGTGGTAGGAATTGGCCAATCGGCGATTCCTGCTAATTTTATTGGGTCCATCTGAATGTGTCCAGGGGTGATGATCATTCCTAGGAATTCGACTTCCTGCATGGCGAACTTGCATTTTTCAAGTTTCAGGAACAGATCATTATCTTGTAGCCTTTGTAAAATTTGTTTTGTCTGTTCTTCCAGCTGTTCTAGTGTTTCCGCACAGATTAACATGTCGTCCATGTAAATGATCAGCCACCCTTCATTGATCATGTCCCTAAAGTACTCGTTCATCATAGTTTGAAAGGTTGACGGCAAGTTGCATAATCCAAAGAACATTACTGTTGGTTTGTAAAGCCCTCGGTTGGTAATAAAGGCTGCTTTCCATTTGTCTCCCTTCTTGATGCGAACATTGTTGTATCCCCATCGGAGGTCTAGTTTGGTGAAATATTTGGCGCCCCGTAATTTAGTCATGAGATCGGAAACAAGTGGAAGGGGATATGCGTTTTTGATGGTCCATTCATTCAGGTATCAATAATCCTGACAGGGTCGGAGTGCTCCACTTTCTTTCTTTGCTACAAAGAAGAATGGTGACACCTGCGGTGATGTAGATGGTTTAATGTATCCTTTCTTGAGTTGTTCATCAATCCATTTGTCTAACAGTCCTTGTTCCTTGACCAATAGAGGTTAAAGTTTACTAGCTTTTGGGACAAAGCCCTCTTTTGTGTTGATTGTGTGATCCCATGGTCGACTGGATGGGAAGCGTTCTGATGCCTTCTTGTCAAAGATGGTGCGCCATTGCTCATATTCTGTAGGTAGAGTGGTGGATGGTTCGTCTTTCTTTAACCTATGCTCTAGTTCCTGTGATGCCGATGTTTTAACTCTAATCCAATAGAAGTGCTAACTGTTCAGATCTCAATAATAAGGAAGGGCCAACCACTGAGTGACGCTTCCTAACTAAAAACCCTCGTTTTCGAATTCGTTTAAGAGGGCATTCTTCTCTTCAGTAGACATTGCTGAAAAGATTGCTCTAATTTTCTTTGCTGGTTCGTCTTCTTCCTTCTGTTGTTCCTCAGTGACAGAACAGACGGCCTTATTCTGATAAGAAGACCTGGATGAAGACGTGTCATTGCGTTTCGGGCAGTTCCTGGAGATGTGTCCCTGTGTTCCACATCTGAAACACTTGCCAGTCTTTCGGTATTCCTTCTTTTGATCATCTGTCAATCGGCTAGGAGTCATGGTATTTATAGCTCTGATTGTTCCGGATCGATTGTTGTTTCGATTGAAACGTGTTCCAGATCCATCATTGATTCTCCTGTTTCCCTGTCCTGTCATGTCCCAAGCGTTATGGTGATCCTCAGCCTTATCATAGGCTTCTTGCATCGTCTTGATCTTCCTTTGGTCCTGTAAGATCATCCTAGCAAGTTCTAAGGGTAATCCTTTGACAAATGCCTGCAACTGAGTGGGAATTCCAGTGAGCCCAGAGGTTCCTATGTCCATGCAAAATTTCCTAATGTATTCTGGGACTGAAACGCCGTTTCCAACTCTTAATTTGGATAGATTGTTCAGGGCTCAAAGGGCGCTGTTTACCTCCCCCCAGTCATTGATGAAACATGTTTCAAATGCTTCATAGCTGCTCCATTTGAATGTGGCTGTGGTACTGCCTCTGTTGTCGTTCAATTCGCTTCGAATAATAGTTTTCCAGTCGTCTAGTTCTGGTCCCATGCATGCAAGCGCGTATCTGACTTTCTTTTCATCCTTTCCTTCATAGTTCTGTTTGTTGAGGGTAAAGTAATCCTCAAGCTGTCCTAAAAATGACCTTGCTTCAATTCGTTTGCCTGTAAAAGGTTGTATAGGCTGCAGTTTGATATCTCCTTTAGAGCTAGCACTGTTACAATTCTCTTTTCCCTTTGTTAACGGACTACATTTACTTGTTATAAACCCATAGTTACGCTTGGACGTTATCTCCTTTGGTAGCTACCTTCATCTTTCCTTTCTTAGATAGCTATGCTCTTTCCCCTTATATTCCTATTGTTCTCTGAACGTATATAAAGCCCTCTCATGTACCATAGCTCTTTAGTTCCAACTTAGTCGAATCTTATCCATAACTTGAACGCTCTTTTGCTCGTCGCCTCAACCACTCTCCTCACTCTCTCTCTAGCCTTCTTCATCGTCAGACTTAGTGCCTAGAACCCTTGTCCAGTGATTGGGAACAGACCGAGACTCTGTTTGTCGCTGTAGACTTGGACACTGAACGATGTTGTGGACATCGACTGTAACATAAGTTGGAACTCAGGACTAGCTCAGGGTATCATCCCTAGCCGACACCATTGAGACCCGCAGCTCTCAGGAACGACCCCCGAACGGATCCGTCACCTATAAGGGGAAATACTACCTTGAACGACAAGAAGTTTTTCTCTACCAACAAACCTGGTACTTTGTTACAGAAGGACGGAAACGAAACGAACCAGTCCCAAACGAATACTTTTCAGGAGACTTCTACTCAGGAGTATCTGAATTCGATTTACCCGATCAAATCTACCTAGACTGGGGTAGTGAAATACAAGGAGAACCGCTCTACCTTGTCAAGGAACCAGAAAACGACCCAGGAAGGACTCTCTACAGAAGATTCTTTAGAGACAGCAACCGACACGGAATCACAGCTAGTCTTTTAGCAGAGTGGGAGGAATTACTACGAATTGAACAAGCTGTTACAGTCGATGTCCACAACGTCGTTCAGCATCCAAGTCTACAGTGACAAACAGAGTCTCGCTCTGTTCCCAATCACTAGACGAGGGTTCTAGGCACTAAGTCTGACGATGACGAAGGCTAGAGAGAGAGCGAGGAGAGCGGTCGAGGCGACGAGCAGAAGAGCGTTCAAGTTATGGATAAGATTCGACTAAGTTGGAACTAAAGAACTACGGTACATGAGAGGGGTTTATATACGTTAAGAGAACAATAAGAATATAAGGGGAAAGAGCATAGCTATCTAAGAAAGGAAAGATGAAGGTAGCTATAAAAGGAGATAACGTCCAAGCGTAACTATGGGTTTGTAACAAGTAAATGTAGTCCGTTAACAAAGGAAAAAGAGAACTGTAACATTACCCCCTTTGTATGCGAGAAGTCACCGACTTCTACCAGCCAGAGGTTGTCCAACTGTGATCCGTCCTAGATTCAGCCCATTTGACAGCGTTATCTAGTTCCTTCATTGACGTTTCCACCTTCCATTTGAGAGCTTCAGCAGCTCTGTGTAAGTTTTGTGCATTCCGGAGGAAGGAATCGCGCTCCTCGTAGGTCATCTCATGCGGGTCAATGGTGAGGGTGAGGGCGGCAAGATTGTCGGTGGCGGAGGAGAGATTGGTGATGGAACATGTGGCGGCGGCAAGGGCGTCTGCGACGACGGTGAGTGTGGTATTTCTTTTGACAAATTGGGCGAAATGTGGGAGGTGATGATCGTCGGGGTGTACTTGTGGAAGCAGGGCGGCAGGGTGGATATGTAAATTGTCGTCCTCAAAGTGGACGACGGTGGTGTTTTCGATGAAGACCTCAAGTGGGAGGTCCGGGATGGCAAGGAAGGGCGAGAGAGCAGCGGCGGTTTCGTCGATGCGCCAGTGAGCGCAGGAGAGGAGGACCAGGATGGTGAAGTAGGCGATGAGGGCGAAGAAGGTGAACATGGTTACTGTAATGTGTTTATTGACGTTAGGTGACGATGCCTGGCGAGTTTATACGGATTCTGGATCGCTGATTTCCGTGTCGGAGTCCCAATTATCCGTGTTCAACGGATCTTCGATTGCAGGGTCAGTGAGGAGCTCTCGTTCTTCCCTCATGAATATAGTTAGTGAATTCAAATGTTCAATCCCTGGTGTCGTTGTCGGTGTAATTCGGAATTTTCTGATTCGCCTGACGATATCCACTATTACCTGTACCATCGCGAGAGATAGATAATCAAGTTCATCGAGGATGTCTTCCATGAAAAGGCAAGGTCTTCCTGGTATTCTGATTCCTCGGCTAATTTGCCAGATCTGCGCGCTACACTCCCGTGTCTGTTTAGTGATTTCATCCATCTGTTTATATTCTTCTGGGCAAAGTAGTCTTCCATGAGCGCTTTTATAAACATCACTGCTTTTGATGGCTAAAAGTTGGTAGGCAGGCGGATTCTCATTGTAGAGAGGTAGATCATCGGTTGAAAATCGTAGGTCGTGGTACTTGGGAAGATAATTCCGGGCATCATTGCAGGGGAATTCCGTTATCCCTGAAGGATTCTTTTGGTGACGGTGATCGAGACGAGGGGTGCGATAATATCATGTGACTAACGCCATAGTTCGAGTAAGTTTTCCTGGCAGGGTCGGTGCTCTAAGAGCGTGTTGGAAGGGGAGGTATTGTATGTGGGTATAGACGGTTTTTTCTTTAAGGGCTATAGTATATCGAGAGACTGTAGAGCAGTTCCGTTTTGTATAGTGGTAGTTTTGTTTCAAGACGTGGCGGTTTCTATATCGTGTCATGGTTCAGAGGTGTCGACGTTGTTGATATTCTGATAAAATATCAGTGGTGTTTGCAAGATTGCGAGCGGGTTCCCAAGAGTTATTGTTCGATCCGTAGCCTTTCCATTTAACTAGGTAATGGTAGCCTGCGCCTCGTTTCCTGTGGGCTAGAATTGCCTCTACCTCAAATTCCTCTTGTCCATTTACGAGATCAGGAGGTGGTTTCATATAATTCGGGCCGTGCGCAGTCGTTTCCTTGTACGGGGTAAGGAGTGACGCATGAAACACAGGGTGAATGCGCCATTGTTTCGGGAGTTTCAATTTGTACGTTACTGGTCCCATTACTTGTTCGATTTCGAAGGGTCCTTCTCGTTTTGGTGCTAGCTTTTTGGACGGATATGGTATGTGAAGATTTTGGTTCTCAAGGCAAACTTTGGTAGCCTTTTCAAATCGTATCGCTTTGTCCCTGCGTCGTGTTGCCACTAGTTGTCTTGCTAGTTCATGTGCTGCTAGTGCTTCTTCCCTGGCTTTTCTTAAGAACTGAAGGCGCTCTTTCCGCTGCTGGCATGGTCATTCGCGTAGTAGCTGTGGGAAGCGCAACAGGGTCCGTTCCATACATTAGTCTGAATGGGGAAGTCTTAATCGTGTCGTGATGTCGGTTATTGTGAGCAAATTCAGCTATTGGGAGAAGCGGTTTCCATAGATGCAGTTCATTTGAACAGAACATTCGGAGATAGACTTCTAGTTCTTGGTTGACTTGTTCTGTTTCTCCATCAGTCTGAGGGTGATAGGCTGTGCTCATTCTATGGTCGATTCCTAATGCCTTTCGTATTTCCTGGAATACTTTTGCAGAGAATTGTGGTCCTCAGTCCGAGATCAAAACGTCAGGTAGGCCAAACCGTTTGAAAATTTCAGATACGTAAAGTTCCGCAGTACCTAGTGCATCGATTGTCTTTTTGCACAGTGTGAAAATTACCCCCTTTGTAAGACCATGGTCCACCATGACCAGGATCGAATCAAAGCCATCGGAAAGGGGTAAATCAGTGATGAAATCAAGGGTCACTTGCTGAAAGGGGCGGGTTGCTTTCGACAAAATTGGGTGAAGGGCTGGTACGTTCGGGTGTGTGTTAATTTTCATCTGCTGGCAGAGGGCGCATCCTTCTATCCATTCTCTGACATGTTTGAACATTCCGGGCCACCAGTAATCACGCTTAAGGAGTTCAAGGGTCTTTAATCGTCCAGGGTGACCTGATGATCGTGCCTCGTGCGTTTCCTTGATTAATTTGGTTCGTAACCCGTCCTGGTCAGGGATGTAGGTTTTTCCGAGATAGTGGAAAATGCCATTGGTGTAAGACCAATCTTGTATGTTCGATTTGATCGGGGGAGCGCGGTGCGTGGTGATAACCTCAATTAAAATGCGTCCAAAATTGCCTTTTGACATAGTTTTCTGAATTCTGTAACTAGATCTTCAGCAATAGACGAATAAAACGATCTTCCGGTAGGACTATGACGTCCTCCTGTAATTCACTGTTTCCCATATGATCAGGGCGTCGGGATAGGGCAATCTGCTTCAAACATTTTTGTGCCAGGGACGTGCTTGATGCGTAGGTCAAATTCTGACAATAAGGATGACCATCTAGCTTGTCT